>JASTWF010000307.1:0-70085 GCA_030390025.1 Squalus acanthias | reverse complement strand
CCTAATTTATCCTTATCTGGATCGGTGTCAAATTCTTTGTCTTAAAATACTCCTGTGCAGCGCCCTGGGACGTTTTACTACGTTAAAGGGCGCTATATAAATACAAGTTGTTGTTGTTGTTTGGGTTTTGATTTACAGACGGAATGTGATGCTCCTGGGCCTCAGGGGCTGTAGTCACTCAGGCACAAAGTGCAGAGATTATTTAGGATTGATCGTTCACGTCTGTGCCACTATACGGTCGTTGAGGCAACAGGCATCAACAACAACAACCTGCATTGATAAAGCACCTTTAACACAGAACAACACGCCAAATCACTGCACGGTTAGCGTAATTGGATAAGAATTGACACCGCACCAAAGAAGGATATATTAGGAGGGACGACGAAATGCTTGGTCAAAGAGGTAGGTTTTAAGCAGGGTTCTAAGGAGAAAAGAGAGATGGGGAGTTTGGCGGGGGGGAAATTGCAGAACTTAGGGTCTAGACGGCTGAAGTCACGGCGACCAGTGTTGACACAAAGGGAGTGGCGGAAGCTCAAGAGGCCAGAGTTGGAGGAGCGCAGAGTTCTCAGAGGGTTGTAGGAAATGTTCGCTCTCATTTTTTTTTCACGCAGGGTCCCTTTAAATTTGCTGTGCAGTCTGTTTTTCAGTGGTAACAGCCGGTGAGCAGCCTGCGCGGGACCTCCCGATTGATGCCCGGCTGCGCGCCCGCGCGACTTAGGGGGAACGTTGGCTGTAGGGCTGGAGGAGGTTACAAGACAGGTACGGGCAAGGCCATGAAGAGATGCCTCTATTTATAAAGCCAGGGATCCCGTCTGCTTTTTTTAACAGTCTTCCCAACTTGTCCAGCCTGATCTCAAGTGCTGCTCTCACGCAATGAATTGACGCTATTCGAAATGAAACCCAGCTTTAAAGGGAGCAAGTGACCCTGTCCTGCAGCCACGGTTTCCACGTTCGCAGAGTGTTCACAAGTTTTATTCTTACATTACAGATAAAGGGGGAGAAATTGGGCACGTTAGCGCCTCCCATTAGCACCTCCGGGGGGCGCTAACGGGCCACTACCGGCTTTGCAACCGGGCGCGGCGATAGCACCGGAACCAAGGTCTAATATGGTGATAAAGGACATACCGACACCGACAAGCATTCTGAAGGGAACCTGATGCAACTCACCCCTCTGGTATGGCACCTCCTCACTCCCGGCCAGTCCATGAATCGTGTGCCTGATGCTCTCAGGTAAGTCTGGATCCTAAACATGTCACGTCCTGGATACCGGAGGGTTGGAGGTGAGACGTGTGGATGGGCAACGCATGGAGGCAAATAAAATGGATCTTCAATGTATTAAAATATACTTCCACCTGCAGTGTACTGGACATCATTGAAATGATGCGTTTTTATTGTACTGTATTCATCAAAGGGCAACTAACATTAACAGAACAATATAATAGGAGAAAATATAATATGTATAACACAGAAACATCTAACATGCAAGAATATAATATACCAGAATAGAGTTCTTCAAAATTGTAGCAGATAATTGAATCCAGTGAGTTACGATGGGGTTAAAACTCATTTAAACCCAATGTTGCAGCCATTTCCAGAGTAAATAATTCACAAGCCTTTGTACTGATACCACCCACAGTGCTGTAATCAGGAGTTTCAATCTGTAGGAATAACTGAGCTCGTCTTCTGCCACCTTCGTCTCCGTGCCCACTTCTTTGGCCAGGAGACTTCTCCCCGCACAGCTGACCCTTTCTCCGGCTTTCAGAATTCCCGTTCTACCTGGACCCCTCCCTCTGGCCTCTTACCCTCTCTAGCTTTTCATTGCAAACTGCCGCCATGACATCGGCCGTCTCCATTTCTCTGCTCCCCTCACTCACTCCAACCTACATCCCTCTGAACTTGCAGCACTCCATTCTCTCAGATCCAACCCCGACATTGTCATCAAACCTGCTGACATTGGTGGTGCTGTTGTTGTTTGGTGAACCGACCTCTGCCTAGAGGAAGCTGAACGGCAACTCTCCGACACCTCCTCCTACCTCCACCTGGACCATGACCCCACTACCGAACATCGAGCCACCGTTTCCAAGACTGTCACTGACCTCAACTCCTCTGGAGATCTTCCCCCCCCCACGTCCGCCAACCTCATAGTACCCCAAATCCCGCACAGCCCGCTTCTACCTCCTTCCCAAGATCCACAAACAGGACTGCCCTGGTAGACCCATTGTTTCAGCCTGTTCTTGCCCCACGGAACTTATCTCTTCCTATCACGACTCTATTTTTTCTCCCCTTGTCCAGTCTCTTCCCACCTACATCCGCGACTCTTCCGACGCCCTCCGCCACTTTAACAGTTTCCAGTTTCCCGGCCCCAACCGTCTCCTTTTCACTGGACGTACAATCCTTCTACAACTCCATCCCCCACCAGGATGGCCTGAGGGCGCTCCGCTGCATCCTTGAACAGAGGCCCAACCAGTCCCCATCCACCACCACCCTCCTCCGCCTGGCTGAACTTGTTCTCACATTGAACAACTTCTCCTTTGACTTCACTCATTTCCTCCAAATCAAAGGTGTTGCTATAGGTACCCGCATGGGTCCTAGCTATGCCTGCCTTTTCGTGGGATATGTGGAACACTCTTTGTTCCAGTCCTACTCAGGTCCCCTCCCTCACCTCTTTTTCCTGTACATTGATGACTGTATCGGTGCCGTCTCCTGCTCTCGCCCTGAACTAGAAAATTTCATTCACTTTGCTTCCAATTTCCACCCTTCCCTCACCTTCACATGGTCCATCTCCGAATCTTCCCTTCCCTTCCTCGACTTCTCCGTTTCCATCTCTGGGGATAGGTTATTGACAAACATTCACTACAAGCCCAGTGACTTCTACAGCTACCTGGACTACACTTCCTCCCACCCCGCCTCCTGTAAGGGCTCTATTCCAATCTCCCAGTTTCTCCGTCTCCGTCGCATCTGCTCTGACGATGCCACCTTCCATACCAGTGCTTCCGACATGTCTTCCTTTTTCCTCAACCGAGGATTCCCCTCTACTGTAGTTGACACGGCCCTCGACCGTGTCCGTTCTATCTCCTGCAATTCTGCCCTCACCCCTTTCCCTCCCTCCCAAACCACGATAGGGTTCCCCTTGTCATCACCTTTCACCCCACCAGCCTCCACATTCAACGGATCATCCTCCACCATTTCCGCCACCTCCAGCGTGATCCCACCACAAAACACATCTTTCCCGTCTCCTCCCCTCTCAGCATTCCGAAAGCGTGACCCCGAGCTTCCAGTCGCTTGTCACTTTAATTCTCCGCTCCACTCCCACTCTGACCTCTCCATCTTCTACTCTTACACTGTTCCAATGAAGCTCATCATAACCTCGAGGAACAGCACCTCATCTTTCGATTCGGCACTTTACAACCTTCTGGACTCAACATCGAGTTCAACAATTTCAGATCATAACCTCTGCCCCTATTTTTTTTTCACATGGCAGCAGTTGATGATTCTGCCATTCCTATTTACACCTCATCTGGACTCATCTTTTGTTTCTTAACTCGTACCATCACCACCTCCTTTTGCCTTCCACCATCATCCCATTTTGTCTTTTAATAAGAACATAAGAATATAAGACGATAGCAAAATACTGTGGATGCTGGAAATCCGAAATAACAACAGAAAACGCTGGAAAAACTCAGCAGGCTAGGCAGCATCCGTGGAGAGAGAAACAGAGTTAACGTTTCAGGTCGAAGACCTTTTATCAGAATCTATTTCATTTCCTTCTTTTTTCCAGTTCTGACGAAGGGTCTTCGACCTGAAACGTTAACTCTGTTTCTCCCTCCACGGATGCTGCCTGGCCTGCTGAGTTTTTCCAGCGTTTTCTGTTGTTATTATAAGAACATAAGACGTAGGAGCAGGAGTTGGTCATTTGGCCCCTCGAGCCTGCTCCGCCATTCAATAAGATCATGGCTGATCTGATCTTGGCCTCAACTCCACTTGCCTGCCCGCTCCCCATAGCCCTTGACTCCCTTATCGTTCAAAAACATGTCTATCTCCACATTAAATATATTCAATGACCCAGCCTCCACAGCTCTCTGGGGAAGAGAATTCCAAAAATTCACGACCCTCTGAGAGAAGAAATTCCTCCTCATTTACGATTTAAGAGGGTGCTCCCTTATTCTGAAATTATGCCCCCTAGTTCTAGATTCCCCCCATGAGGGGCAACATCCTCTCTGCATCTACCCTGTCGAGCCCCTTCAGAATCTTATATGTTCAATAAGATCCCCTCTCATTCTTCTAAAACAGGAAGGCAGACTATTATCTGAATGGCAATAGATTGGGAGAAGGGGAAGTGCAATGAGATCTGTGTGTCCTTGTGCACCAGTCGCTGAAGGTAAGCATGCAGGTGCAGCAGTCGGTTAAGAAGGCAAATGGTATTTTGGCCTTCGTAGCGAGAGGGTTTGAGTACAGGAACAAGAATGTCTTGCTGCAGTTGTACAGGGCCTTGGTGAGACCACATCTTGAGTATTGTGTGCAGTTTTGGTCGCCTTATCTGAGGAAGGAGGTTCTTGCCATGGAAGGAGTTCAGCGAAGATTCACCAGGCTGATACCTGGGATGGCAGGAATGACGTATGAGGAGAGATTGGGTCGATTGAGCTTATACTCGCTGGAGTTTAGAAGAATGAGAGGGGATCTCATTGAAACTTATAAAATTCTGAAAGGACTGGACAGACTAGATGCAGGAATGATGTTCCCGATGGTCGGGGAGTCCAGAACCAGGGGTCACAGTCTAAGGATAAGGGGTAAGCCATTTAAGACTGAGATGAGGAGGAATTTCTTCACCCAGAGAGTGGTGAACCTTTGGAATTCTCTACCACAGAAGGCAGTAGAGGCCAATTCATTAAATATATTCAAGAAGGAGTTGGATATATTTCTTAAGGCTAAAGGGATATGGGGAGAAAGCAGGGACAGGGTTCTGAATTTGGATGATCAGCCATGATCGCATTGAATGGTGGAGCAGGCTCTAGGGGCCGAATGGCCTACTCCTGCTCCTATCTTCTATGTTTCTATGACCTGAAATGTTTGCTCTGTATCTCTCTCTACAGATGCTGCCTCACCTGCTGAGTATTTCCAGCATTTTCTGTTTTTGTTGCTCCTGACTACCCTCTTTTTCCTAATATAATTGTAAACAAAAATTGTGTTGATTTTGATATCCTTTGCAAGTTTGTTTTCATACTCCCTTTTTGTAGCTCTTACTATCAGTTTTGCGACCCTTTGCTGCTCTTTGTATCATTCCCATTGGTCAGGATCTGTGCTATTTTTTGCATTTTTGTATGCTTTTTTCTTTTAGTTTTATGCTGTCCCTTAGCTCTTCAGTCATCCATGGCTTTTTTTTGGCAAGGAGAGCTCTTGTCCCTCAGGGGTATAAACTAGTTCACACTGGCAAAGGTAAAATTCTGCTAGTTTCACTCAAAGCCTAGTGTTTCTGCACTGCTGCCAAGTCTGACATGCCCTTACCTGTTCCCTGTGATATTGTTCCCAGCCTTTCCTACTGTTTCAAAAGCTGCCCTGAGACATGACTTGCTGTAGAGTATAGGATGTAGAGCTAGCGTGATCCAATGTGGAATAAAGAGCACCATAGTCTCCTTGCACAAGAACTTGGTTAGGCCCCACCTAAACTTCTGGGTCCTATTCTGTCTCCTTTCATGAGGGGAGATATAGGGGCCCTGGGGAAGTTTCAGAGGAGAGCCACGAGATCAGGGTGGGCAATTATTTGGGCTGGAGGGCCACTTAACACGTTTTGGTAAGCTGTTGAGGGCCGCACACCAATGTTCCCCTAAGGTGCGCGGCCGCACGGTCCCGCACGAATCGTGAGGTCCCGCGCAGGCCGCTCACCAGCCACTGCCGCTGGAAGAGATATCACGCCGCAAATTTAAAGGGGCCACGCACGTTGGCGAGAGCAAATTGTTAAACTGGTAAAAAACAGGCCAACTCGTAGTGTTGATCATCCCTCCCACTTCTACCCTCCCAATCATTTATCAACAATAAATTCAGATAGTTGTCAGATACTATCTTAAATACACAAAATGTAGTGTTAAATTGTAAAATCTTATACTACTAAATGAATGGAGTGATTGATTGACCGATTATATGTTGTACTGAAAGTCTATGGGGGAAAAATTCAGTTGGTTGCCCCTCCTGTTAGCGCCTTAAGAGGGCGCTAATGGGGCGCAAAGCCACTAGCGCCCGGGCGCGGCGATGTTTGCGCCGCTCGCGAAATTAACTCGACATTTTGCGGCGGCGCTAAACACTACCACCACGATCTCCTGCGCCGGCAGATCGTGACGTCAGTCGAGTGCGCAACGCCCCGGAGCGGATATTGAGTGGCGCCCCCTGCCTTACCGCCTGCCACTAGCAACGACAGGTTGAGGGGAGCGTTTTGCAGTCAGGAAGGGACTGGGGGAGCGCTAGTTAAAGGCGACCGCTTCCTGCCTTTTTTTGTTGGTGACATTTGTGAACCACGCATTCTGAGAGAGAGCGAGAGAGACTTCTGGAGAGATTGAACGCTGTGTTAAGGAGTTTTGGGTACTGAGCAGCACTTTGCAGGTTCATTTTGATTTGCCCTTCCTTGTATCGATTTAGAAGATGTGCAGGTCTCTCCAGGCCGAGATTCAGGGCTGCAATGAGCAGGATGTGGATGGAAAGCAAGATCAACCCTCCCCTTTAAGAACTGGCCGGCGCCATTGTGTCTGTGTTCCATTGCTGATTGACATCACGCGAGATGTGTTCTCTTTTCAGTGTGCTGAGTACGGCAGCCCGAGGCTCCGCAAGGCCTGAACTACAATCGCATGCTATTGCCCGGAGTCCTTGTACTGCGGGATCCAGTCCCGTGTCTAAGACGGCGATGAGAAGCCCCCACTGCCATCGTACTCTGGGTACCAGGAGAAGAACGATGCAGCGCCGGTCTCTTTCTTTGGTAAAAGAGGCATCGAGATGAGCAGCCAGGACTCAACTCAGACTAATGTGCAGCTCGAGCTCCGGCTCGCGTTCTATGTCTGTCCCGCCCAGAGGGCTGGATAGAATGAACTGGCGGGCTGTATACGGCCCGCGGCCATATTTTGCCCACCGATGGGCTCGAAGCTCCCGCGTTCGTCACTGAGGAAACTCCCAGAAACGGCAGAGACCTGACGTAACGGGGTCTGCACTAGAGTTACGCCGGGAAACTGGGGGCAGCTCCGCCGAATTCAGACAACCCCTTTCACTCAATTGCACCAATAAACAAAACTAGCATTTCGTAACTCACTAGAACGAAACCAAGCCCGGGAGTCATTTTGAATTAGTCGCTAAAATTCCTTCAGGGACAAGTTGAGACTAAAAGCTCGCTGCAAGTTTTAAAACAATTTCTCAGTGAACAATCTTCCAAATCTATTCGATTGTGTCAATTCCGAGTCATGCCGCCAGTGGCGTTATTTTATATATTGAAAGTATTTATGTTATCGTGCATTTATCTGGAAAGTTTGCAGATTTATGGAATCTGAACTCACAAACCGTGAGTAAACCATCTTTCATGTTGCAGTGACGGAGCAGAAACTGAGGCCGGGATTTTGGTGGCGATCAGAGGGCAGTCATGCTGTTAAATTCAAAATGATTGATGGCGGGTTGAAACCCACCTCCATGTGAGTTTCCAAAGTGTCGGGTCTGCGATTTCAGAACAGTCCCAACACCAAGCGGCGGGGGGAGGCATTTAAGATACTTAACTGCTTGTTAAGTGCTTGTTACCTGCTATTTTCCAGCCTTTTTCTATTTTGCCACATTTTCAATGGTTTTCACCTCGCTCGCAGATCACGTCAGGTGAGTATGTCGGGAGTTCCAACAAGCTGAATAGTTCCCAGCTGCAACTGCAGTATAAAAGCTAAACTCTCACATCTGTTCACTGTCAAATGTCAGAGCTTGCTGAATTCAGGATTTGGAAGACACATTTGATCTGTATTGAGGTTGTAAGTGTGTGTTGTAAACTCTATATGCACTGTCACCTCCTTGGAATAACCTCCCTCCCCATTGACTGACTGCTTATAACATCTCATCCTCAATTGCCAGATATAACAGCAGAATGGGAACCATTTATACTCTCTCATCCTGGTCCTCAGAATCTGAACACGATCAGCCGCAGCAGCAGAACCAGCAGCACCAACAACAAGAGCGCCAACCTTCTCCTCACCCACCTGATGCTGCACAGGGCAGTGCCCATCAGCGCAGGGCTGCACCACCCCGCAGGAGATACCCGCAACACAGGGTTTACAGGCAGAGGATGAGCTTCCTCAACATGACTGAGCAGCAGTGCCAAAGGAGGCTGAGACTTTCGCGAGAGGTAGTCGCAGACATTTGCACAATGCTCGATCAGGATCTGCAGCCCAGAGGAGCGGGTGGACATGCCTTACCAGTGGCTGTCAAAGTCACCACCGCCCTCAACCTCTTTGCGTCAGGGTCCTTCCAGGAATCATCAGCAGACATCAGCAGCATCTCCCAGTCGGCCGCCCACAGATGCATCACGCAGGTCACCGATGCCCTCTTTGCCAAGTCCGCCAATTACATCCACTGCTCCACTGATGAGGCAAGTGTTACCTGAGCGGGCGCTAGGCTTTGACAATCTGGCTGGCTTCCCATGGGTGCAGGGCATCATCGACTGCACACATGTGGCCATCACGGCACCCCATCAGAACCCAGCAGTATTTGTCAACTGCAAGGGCTTCCACTTCCTTAAAGTGCAGCTGGTGTGCAACCATAGGAAGAGCATCATGCATGTGTGCGCCATGTTCCCTGGCAGCTGCCATGACTCTTACAGCCTGCGACAGTCCACTGTTCCTCAGCCCTTCGCTCCACCGAACGAACTTTCCAGCTGGCTCCTTGGAGACAAAGGATATCCTCTGAAAACTTGGCAAATGACACCATTGAGGAGGCCATCAAACGAGTCTGAGGAGCGTTACGATCAAAGCCACATTTCCACCAGAAGTGACATTTTTTTTAATTCGTTTATCGGATGTGGACATCGCTGGCAAGGCCAGCATTTATTGTCCGTCCCTAATTACCCCTTGAGGTGGTGGTGGTGAGCCACCTTCTTGAACCGCTGCAGTCCGTGTGGTGAAGGTACTCCCACAGTGCTGTTAGGGAGGGAGTTCCAGGATCTTGACCCAGCGACGATGAAGGATCGGCCGATATACTTCTAAGTCAGGATGGTGTGTGACTTGGAGGGGAACTTGGAGGTGATGGTGTTCCCATGCGCCTGCTGCCCTTGTCCTTCTAGGTGGAAGAGGTCGCGGGTTTGGCTAACAGTAGAGCTAACAGTAGGGTTACTCAAAATGCGGTTCAGATGTCTGGACAGATCTGGTGGACCCCTACAGTACGCATCAGCCAGGGTCTCGAGAATCATCGTTGTCTGCTGTGCCCTGCACAACATCGCACTGCAGCGAGGATTAGTGCTGCCTGAGGAACAAGGCGCAGAGTGCACAGCCTCTTCAGAGGAGGAGGAGGAGGAGGACGAGAAGATTGAGGTTCCAGATGAGGAATAGGGCAATTAGGGATGGGCAATAAATGCTGGCCTTGCCAGCGACGCCCAGATCCCATAAGCGAATTTTTAAAAAAATTGGCATCCGTACCTTCAGCTGCCTGGGTCATAAGCTCTGGAATTCCCTCCCTAAACCTCTCCGCCTCTTACCTCTCTTTAAGACGCTCCTTAAAACACTCAAGAAGCTCGACACCATCCAGGACAAAGCAGCCCGCTTGATTGGCACCCCATCCACCACCTTAAACATTCACTCCCTCCACCACCGGCGCACCGTGGCTGCAGTGTGTACCATCTACAAGATGCACTGCAGCAACTCGCCAAGGCTTCTTCGGCAGCACTTCCCAAACCCGCGACCTCTTCCACCTAGAAGGACAAGGGCAGCAGGCGCACGGGAACACCACCAACTCCAAGTTCCCCTCCAAGTCACACAACATCCTGACTTGGAAATATATCGGCCGATCCTTCATCGTCGCTGGGTCAAAATCCTGGAACTCCCTCCCTAACAGCACTGTGGGAGCACCTTCACCACACGGACTGCAGCGGTTCAAGAAGACGGCTCACCACCACCTTCTCGAGGGCAACTAGGGATGGGCAATAAATGCCGGCCTTGCCAGCGACGCCCACATCCCATAAAAACGAATTTATAAAAAGCAGTAGATGCGAGCTCAATCAATAATTTTAAACCTGAGATCGATTGATTTTTGCTAGACAAGGGTATAAAAGGAGGTGGAGCCAAAGTGGACAAATGGAGTTGAGGTACAGATCAGCCATGATCTCATTGAATGGCGGAACAGGCTCGAGGGGCTGAATGGCCTACTCTTGTTCCTATGACCGAGTGCTGAGAGTAAGATTTCATTGACTCCTGCGCTCGCCCAAGTGCCACGGCCTGTGACGATGACGTCCGTGACGACCCAGTAGAGGAGAAAGCGCCCAGCCCCACACCTGTGGGAAATTCCCACATTCCAAGAAGTCTTTTCCACGATGTGCAAGATCCAGATATTTGCCTCCCACAAATGCTACAACATAATTGTTTCCCCGCATTAGCGCAGCTGAATCTGATGCAACTGACTGCTACATGGAGTCCAAAGCCCATATAGTACAGGGATCAATCACTGACTCTCTCGTTTAATGACTGGAATAATGAACAATGAATGTACGGTATGGCTAAAAATGGAATCGCGCCCCCTTTGGGGTGTTAACTTCGCCAGGGCGCTACTTTTAGCGCCCCGGAAAAATTAGCGCCCCCGCGACCGAAATTGAGTGGTAGCGCCCCAAGAGGGAGGCGGGGCGTTACTGGAAGTGCCCCGCCTCCCTCTTGGGGTGCTGCGAGGGAATATCGCGGCGCTATGGGCCACAGCGCCATGTGCTGCGGCACGTCGTGATGCAGTATTGCAGCCCTTCCTCCCCTTCTTAAAGGGGAGGGGCTTTGCGCAGCGTGACCCGGGGCCCAGCTGGGCCCCCCGGGGATCGGGAATGCTGGCAAAAGAGCCCGGCAAGAGAAGTGCCGGGCTCACGGAGCGCAGCCGGCACTCCGCGGGGGGGCGGGTCAGGAGGTCGGGGACGGCAGCGGAGGCAGGTGCTGGCAGGTGGCCAGCAACAAAAATGGCCGCCCGGCACCTCGCCTTTCAATAGCGATGGCCCGCCCGCAGGTAGGCCCCCCTGACCCCGGTGGACATAGTGTCCGGCAGTAATTCAGGGTGCGCTACCGAAGATCGCGAGTGGGGCGCTGCGCACGGCGATGTTGTCATCACCGGCGGCGCAGTGCCGCAGGGCGCTAACGGTTAGCGCCGCCGCTAACCTCCCGCTGAATTTTGCGGGAGGTGTTGGCAGCGCCGCGCCCGGGCGTGAGTTGCTTTGCGCCCCTAACGGGATGTGCAAAGCAACCGAATTTTTCCCCCTGTCTTTTATTTGTGTGAAAATAAAAATGCCATTTAATAAGAAATTTGTTTTTAAATGCATGAATTTATTAATATTTAATTCTTCAATCAGCTATGTACCATATGAATAAGCCTATCAGCTGTGGCTCAGTGGGTTGCACACTCGCCTCTGAGTCAGAAGGTTGTGGGTTCAAGTCCCACTCCAGGGACTTGAGCACATAAAGCTAGGTTGACACTCCTGTGCAGTGCTGAGGGAGCCCTGCACTGTCGGAGGTGCCGTCTTTCGGATGAGACGTTAAAATTTATATAAATGACTTGGATGAAGGGGCCGAAGGTATGGTTGCTAAATTTGCTGATGACACAAAGATAGGTCGGAAAGTAAATTGTGAAGAGGACATAAGGAGGCTACAAAGGGATATAGATAGGTTAAGTGAGTGGGCAAAGATCTGACAAATGGAGAATAATGTGGGAAAATGTGAAGTTGTGCATTTTGGCAGGAAGAATAAAAAAGAAACATATTATCTAAATGGTGAGAGATTGCAGAGCTCTGAGATGCAGAGGGATCTGGGTGTCCTAGTGCATGAATCGCAAAAGGTTACTATGCAGGTACAGCAAGTAATTAGGAAAGCTAATAGAATGTTGTCGTTTATTGCGAGGGGAATTGAATACTAAAGTAGGGAGATTATGCTTCAGTTATACAGGGCATTGGTGAGACCACATCTGGAGTACTGTGTACAGTATTGGTCTCCTTATTTAAGGAAAGATGTAAATGCGTTGGAAGCAGTTCAGGGAAGGTTTACTAGACTAATACCTGGAATGGGCGGGTTGTCTTATGAGGAAAGGTTGGACAGGCTAGGCTTGTATCCGCTGGAGTTTAGAAGAGTAAGAGGTGACTTGATTGAAACATATAAGATCCTGAGGGGTCTGGACAGAGTGGATGTGGAGAGGATGTTTCCTCTTGTGGGAGAATCTAGATCTAGGGGTCACTGTTTAAAAATAAGGGGTCGTCCATTTAAGACAGAGATGAGGAGAAATCTTTTCTCACAGAGGGTGGTGAGTCTTTGGAACTCTCTTCCTCAGAGGGCGGTGGAAGCAGAGTCTTTGAATATTTTCAAGGCAGAGGTAGATAGATTCTTGATAGGCAAGGGGGTGAAAGGTTATCGGGGGTAGGCGGGAATGTGGTGTAATCGGATCAGCCATGATCTTATTGAATGGCGGAGCAGGCTTGAGGAGCCGAGTGGCCGACTCCTGCTCCTAATTCGTATGTTCGTACATAAACCGAGGCCCCATCTGCTCTCTCAGGTGGACGTAAAAGATCCCGTGGCACTATTTTGAAGAAGATTAGGGGAGTTATCCCTGGTGTCCTGGAGCCAATATTTATCCCTCAACCAACATAACAAAAAACAGATTTTCTGGTGATTATCACATTGCTGTTTGTGGGACCTTGCTCCACTTAAAAAAAAAAGTACTTGATAGGCTGTAAAGCGCTTTGGGACGTCTGGTGTTCGTGAAAGGCGCTATAGAAATGCAAGTCTTTCTTTCTTTATCTGGCCAAGTGATGATAATCTTCACACCACCTGACTACAATCACTGGACCGTACTATACGTACAATACACCCAATGACCATTTTGAAAATAAGGACATCTGCAAACAATGGACAGCTGATGCCAGTCCCATAGGTGTCGGTGATTTACAGGTTTCGCTGTACGTCCTCTTGTTCTGCGTTCCGCCACCAGCAGGAATAGATTCTCTTTATCTACCCCTACCCGTTCATTTTGTCTTGGATGCGGAAAATTTTTGCGAGAGAGCACAGCAGCGGCCAGACAGCACAGCTGGCCTGAGAGGGGTTTTTCTGTCGTTGACTGGGGGGGTGGGAGAGGTAGCAGGCTGTGCAATGCAGGGTGGAAACATAGAAACATAGAAGATAGGAGCAGGAGTAGGCCATTCGGACCCTCGAGCCTGCTCCGCCATTCGATGAGATCATGGCTGATCATCCAAACTCAGTACCCTGTCCCTGCCTTCTCCCCATATCCCTTGATCCCTTTAGCTTTAAGAAATATATCTAACTCAACCTTGAATATATTTAATGACTTCGCCTCAACTACCTTCTGTGGTAGAGAATTCCACAGGTTCACCACTCTCTGGATGAAGAAATTCTTCCTCATTTCTGTCCTAAATGGTTTACCCGTTATCCGTAGATTATGACCCCTGGTTCTGGACTCTCCGACCATCAGGAACATTCTTCCTGCATCTAGTTTGTCCAGACCTGTCAGAATTTGATATGTTTCGATGAGATACCCTCTCATTCTTCTATACTCCAGTGAGTATAAGCCCAATCGACCCAATCTCTCCTCATACGTCATTCCTGCCATCCCAGGTATCAGCCTTGTGAATCTTCGCTGAACTCCTTCCATGGCAAGAACATCCTTCCTCAGATAAGGCGACCAAAACTGCACACAGTACTCAAGGTGT
This sequence comes from Squalus acanthias, assembly GCA_030390025.1. Lineage (NCBI taxonomy): Eukaryota > Metazoa > Chordata > Chondrichthyes > Squaliformes > Squalidae > Squalus > Squalus acanthias. The sequence goes on along the minus strand of JASTWF010000307.1, from coordinate 56,188 downwards.
GGTCTCACCAAGGCCCTGTACAACTGCAGCAGGACATCCCTGTTCCTATACTCAAACCCTCTCGCTATGAAGGCCAACATACCATTTGCCTTCTTCACTGCCTGCTGCACCTGCATGCTTACTTTCAGCGACTGGTGCACAAGGACACCCAGGTCTCGTTGCACTTCCCCTTCTCCCAATCTATTGCCATTCAGATAATAGTCTGCCTTTCTGTTTTTGACACCAAAGTGGATAACCTCGCACTTATCCACGTTATATTGCATCTGCCACGCTTCTGCCCACTCACCCAACCTGTCCAGATCATCCTGGAGTTTCTCGGTATCCTCCTCGCAGCACACACTCCCACCCAGCTTTGTGTCATCTGCAAACTTGGAGATATTACATTTAATTCCCTTATCTAGATCATTAATGTATATTGTGAATAGCTGGGGTCCAAGGACCGATCCCTGTGGTACCCCACTAGTCACTGCCTGCCACTCGGAAAAAGACCCATTAATTCCTACTCTCTGCTTTCTGTCCGCCAACCAGTTCTCTATCCAAGTCAATACCTTGCGCCCAATCCCATGTGCCTTAACTTTACCCGCTAATCTCTTATGCGGGACCTTATCGAAAGCCTTTTGAAAGTCCAAATACACCACATCTACTGCTTCTCCCTTATCTATTTTCCCAGTTACACCCTCAAAAAATTCCAGTAGATTAGTCAAGCACGATTTACCTTTTGTAAATCCATGTTGACTTTGTCCGATCCTGTCACTGTTTTTCAAATGCTCAGCTATTACATCCTTTATAATGGACTCTAGCATTTTCCCCAGTACCGATGTCAGGCTTACCGGTCTGTAACTCCCCGCTTTCTCTCTACCACCCTTTTTGAATAGTGGGGTAACATTAGCTACCCTCCAATCCATGGAGTTCCTTCCCTGAGCCTTTTTCCATGTTGAGATGTCTCTCTGGCTGGTTGCCCAGACCCAGTCTGCTACAATGTCAGCGCAGGCTGACAACGCCCAGAGCTGCTCAACTGGTTTCTCCAGGGCTCCAGTCTGTTGGCTGGGGAGGGTTGACTCCCATTCTCTAAAACTAGAAGCATAATTTGGACAGAAGCAGCATGTTAAAGTGGGCATTTGTTACGTGCTAGGATTGGAGTGGGAAAGGACCACAGTTAGGACAAGCTACCCCTTTGTGCATCAGTAACCTTGCTGACCTGTAATTGGCTTCCAGTCCCCCAACGTCGCCACATAAATGTCAATTGTTTTCTGTCTCTCATTCACTCTGTTTTTATCTCTCTTTCACTGTGTCTTTCTGTGTCCCTCCTTCACTCTGTCTCGCGCTATTTCTGTTTGTAACTCTCTCACTCATTTCTTTCTCTGTATCTGTACATCTCCCTCTCTCACTGCCCGCCTGTCTCCATCTTTGTGTGACTCTGTCCTCTTTGTCTCTCTATTTATGTCACTTTCTATCTGTCTCTCTCTCTCTCTGTCTTCCTCACTTCCACTTGCCCCCTTTTCTCTTCTCTCTCTCCATCTTAACCACTCTCCATCTGTCCAGCTCTCCCTCACCCTCTCTCCCCATCTCTCCCTCTTTCTCTGTCTCTCCCTCATTTTCCATCTCCCCCTTTCTCCGTCTCTCCCTCGTTCTCCATCTCTCTTTGTGTCCATCTCTCCCTCTGTCTCCGTCTCCCTCTCTCTCTGACTAACTTTCTCTCTCCCTCTCTATTTCTCCCTCTCTCCAATACCTTTCTCCACCTCTACCTCCATCTCCACTCCACCTCTCCCCATCTTCCCCTCTCTCCACCTCTACCTTTCAATCGCTCCATCTCTACATTTCTCCACCTCTACTTCTCTCCATCTCTCTCTCCATCTCTCTCTATCTCCCGCCACCTCTCTCTAGCTCCACCTATCCCTCTACCTCTTTCAGTCCTTCTCCTTGCACCTCTCTCTTTCTCTTCCTCCACCTCTCTACCTCAGCCTCTCTCTACCTCACGTTTCTCTACCTCTCCATCTTTTACTCTGTCTCTCCTCACACTGTCTCTCACTGCTTCTGTTTGTTTGTGTCTCTGACTGTAACTCTCATTCCTTTCTCTCTCTGCATTTGTATATCTCCCTGTCTATCTTTATCTGTCACACCCACTTCTTTCTCTGTCTCCATCTGTGTGTGTCTCTTTCTCAGTCCTAGCTTTGTCTCTCTTTCTCTGTTACTTTATGTCTCTCTCCTATTGCTCTCAGTGATTCGTCTCTCTTTATCTGTCTTCCTCTCTCACTGACTTTCCCCTTTTCTCCTGTCTCTCTCCCTTTCCGTATCTCTCTCGATCTCACTTTCTCCCTGTCTAACTCTCTCTTTTTCTCTATCTCATAAACACACCATGAGGCACTTCATGAATGTATACCACCTGGAGATGTGTCTGTCCTGTACAAGGACACTTCCTGGATCTATAACACTCACCTGGAGATGTGTCTGTCCTGTACAAGGACACTTCCTGGATCTATAACACTCACCTGGAGATGTGTCTGTCCTGTACAAGGACACTTCCTGGATCTATAACACTCACCTGGAGATGTGTCTGTCCTGTACAAGGACACTTCCTGGATCTATAACACTCACCTGGAGATGTGTCTGTCCTGTACAAGGACACTTCCTGGATCTATAACACTCACCTGGAGATGTGTCTGTCCTGTACAAGGACACTTCCTGGATCTATAACACTCACCTGGAGATGTGTCTGTCCTGTACAAGGACACTTCCTGGATCTATAACACTCACCTGGAGATGTGTTTGTCCTGTACTGCGTACTTCATTATATATTTAATAAAATGAAAATCTAAATGATTTTATTATTTAAAATGTATTTTATTTATAACACACAAAATGTGTTGAATGAATTGGTGATGTCAAACTACAAAGGTCGCTGACAGAGGAAGGGAAATGTGAAATGAAGTAGATAATTAGCACTCGTTACTGGAATTTGCTTTGAGCTCCATTTCACCAATTATTGATAATTAACAAGCCATTTATTAATCAACACCTCTAAAAGACCACAAACTATTTTAAATACGTATATTCCCCTGACACAGGATTAAAATACAAAGCTGTGGGACTGGAACTCACAACAATTGTAACAACCCAGGGATTGGGAGTGCGCCTGCCTCTTTAAGTGTCTGCATGTCCAACAGAGATAATGGTGGATTGCTGAAAGAGTGAGAGAGATAGAGACAAGGCCAGAGTGAGGTAGAATTCACTTACAGTGGTTTAGTGTGAACGCACAGTCTGTGGTTCTCAGGCACACGTATCAGGAAGATCCCAAGTTTGATCTGCGGTCTGTGCTGAACGTAAGCGCATAAGAATTAGGAGCAGAAGTAGGGCATACGGCCCCTCGAGCCTGCTCCGCCATTCAATAAGATCATGGCTGATCTTCGACCTCAACTCCACTTTCCCGGCCGATCCCCATATCCCTCAATTCCCCTAGAGTCTAAAAATCTATCGATCTCAGCCTTGAATATAACGATTCAGCATCCACAGCCCTTTGGGGTAGAGAATTCCAGTGATTCACAACCCTCTGAGTGAAGAAATTCCTCCTCATCTCTGTCTTAAATGGCCGACCCCTTATCCTGAGACTATGCCCCCTAGTTCTAGACTCTCCAGCCAGCGGGAAACAACCTCTCAGCATCTACCCCGTCAATCCCCCTCAGAATCTTGTATGTTTCGATGAGATCACCTCTCATTCTTCTAAACTCCAGAGTATCAGCCCACTCTACACAATCTCTCCTCATTGGACAGCCCTCTCATCCCAGGAATCAATCTAGTGAACCGGTGTTGCACCCCCTCTAAGGCAAGTATATCCTTCCTCAGTTGACTGAGCCAACTGTTCTCCGAGCTGTAGCTGGGGCAACACTTTTATTGAGAAGTGAGGGTGAAAACGAAAGCCCTGTAGTCAAATACAACACTCCGATTGGAAAGAATAAAAGAGGACGGTGTAAATCCAGCAGTGTCACCAGTTTGGCTTGTCATTCTGAAGCCTGCAGGAGGACAGAATGACTGAGGGAGGGACGGAGTCTCAGAGCTGTCAGACTGTTGGGTAGCATTACAGGAGCAGACGGTGTATTGTCTTGATCCCAACATATTGGAGGTAAAAGTGGGGCTCGTCAGTGTTAGGGAAATCGTCATTAGCGTGCCTCTACAGAAATCATTTGGATTCAGGCCAGTCGACTCAGACACAAACTAGAGATATATATCTTCAAGCTAATTTAGGCACCTTCAAAATCAACAAAGCAGCAAAGTTGCTGAACAGGAAGAGGATTATTTGGCTACTTTCCGCTATGAGGCAACCTTACCCAGCACAGGGTACAGCAACCACCACTCTCTGTCTCAGGAACAGAATCTTCCCATTGAGGATTCCTGCAGTCCACCTTCTATACATTTTGGCAGGAAGAATGAGGAGAGGAAATATAAAGTAAAGGGTCCAATCCCAAAGGGGGTGCATGAACAGAGAGACCTGGGGGTATATGTGCACAAATCGTTGAAGGTGGCAGGGCAGGTTGAGAAAGCGGTTAAAAAGTTTACGGGATCCTGGGCTTCATAAATAGAGGTATAGAGTACAAAAGCAAGGAAGTTATGATGACCCTTTACAAAACACTGGTTCGGCCTCAACTGGAGTATTGTGTCCAATTCTGGGCACCGCACTTTCGGAAGGATGTGAAGGCCTTAGAGAGGGTGCAGAAAAGATTTACGAGAATGATTCCAGAGATGAGGGACTTCAGTTACATTGATAGACTGGAGAAGCTGGGGTTGTTCTCCTCGGAGCAGAGAAGGTTGAGAGGAGATTTGATAGAGGTGTTCAAAATCATGAGGGGTCTGGACAGAGTAGATAGAGAGAAACTGTTCCCATTGGGGGAAGGGTCGAGAACCAGAGGACACAGATCTAAGGTGGTTGGCAAAAGAACCAAAGGCGACATGAGGAAAAACTTTTTTACTCAGCGAGTGGTTAGGATCTGGAATGCACTGCCTGAGAGGGTGGTGGAGGCAGACTCAATCATGGCTTTAAAAAAGGGAGTTGGATAAGTACCTGAAGGAAATTTGCAGGACTCTGGGGAAAGGGTGGGGGAGTGGGACTAGCTGAAGTGTTCTTGCAGAGAGCCGGCACGGGCTCGACGGGCCGAATGGCCTCCTTCTTTGCTGTAACCATTCTATGTTTCCGACAGCCCCACACAGAGCCCAAGCACAGTGAGGGCACCGTGCCCATTTTCAGAGATGGCTTCAGGTTAGACACTCATCAACAGTCTTTAAATATCTCACAACAACCACTGATTGATATTGTGTCACAAGCGCACAGAATGTTTTGGCATAAATGGTAAACAATGAATGCTTTGTGTCCTTATTTAAATAATGGGATGGTTCTGATCATCGCAGGTTTGGGGAGAGCCTGAGGCGGTCTGCTCTAATTGGACAGTCAGTTTCCGTGATTCTCTCCCCTGCCCCGCCCCGCCTCTCCTCAATAAGTGTTCAGAATCGCCCTCGACCGCAGCACTTGACGATAGACTGCAGTACGTGAGTGTTTCTCTGCACTAGGGTAAGGGACTTGTTCTTGAAGTAATCTACTTTGATTTAATTTCTCTCTCCACAGATGCTGCCCGACCTGCTGAGTATCTCCAGCGTTTTCTGTTTTTGTTTCAGATTCAAGCCTTGGAGAGGGTGCAGAAGAGATTTACCAAAATGGTACCAGGGATGAGGGACTCCAGTTATTTGGAGAAGCTGGGGTTGTTCTCCTTAGAGCAGAGAAGGTTAAGAGGAGGTTTGATAGAGGTGTTCAAAATCATGAATGGTTTTGATAGAGTAAATAAGGAGAAACTGTTTCCACTGGCAGGGGGGTCAGTAACCAGAGGACACAGATTTAAGGTGATTGGCAAAAGAACCAGAGGGGAGATGAGGAAACATTTTTTACTCATAGAGTTGTGATCTGGAATGCGCTGCCTGAAAGGATGATGGAAGTGGATTCAATAGTAACATTCAAAAGAGAATTGGATAAATACTGGAAGGGAAACAAATACAGGGCTATGGGGAAAGAGCAGGGGAGTGGGATTAACTGGTAGCTCTACCAACACAGGCACGATGGGCCGAGTGGCCTCCTTCTGTGCTGTCTCATTCTATGATTTGCAGATGGGCTGTACTTTGCTTCTGATTTAATTCTTTGTTGTTCCGTGCTCCCAGTCTGGTGCAGAGCTCAGCACTGAGCTGCGCACACCAGGTAGGAATCCAGGGGTTGTATCGGGTCAGGGTTACGGTGGAGCCCTACAGTAAGTAGCCTTTCAGTGTAGCCCAGGGTAGGGACGGGACAGAGCAATCTGGATTCCCAGTTCTGACCTCCAACCTGGGACTCCTGTTGGAAAGAGGCCCTGCTTGATCATCTGGAGGTAGAATGTGGGTGGGCTGTGAAGCATCCCCAGGTTGAATAGAGCGTCAGGAGTCACACACGATGAGATGCTGCCGGCTCCTGCTGGGGCTGGAGCAGTCAGTCACCGGGACCAGCGTTTCCTAGCTCCGACAGTCGGTGTGCTGTGGTTTTCCCCGCCTATTATTAATCATCCGACACCAGCACGGCAATCACGGTGCTTAGAAGAGTGCGGCTGTGAACTGCGCTCGACCTCTCGAAGACTGACGTCGATTGAGGTCGGTCGATGAGGTTTTGGTGAGAAGGGGCCGTGGGTCCCCAGTGACGTGGACTGTCTCATTGTACGGTAGGGTCTCCATTCCAACCCTCCCATGGGTGAGATAACTGAGAGCGGGAGCTTTGCCCCTGAGTGTGTTTACCTTCACTCTAAGGGGTAGAAATTCATCTCGGGCATTGGCGCTGAACGGGCGCTATCGGTTCGGTCGCCCGTTAATTCCGTTCACTGCAGCGGAACTGAACTCAGGCGCTGTGTACAACGGGCTGATCCGATACCGCCCGGTTTGCCCCACCGCCCGGGACGAATTCCTACCGCTGTGTATTTATAACCTGTGCGATACTTTAATCTCACGGTGAAAGCTATTAGTCATAGAGTCATACGGCACAGAAGGAGGCCATTCGGCACATCGAGTCCGTGCCGGCTCTCTGTGGAGCAATCCAGTCAGTCCCATTCCCCCGCTCTATCCCCGTAGCCCTGCGAGTTTATTTCCCTCAAGTGCCTATCCAGTCACCCCTTGAAAACATTGAGTGTCTCCGCTTCCACCACTTCCATCGGCAGCGCGTTCCAGGTCCTCTCCACTCGCTGCGTAAAAAAGTTTTTCCTCACATCCCCCCCTGTATCTCTTGCCCAAAACCTTAAATCTGTGTCCCCTAGTCCTTGTACCATCAACTAGTGGCCATGATGCGGAGACGCCGGTGTTGGACTGGGGTGGACAAAAATGAGAAGTCGCACAACACCAGGTTATAGTCCAACAGTTTTATTTGAAATTTACCTGACGAAGGAGCAGCGCTCCGAAAGCTCGTGATTTCAAATAAAACTGTTGGACTATAACCCTGGTGTTGTGCGACTTCTCATTTTCATCAACTAGTGGGAACAGCCTTTCCCCGTCTAGCCTATCCAAACCCGTCATAATCTTGTACACCTCGATCAAATCACCCCTCAACCTCCTTTGCTCTAATGAAAACAAATCCAGCTTCTCCAACCTGTCCTTGTAGCTAAGATCCCCCATCCTCGGAACCATTCTGGTAAATCTCCTCTGCACCCTCTCAAGGGCCTTCACATCCTTCCTAAAGTGTGGTGACCAGAACTGGACGCAATACTCCAGTTGTGGCCTAACCAGCGCTTTTATGAAGGTTGAGCACATTAGAGTGAAGTTGCATTCTGAGTTTTTAGAAACAAATAGAAATCCCTGTCTCCCCTGTCGGAGTTGCCGCAGGTATGCACTCGGGTTCACCTGCTCCCTTCAGCCCCTCCCCCCAGCTTCTTACTGTTGGGGTAAATGCTGGACTTTGTGCAGTCGTGCAAAACAGGCGACAGCGAGTCGGCAGCCCATTTTACGCCTCTCTCGATTTTTAATTCCGTTCGCTTTTACTGATGTGTAAACCGAGACGCCTAAAACCCCTTCGCTCCTCCTTCACAGTTCCCAGTCTCTCGCTCTCAGTTTAGAAAATATTCCGATTCGTCATTCTTGGCTCCAAAGTGGATGATCTCACACTTGCCCTCGTTGAACTCTCCATTTTAAAAGCCTTTCTTCAAAGTCTAGTGGAAGGCAAAAGCGTGTGTCAACGTCGATGTGCGCAATATCTTCCTAAATGGCCAGACATTGCTAACCAATTGGCCACTGTTTGGAACCTGTGCAAAACAATTATCCAACCCACTTTTAAATCACCTTCCTCTGCCTATGCATGGGGCGGTGTTGAAAGGCAGCCTTTCGCTCAGAATACATGTTACAGAGCTCCAACGCCTTTCATGGCCTCAGGACATCTCAAAACACTTCACAATGAAGTACTTTTGAAGTGTAGTCACTGTTGTAATGTAGGATACGCGGCAGCCAATTTGCACACAGCAAGCTCCCACAAACAGCAGTGTGATAATGACCCGATAATCTGTGTTAGTGATGTTGGTTGAGGGATAAATATTGACCAGGACACCGGGGTGAACTCCCCCTGCTCTTCTTCATAATAGCGATCTTTTACGTCCACCTGAGAGGGCAGACAGGGCCTCGGTTTAACGTCTCATCTGAGAGACGGCACCTCCGACAGTGCAACGCTCCCTCAGCACTGCACCGGGAGTGTCAGCCTCGATGTTTGTGCTCAAGTCTCTGGAGTGGGACTTGAACCCACAACCGTTCTGACTCCGAGGCGAGAGAGAGTGCGACCCACTGAGCCACGGCTACATTCTGTGGGAAAAGTGGCCAAGGAATCTCAGACCGCCTCTTTGAGTGTCCCCTATTCTAGGATAATCATCACTGCCAGCCCCCAAACAGTGAGGCTGGGGGCAAGATTCCACTGGTCCCCGTGTGCACAGACAATGTACCTGGGTTCTTTTCAAACGTCATTACGATTACAGTAGAAACAATGAACTCCACAAGCACATTTATTGCATCGCTACAGTGAGGGCCCACGGGAATCCTCAGCTTGCTGTTTCCCAGATTGTTACATCCCTATTTCCAGTCCTTTGTCAGCGGGTTCTTGGTTCCACCCCCATTCCAGGACTGAGCCCATAATCTAGGCTGACACTTCAGTGGAGAGAGACACAGACAGAGAGCGACACAGACAGAGAGCGACACAGAGAGAGAGAGACAGAGAGAGAGAGACAGAGAGAAACAGAGAGAGAGAGACAGAGAGAAACAGAGAGAGACAGGGAGAGAGAGACAGGGAGAGAGACGGGGAGAGAGAGACAGGGAGAGAGAGAGAGACAGAGAGAGAGATGCAGAGAGAGAGACAGGGAGAGAGAGAGAAACAGAGAGAGAGAGACAGAGAGACAGCGAGACAGACAGAGAGACAGCGAGAGAGAGAGACAGAGAGAGACAGAGAGAGTGAGAGACAGAGAGAGTGAGAGACAGAGAGAGTGAGAGACAGAGAGAGAGAGAGACAGAGAGAGAGAGAGAGAGACAGAGAGAGAGAGACAGAGAGTGACAGGGGCAGAGAGAGAGAGAGAGACAGAGAGAGAGAGATAGAGAGGGAGAGTTAGAGAGGGGAAGAGAGGGGAAGAAGGCATAGAGGGGGAGTGGGAGGGAGGGAGAGAGAGAGGGAGGGGGAGGGAGAGGGAGGGGGAGAGAGAGAGGGAGGGAGGGGGAGAGAGAGAGGGAGGGAGGGGGAGAGAGAGAGGGAGGGAGGGGGAGAGAGAGAGGGAGGGAGGGGGGAGAGAGAGAGGGAGGGAGGGGAAGAGAGAGAGGGAGGGAGGGGGAGAGAGGGAGGGAGGGAGGGGGGAGAGAGAGAGGGAGGGAGGGGGGAGAGAGAGAGGGAGGGAGGGGGAGAGAGAGAGAGAGGGAGGGGGGGAGAGAGAGAGGGAGGGAGGGGGAGAGAGAGAGATTGAGGGAGGGGGAGAGAGAGAGGGAGGGAGGGGGAGAGAGAGGGAGGGAGGGAGGGGGAGAGAGAGAGAGGGAGGGAGGGGGAGAGAGAGAGGGGAGGGAGAGGGAGAGAGAGAGAGGGAGGGAGGGGGAGAGAGAGAGAGGGAGGGAGGGGGAGAGAGAGAGAGGGAGGGAGGGGGAGAGAGAGAGGGAGGGAGGGGGAGAGAGAGAGGGAGGGAGGGAGAGAGAGAGGGAGGGAGGAGAGGGAGGGAGGGGGAGAGAGAGGGAGGGAGGGGGAGAGAGAGGGAGGGAGGGGGAGAGAGAGAGGGAGGGAGGGGGAGAGAGGGAGGGAGGGGGAGAGAGAGAGGGAGAGAAAGAGAGGGAGGGGAGAGAGAGAGGGAGGGAGGGAGGAGAGGGAGAGGGAGGGAGGGAGAGGGTGGGAGAGGGAGAGAGAGAGAGAGGGAGAGAGAGGGAGGGAGAGAGAGGGAGGGAGAGACAGAGAGGGAGAGAGAGAGAGAGGGAGGGGGAGAGAGAGGGAGAGAGGGAGGGAGAGAGGGAGCGAGGGAGGGAGGGAGGGAGAGAGGCAGAGGGTGAGAGGGTTGTGTGTGTTGTTGGAGGGGAGATTAAACTGTGTGGTACCGGAGAAACCCTCTCTGCTGCACCATGCTGTTTGCCCGAGCTGCCACTTGACCCAAATCTAGGCTGCCAGGCCAGTGCTGTACTGAGGGCGAGTTAACATCACTAAAACAGATGATCTGGTCATTATCACATTGCTGTTTGTGGGAGCTTGCTGTGCGCACATAGGCTGCCGTGTTTCCTACATTACAACAGTGACTACACTTCAAAAAGTACTTCAATGGCTGTAAAGCGCTTTGGGACGTCCAGTGGTTGCGAAACGTGCTGTGGAAATCTATCTATCTTTTGTTTCTTCTGTCGAACATGCAAAGCAGAGCTGAGGAGAAGTAGCAGCAAAACTTGCAACTCATCCCCCAAAGTACTGGAAAGACGGCTGTGCAGGTAAAGAAACAACAAACTTCAGGAGCAGCACACAACAAGGCCTCCTCGCGTGGTATCCACCTCAGGGATACTTTGCAGAACTCCATTGCCACTGATATGCGGCGCTATGTATTTGGGGTGGAAATGGAGGGCATTGGGGCGGAAGGGTTAGCGATGCACACCCATCTCTCACTCTGAATCTTCCTGTTGCTGCTTTCCAGTGTCCTTGGGGAAGAGAGCGAGTGAGAGAGAGAGAGAGAAAGATAGCAAAAAAGGAACAGGTTAAAATACCCAGCAGAGCCCTGGACTCTGTGACGCACTCACTCAGTCACAGGGGAAATCCAACAGCAACAGCGTTCATAGGCAAATCCCATTTATAAACCAGGCAATAATAAGAGTGAAGTCTGAAGTTGTGTGGTATTGCTTGGGGGTATTTGTACTGTAAACATTATTGATTATTTGTAAAATTAATCATTGCATTTATATTAACTATAAGGCTGTTTTTAAGGCTTTATTTTTTACTGTGATGGATGAATGTAATGGATTTACTATGTAATGGATTTACTATGTAATTGATGAGTTGTACAGGTATTATTGTTTTTGAATAAAAAATATTTGAACCATGAAAAAAAAAGAGTGAAGTCTGAGGGCCAGAAGGACAGCAGCAGAGGCCAAACTGGCTTGAGATGGGTTTGCTGTCATTGACTGGGGCTGGGGGGGAAGGTTGGCAGTACCCCCAGGGGAGCGGGCTGCACAATGCAGCGTACAGTTCCATCCCTGAGTCTTTGTCATGCTGGGACCCAGATACCCAGATACATCAGCAACTTTGTATAGATTACAGACAGCTGGCTTACAATTATGTCAGATACTACAAAGTAAACCAGTTTTAGAATGTAAAGATGGGGCAGAAAGGGCCTTTTTTACTCAGAACTCTGGCACCTTAAGACAAAGTGATCTGTGAGGAGCGGCTCCATTTGGAACGCTCTCTCCAATTAGGGCAACTCCAAGGAGGCAACTTCTGTATGTCTCACAACCAGTTTCTTTCCTTTACATTCTGATAGTGGGCAGAGCAGAAAGCACACAGCACCAGGTGGACATTTAAAACTGACTCCACATTGGACCCTGGCACGTAACGTACTTCACAGGCGCATTTGCCAGTCACAGGAGGCAATTTGGAGCGCGGGGTTTTTGGTGCATACACCAACAGGCAGATCAGATTGCGCAGAAAAAGGCCACCTCTTTCCCATTTTTTACATTCAGAATGATAATTGTGTTACCAGTTGCAGAATGCACCCAGTCGATCGATTGAAGTTCTGCCTAAATTCAGCCTGGAAATTCCAGGAGACTGCTCCTTCTCCGTCCTCCGCTGTAAGGTTGCCGGATGCCAAGCAGAACCGCCCGTCCGAGTAAGTTGCGGTGGTGGGGCGGGACCCGCTGAGAGGAAATTCCAGGCCGTTTCTTGAAATGCGAGGCAGGCAGGAAACGGCTGAGAACCTGTAACTGCAGAGCCTCGAGTCCCAGGGAGGTCGGTATGATGTTGGGGCAGGACCGGGGAAGGGTTCGGTGTCAGCAGCTACTGGCCGGCTCGAAAGGGAAATATTCGCGCAGGTGCTTTGCACAAATGCAAAGTGCTTTTCTCCATGGTTGCCAACTTCCATTTCTGGGGACTCGTGAACAATCTGATGGGTTGGAAACCCTGAAGTTAGGATCAGCGTTTTAGGTCAATGATCTTTCATGGCGATTGGAGCAGATCAGAGGCTGGGTGTTCCGCAGCGAGTGGCTCATCTCCTGACTCCCCAAAGCCTTTCCACCACGGACAAGGCTCAAGTCAAGAGTTTGATGGAATACTCTCCACTGGCCTGGATGAGTGCAGCTACCAGACCACGCAAGAAGCTCGACACCATCCAGAACAAAGCAGCCCGCTTGATGGGCACCCCATCCACCACCTTAAACATCCACTCCCTCCACCACAGGCGCACGTGGCTGCAGTGTGTACCATCCACAGGATACACTGCAGCAACTCGCCAAGGCTTCTTCAGCAGCACCTCCCAAACCCATGACCACCACCGCCTAGAGGGGCAGGGGTAGCAGGTGCATAGCAACACCTCCAAGTTCCCCTCCAAGTCACGCAGCATCCCGACTTCCTGTATCTATAACACTCACCTGGAGATGTGTCTGTCCAGTACAAGGACACTTCATGGCAGTCAGAGAAATCAAGGGTGTAAATCAAACATGGCCACAGTAAATAATAATTCTAAAAGGTCTAAAAGTGTTAAAAAAACAAGCCTGAAGGCTTTGTATCTTAATGCGAGGAGCATTCGTAATAAGGTGGATGAATTAGCTATGCAAATAGATGTAAATGGATATGATATAATTGGGATTACGGAGACATGGCTCCAGGGTGACCAAGGCTGAGAATTCAACATCCAGGGCTATTCAATATTCAGGAAGGACAGACAAAAAGGAAAAGGAGGTGGGGTAGCATTGCTGGTTAAAGAGGAGATTAACACAATAGTAAGGAAGGATATTAGCCCGAAAATTAGACCTAATACGCGGGAGTACGCACTGTGTACTCTCGCGTTTTAGGTCTCCAATTGCCGGTTTCCAGCATGCACTGCGCATGCGCGGGAAACCGTCACTTCGTGAATTCAAAAGGGGGCGGTTCGTAAGTGAACCGCGTGCGCGCTACAGGCTGCGCGCACGCAGTGCACTTAGTGCTTTGAACGCGCAGGTAAGCATGGAAGATTTTACACATAAAGAAAGGAGGCGTAAGACCCTCTTTTAACAAGGTAAGTAGTTAATTAAGTATTATTCTAAATTTTTTTCAACAGGTTTATCTTTTTTAGAGACTTTAAAGAAAGGTAAGTTTATTTTTATAACTTTTAAAAAGATTTTAAATTTTTTCAAAAATTTAATTTTTTGTTTAAAGTGGTTAATTTATTTAACTATACTTATTTTATTAATGTGATGGCTTTTTTTTTAAATTTAATTGAGGTTTAGCTGTTCTTTTGGGGGTGTGTAGGATTCATAGCTTTGACAGCCCTTGCTGTTAAAACTATGAATGAAAGATGGTGTGCTGCCATCGGTTCTAACTGAATCACGTGATCCCAGAGCTCGCACGAACTAATTGCGTCTCTGGGTCACACAAGCACTGCACAGCTGCATGTGGGTCTGGCCTTGAAACTAAAGTTCGTGTGGGCCCGGAGGAAAATGGTAGGCGCGGAGTGAGATATCGCGGGGAAGCCTTACCCCCGCGTGAACACTCACTGTTTAATTTCTGGGCCATTAGCTCTGATGATGTGGAATCTGTATGGGTAGAGCTGAGAAATACCAAGGGGCAGAAAACGTTAGTGGGAGTTGTATACAGACCCCCAAACAGTAATGCTGAGGTTGGGGATGGCATTAAATGGGAAATTAGAGATGTGTGCAATAAGGGCACAGCAGTTATCATGGGTGACTTTAATCTACATATAGATTGGGCTAACCAGATTAGTAACAATACTGTGGAGGAGGAATTCCTAGAGTGTATACGGGATGGTTTCCTGGACCAATATGTCGAGGAACCAACTAGAGATCAGGCCATCTTAGACTGGGTATTATGTAATGAGAAAGGATTAATTAGCAATCTTTTTGTGCAAGGCCCCTTGGGGAGGAGTGATCATAATATGATAGAATTCTTCATTAAGATGGAGAGTGAAGTAGTTAACTCAGAGACTAGGGTCCTGAATTTAAATAAAGGAAACTACGATGGTATGAGGCACGAATTGGCTAGGATGGATTGGGGAACGTTACTTAAAGGGTTGACGGTGGATAGGCAATGGCAAACATTTAAAGATCGCATGGATGAACTACAGAATTTGTTCATCCCTGTTTGGCATAAAAATAAAACAAAAAAGGTGACTCAACTGTGGCTAACAAGGGAAATTAGGGATAGCATAAGATCCAAGGAAAGGACATATAAATTGGCCAGTAAAAGCAGTAAAACTGAGGATTGGGAGCAGTTTAGGATTCAGCAAAAGAGGACAAAGGGATTAATTAAGAGGGGGAAAATAGAGTATGAGAGTAAGCTTACAGGGAACATAAAAACTGACTGTAAAAGCTTCTATAGATATGTGAAGAGAAAAAGATTGGTGAAGTCAAGCATAGGTCCCTTGCAGTCAGAATCAGGGGAATTTATAATGGGGAACAAAGAAATGGCAGACCAATTAAATACATACTTTGTTTCTGTCTGCACAAAGGAGGACACAAATAACCTCCCAGAGATGTCGGGGAACATAGGGTCTAATGAGAGGGAAGGTGTAATGAAATCAGTATTTGTAGGGAAATGGTGTTAGGGAAATTGACGGGATTGAAGGCCGATAAATCCCCAGGGCCTGATAATCTACAACCTAGGGTACTTAAGGAAGTGGCCCTAGAAATAGTAGATGCATTGCTGGTCATCTTCCAAAATTCTATAGACTCTGAACAGTTCCCATGGATTGGAGGCTAGCTAATGTAACCCCACTATTTAAAAAAGGTGGGAGGGAGAAAACGGGGAATTATAGACCAGTAAGCCTGACATCGGTAGTGGGGAAAATGCTAGAGTCCATTATAAAAGATGTAATAGCAGAGCACTTGGAAAACAGTGACAGGATCGGACAAAGTCAACATGGATTTACAAAAGGTAAATCATGCTTGACTAATCTGCTGGAATTTTTTGAGGATGTAACTGATAGAATAGATAAGGGAGAACCAGTGGATGTGGTGTATTTGGACTTTCAGAAGGCTTTCGATAAGGTCCCGCATAAGAGATTAGCGCGCAAAGTTAAAGCATATGGGATTGGGGGTAAGGTACTGATTTGGATAGAGAACTGGTTGGCAGACAGGAAGCAAAAAGTTGGAATAAACGGGTCTTTTTCTGAGTGGCAGGCAGTGACTAGTGGGGTACCGCAGGGATCGGTGCTAGGACCCCAGTTATTCACAATATATATTAATGATCTAGACGAGGGAACTAGATGTAATTGCTCCAAGTTTGCAGACGACACAAAGCTGGGTGGGCGTGTGTGTTGTGAAGAGGATGCAGAGAAACTCCAGTATGATTTGGACAAGTTGGATGATTGGGCAGATGCGTGGCAGATGCAGTATAATGTGGATAACTGCGAGGTTATCCACTTTGGTGGCAAAAACAGGAAGGCAGATTATTATCTGAACGGCAATAGATTGGGAAAAGGGGAAGTGCAATGAGACCTGGGAGTCCTTGTGCACCAGTCATTGAAGATAAGCATGCAGGTGCAGCAGGTGGTTAAGAAGGCCAATGGTATGTTGGCCTTCATAGCGAGAGGATTCGAGTACAGGAGTAAGGATGTCTTGCTGCAGTTGTACAGGGCCTTGGTGAGACCACACCTTGAGTATTGTGTGCAGTTTTGGTCGCCTTATCTGAGGAAGGATGTTCTTGCCATAGAGGGAGTGCAGCGAAGATTCACCAGACTGATACCTGGGATGGCAGGAATGATGTATGAAGAGAGATTGGGACGATTGGGCTTGTATTCGCTAGAGTTTCGAAGAATGAGAGGGGATCTCATTGAAACTTATAAAATTCTAACAGGACTAGACAGACTAGATGCAGGAAGGATGTTCCCGATGGCGAGGGAGTCCAGAACCAGGGGTCACAGTCCAAGGATAAGGGGTAAGCCATTTAGGACTGAGATGAGGAGGAATTTCTTCACCCAGTGAGTGGTGAACCTGTGGAATTCTCTACCACAGAAGGCAGTTGAGGCCAATTCATTAAATATATGCAAGAAGGAGTTAGATATATTTCTTAAGGCTAAAGGGATCAAGGGATATGGGGAGAAAGCAGGGACAGGGTACTGAATTTGGATGATCAGCCATGATCTCATTAAATGGCGGAGCAGGCTCGAGGGGCCGAATGGCCTACTCCTGCTCCTATCTTCTATGTATCTATAACACTCACCTGGAGATGTGTCTGTCCTGTACAAGGACACTTCCTGTATCTATAACACTCACCTGGAGATGTGTGTGTCCTGTACAAGGACACTACCTGTATCTATAACACTCACCTGGAGATGTGTCTGTCCTGTACAAGGACACTACCTGTATCTATAACACTCACCTGGAGATGTGTCTGTCCTGTACAAGGACACTTCCTGTATCTATAACACTCACCTGGAGATGTGTCTGTCCTGTACAAGGACACTTCCTGTATCTACAACACATGGAGATGTGCTTGTCTTGTGCTGCATACTTAAATTCTGATTTATTAATATAAAATTTCTTATACTTATAATACAGAAAATGTGTTGATTTTAATTGGTGTTGTAAAATTACCAGAGGTCCCTGACAGAGTAAAGGAAATACGGAAATGAAGCAGATAAGCAGCCCCGGTATCAGCACGTGTCGCTGGAAATTACTTTGAGCTCCATTTCACAAATTATCCATCAGTAACAAATCATTTAGTAACAAATCATTTATTCATCACCAAAACAGCAATTTTCTTAAGGAACAGGAGCAGGAGTCGGCCATTCGGCTCTTCGAGCCTGCGTCGCTATTCAGTAAGATCATGACTGATCCACCTCAACTCCACCTTCCCGCACTATCCCCATATTCCTTGGTTCCCTTAGTATCCATAATTCTATCGATCTCTGTCTTGAATATACTCAACAACACTCTGGGGTAGAGAATGCCAAAGATTCACCACCTTCTGAGTGAAGAAATTTCTCCTCCTCTCAGTCCCAAATGGCCGACCCCTTATTCTGAGACTGGGACCCCTGGTTCTGGACTCCCCAGCCAGGGGAAACATCCTCCCTGCATCTACCCTGTCAAGCCCTGTAAGAATTTTGTATGATTCAATGAGATCACCTCTCATTCTTCTAAACAGAGAATATAGGCCTAGTCTACTCAATCTCTCCTCATAGGCCAATGCCCCCATCATAGGAATTAGTCTGGATAACCTTCGTTGCACTCCCTCTATGGCAAGTATATCCTTCCTTAGGTAAGGAGACCAAAACTGTACACAGTTCTCCAGGTGTGGTCTCACCAGGGACCTGTATAATTGCAGTAAGACTTCTTGGGGGAAAAATTCGGTTGCTTTGCGCCTCCTGTTAGTGCTGCCAACACCTCCAGCGAAATTCAGCAGGAGGTTAGCAGTGGCGGTAACCGTTAGCGCCCTGCGGCGCTGTGCCTCTGGCGATGACGTCATCGCCGTGCGCAGCGCCCCTCTTGCGCCCCGGCCGCGATCTTCGGTAGCGCCCCCTGACTTACCGCTGGACGCTGGAGCGAGTGAGGGGAACAGAGTACTGGAGACGGCCGATGTCACGCCAGCAGTTAGCAATCAAAAGATCTAGAGAGGGTAAGAGGCCAGAGGAGGGGGGGGCCCAGTTAGATGGGGAATTCTGAAAGCCGGAGAAAGGGTCAGCTGTGCGGGGGGAAGACTCCTGGCCAAAGAAGTGGGCACGGAGACGAAGGTGGCGGAAGACGAGCTCAGTTATTCCTGCAGATTGAAACTTCTGATTACAGCACTGTGGGTGGTATCAGTACAAAGGCTTGTGAATTATTTACTCTGGAAATGGCTGCAACATTGGGTTTAAATGAGTTTTAACCCCATCGTAACTCACTGGATTCAATTATCTGCTACAATTTTGAAGAACTCTATTCTGGTATATTATATTCTTGCATGTTAGATGTTTCTGTGTTATACATATTATATTTTCTCCTATTATATTGTTCTGTTAATGTTAGTTGCCCTTTGATGAATACAGTACAATAAAAACGCATCAGTTCAGTGATGTCCAGTACACTGCAGGTGGAAGTATATTTTAATACATTGAAGATCCATTTTATTTGCCTCCATGCGTTGCCCATCCACACGTCTCACCTCCAACCCTCCGGTATCCAGGACGTGGCATGTTTAGGATCCAGACTTACCTGAGAGCATCAGGCACACGATTCATGGACTGGCCGGGAGTGAGGAGGTGCCATACCAGAGGGGTGAGTTGCATCAGGTTCCCTTCAGAATGCTTGTCGGTGTCGGTATGTCGTTTATCACCATATTAGACCTTGGTTCCGGTGCTATCGCCGCGCCCGGTTGCAAAGCCGGTAGTGGCCCGTTAGCGCCCCCCGGAGGTGCTAATGGGAGGCGCTAACGTGCCCAATTTCTCCCCCTTTATCTGTAATGTAAGAATAAAACTTGTGAACACTCTGCGAACGTGGAAACCGTGGCTGCAGGACAGGGTCATTTGCTCCCTTTAAAGCTGGGTTTCATTTCGAATAGCGTCAATTCATTGCGTGAGAGCA
Organism: Squalus acanthias; assembly: GCA_030390025.1. Taxonomy (NCBI): domain Eukaryota; kingdom Metazoa; phylum Chordata; class Chondrichthyes; order Squaliformes; family Squalidae; genus Squalus; species Squalus acanthias. Next base: position 36,958 of record JASTWF010000307.1, on the reverse strand, counting down.
GCACTTGAGATCAGGCTGGACAAGTTGGGAAGACTGTTAAAAAAGCAGACGGGATCCTTGGCTTTATAAATAGAGGCATCTCTTCATGGCCTTGCCCGTACCTGTCTTGTAACCTCCTCCAGCCCACGTTCCCCTTAAGTCGCGCGGGCGCGCAGCCGGGCATCAATCGGGAGGTCCCGCGCAGGCTGCTCACCGGCTGTTACTACTGAAAAACAGACCGCACAGCAAATTTAAAGGGACCCTGGGCGAAAAAAAACAGAGCGAACATTTCCTGCAACCCTCTGAGAACTCTGCGCTCCTCCAACTCTGGCCTCTTGAGCTTCCGCCACTCCCTTTGTGTCAACACTGGTCGCCGTGACTTCAGCCGTCTAGACCCTAAGTTCTGCAATTTCCCCCCCCCCTAAACTCCCCATCTCTCTTTTCTCCTTAGAACCCTGCTTAAAACCTACCTCTTTGACCAAGCATTTCGTCGTCCCTCCTAATATATCCTTCTTTGGTGCGGTGTCAATTCTTATCCAATTACGCTAACCGTGCAGTGATTTGGCGTGTTGTTCTGTGTTAAAGGTGCTTTATCAATGCAGGTGGTTGTTGTTGATGCTTGTTGCCTCAACGACCGTATAGTGGCACAGACGTGAACGATCAATCCTAAATAATCTCTGCACTTTGTGCCTGAGTGACTACAGCCCCCGAGGCCCAGGAGCATCACATTCCGTCTGTAAATCAAAACCCAAACAACAACAACAACTTGTATTTATATAGCGCCCTTTAATGTAGTAAAACGTCCCAGGGCGCTGCACAGGAGTATTTTAAGACAGAAAATTTGACACCGATCCAGAGAAGGATAAATTAGGGCAGGTGACCAAAAGCTTGGGCAAAGAGGTAGGTTTTAAGGAGCGTCTTAAAGGAGGAAAGAGAGGTAGAGAGGCGGAGAGGTTTAGGCAAGGAATTCCAGAGCTTAGGGCCGAGGCAACAGAAGGCACGGCCGCCAATGGTTGAGCGATTATAATCAGGGATCCTCAAGAGGGCAGAATTAGAGGAGCGCAGATATCTCGGGGAGTTGTGGGGCTGAAGGTGATTACACAGATAGGAAGGGGTGAGGCCATGGCATATTCAGCTATGCTACTAATCTTTGGGGTAAAAATTCACTTGGTTGCGCCTCCCGTTAGCGCCTTAAGAGGGCGCTAATGGGGCGCAAAGCCGCTAACGCCCGGGCGCAGCGATGTTTGCGCCGCTCGAGAACTTAACTTGAGATTGTGCGGCGGCGCTAAAACTTACCGCTGCGACCACCTGCGCGCGCAGATTGTGACGTCATTCCATGGTGCAACGCCCTTGTGGCGCCCCGTAGCAGAAATTGAGTGGCGCCCCCTGCCTTACCGCCTGGCGCTTCCAACGACCAGAAGACTGGAACGCTATCAATCGCTGTGGGGCTGGGGGGGGCGCTATTTAAAGGGGGCCTCTTCCTGTCTTTTATTGTTGGTGGCATTTTTGAACTACGCATTCTGAGAGAGAGAGGGAGAGACTTCTGGAGAGATTCAACGTTGTGTGAAGGAGTTTTGGGTACTGAGCAGCACTTTGCAGGTTCATTTTGATTTGCCATTCCTTGTATCGATTTAGCAGAGACTGTGGGAGCTGCACTCTGAGCTCTTTGCCTGGTACTCTCCATTGTACTTTCCAGCACATTTGATGTGCAAGTCTCTCCAGGCCGAGATTCAAGGCTGCAATGAACAGGATGTGGATGGAAAGCAAGATTAACCATCCCCTTTAAGAACTGGCCCGTGCCATTGTGTGTGTGTTCCATTGCTGACTGACATTACATGAGCTTCGCCAGCGCTCCGAGTTAGCGCCTCACTGCTCGCCCTTTGCGCCTTAAGAGAGGTGTGCAGCGCCTGCTTTAGCGCTCCACTCACCTCCCGGGGCGGTAAAAGTGAAGTTTCCTGTCAGTGCCGATAATTAGCGCCAGGCGCTAATATTTGCGTCCGGACGATATTTGCGCCTCAAATGGGGCGCGACCTAATTTCTACCCCTTTGTGTTTTATTTGTGTGTCAAGTACTCAGAGTCCGAGCTGGGGTTTTGTCTGGCTACAGAAGAGGATTTTGAACAGGTTCAGTCAATTTACGTCGATGAGACAGATTACATGGCAAGCACTTACCATTACTGGCTCCAAGAGAGAAACCGGATGGTCATTTTGGCAAAACGGAACAGCCGAGTGGTGAGTTCCATTTATATCAGACGCTGATTAACTTTTAGAATTGTCAAAATACTCCCATTATAAATTATTAGATTACATTTTGCATCAATCCAGCTTAATTCACATTTTCACTTATCTCCACTTAAAATAATTCACAACCCAGGACAATGAAGCTGAAATCAAACTGTGTGAGGGTGAAATCACGCTGTGATATTAATAATAAACACTATGGCTCGTAATGTGTCGACTACACCTCATTGTCTCAGTTGTATCTTGCTATGTCTTTGATGTGGTACCTTCCTGGCTGACCTGATTAACTTTATCACACCTCGGCAGATAGTCAGGATGATTTAATTTAGTGGTCTGCAATTGTAAGGTACACATGCTTTGTTCTCTATCTATATATGCTTTGGCGATTCTGTATCTATTTACTTCACCTGAGGAAGGGGCAATCGATAGCTCCGAAAGCTTGTGATTTCAAATAAAACTGTTGGACTATAACCTGGTGTTGTGCGACCTCTCAATTTCGTAATGTGTGGTCAGCGGCGATGTGTAGAATCACAGAAGGATACAGCAGAGACAGAAACGTCTGTTTATAAAAACATGGACCTGTACCTGGCTGCGAGCTTTTAATGATTCTCGCGCTCTCTATGGTGAGAAGTTTGCCTTTCTCGATGTGCAATTGATTGTAGCACTTTGTAATGGGAATTCCCAGCGAAGAGCTGCAGTGACATCAACAAGCTGTCTGAGCAGCCAATCACGTTGAAGAGTTCTCACAGACAGCAAACCAGGAAATGAATAGCATCTTTTATCCGGACTTTTTAAAAATGTTGCAGAGAGCTAAACAAGGATTGGGGATAATGTAGAAGCTGAAATATCTTGAACAATGGAGAAATTTGTGGACAGAAATTCTTGAAGATAGAAGCACAAGTTGGTAAGGCTGTTAAAAAAGAATCATTGGCTGGAATTTTCTTTACCTGGGCGGGTCGGGTGCGGGCGGTCGGCGTGGCAGGTCACGACCCCATTCTTGCTTCCATCCCGCTGCAGAAATTGACTTTGCGCGAATAGGGCCTATTCAGCCCGCCCTGCGCGCTACCCGGCCCTATTAAATGGTGCGGGTGTGATGAGGTCATCGATGACACGTTTTCAGCCAGGATTTTTTTTTAATTCATTTATGGGATGTGGACGTCGCTGGCAAGGCCAGCATTTATTGCCCATCCCTAATTGCCCTTGAGCCGCCTTCTTGAACCGCTGCAGTCCGTGTGGTGAAGGTATTCCCACAGTGCTGTTAGGGAGGGAGTTCCAGTATTTTGACCCAGCGACAATGAAGGATTGGCCGATATACTTCTAAGTCAGGATGGTGTGTGACGTGGAGGGGAACTGGTGTTCCCATGCGCCTGCTGCCCTTGTCTTTCTAGGTGGAAGAGGTCGCGGGTTTGGGAGGTGTTGCCGAAGAAGCCTTGGCGAGTTGCTGCAGTGCATCTTGTAAGTGTTGGCTGCTCGAGGAACTTCGGCTCTGAGTTGATGAGCTGGAGTCCAAGCTTGAGACACTGCGATACATCAGGGAGGGGGAGAGTTACCTGGACACTGCGTTCCAGGAGGCAGTCACACCCCTTAGGTTAAATGCTTCAAATTTGGTCCGTGGTCAGGGACAGGAGGGTGTGACTACGAGTGAGGCAGGTATGGGGATCCAGAAGGTAGCATTGGAAGAGCCTCAGCCCTTGCAATTGTCCAATAGGTACGAGGTTCTTACTCCCTGTGTGGACGAGAGCAGGGACTGCAGGGTGGATGAGTGAACTGACCACAGCACCGTGGTCCAGGGGGCCATTCAAGTTGGGGGAGTAAAAAGACATGTAGTAGTGGTAGGGGACAGTACAGTTAGGGGGATAGATACTGTTCTCTGCAGCCGAGAGCGTGAGTCCCGAAGGCTGTGTTGCCTGCCCGGTGCCAGGGTTAAGGACATCTCCTCTGGGCTGGAGAGGAACTTGGAGTGGGATGGGAAAGATCCAGTTGTCATGGTCCACATAGGTACCAATGACACAGGTAGGACAATGAAAGAGGTTCTGCTGAGGGAGTATGAGCAGCTACGGGCTAAATTAAAAAGCAGAACCACAAAGGTAATAATCTCTGGATTACTACCTGAGCCACGAGCAAATTTGTATCGGGTAAATAAGATCAGAGAGATGGCTCAAAGATTGGTGTGGGAGAAATGGGTTTCGATTCGTGGGGCACCAGCACCAGTTCTGGGGTAAGAGGGAGCTGTTCCGTTGGGATGGGCTTCACTTGAAGCGTGCGGGGACCAGTGTCCTGGCGAATCGAATAACTAGGGCTGTAGATAGGGCTTTAAACTAAATAGTTGGGGGGAGGGTTCAGGTGAGTGGAAATTTAAAAAGTCAAAGAGAAAGGAGAAGGCAATACTGCAGGGTAGTGATAACCAGAGTGTGACAGGAAGTGACAGAGTGTATAAACATAAGAGTGCATCAGAAAGTGGGGTCAGTGTAGGGAAAAATGGTAAAAAGACAACATTACAAGCTCTTTATCTGAATGCACGCAGCATTCGTAACAAGATAGATGAGTTGTCGGCGCAAATAGAAGTAAATGGGTATGACCTGATAGCCATTACAGAGACGTGGTTGCAAGGTGACCAAGGCTGGGAACTAAATATTCAGGGGTATTTGACATTTCAGAAGGATAGGCAGAAAGGAAAAGGAGGTGAGGTAGCTCTGTTGATAAAGGATGAGATCAGTGCAGTATTGAGAAATGATATTGGCTCAGAAGATCAAGATGTAGAATCAGTTTGGGTGGAGATAAGAAATAATAAGGGAAAGAAGTCAGTGGTGGGAGTTAGTCTTTCGGCTCCCTAATAGTGGCTACACTGTAGGACAGAGTATAAATCAAGAAATAATGGGGGCTTGTAAGAAAGGTACTGCAATAATCATGGGCGATTTTAATCTTCATATTGATTGGACAAATCAAATTGGCCAAGGTAGCCTTGAGGAAAGGTTCTTAGAGTGTATTCAGGATGGTTTCTTGGAACAATGGGGGAAAAATTCAGTTGGTTGCGCCTCCCGTTAGCGCCTTAAGAGGGCGCTAATGGGGCGCAAAGCATCTGGCGCCCAGGCGCGGCGATGTTTGCGCCACTCGCGAAATTAACTAGACATTTTGCGGCGGCGCTAAACACTACCGCCACGATCTCCTGCGCCGGCAGATCATGACGTCACTCGAGTGCGCAACGCCCCGGTATCGCCCCGGAGCAGATATTGAGTGGCGCCCCCTGCCTTACCGCCTGACACTAGCAACGACAGGTTGAGGGGAGCATTCTGCAGTCATGAAGGGAAAGGGGGAGCGCTATTTAAAGGTGACCGCTTCCTGCCTTTTATTGTTGGTGCCATTTTTGAACTACGCATTCTGAGAGAGAGAGGGAGAGACTTTTGGAGAGATTCAACGTTGTGTGAAGGAGTTTTGGGTACTGAGCAGCACTTTGCAGGTTCATTTTGATTTGCCATTCCTTGTATCGATTTAGCAGAGACTGTGGGGGCTGCACTCTGAGCTCTTTGCCTGGTACTCTCCATTGTTCTTTCCAGCACATTTGATGTGCAGGTCTCTCCAGGCCGAGATTCAAGGCTGCAATGAGCAGGATGTGGATGGAAAGCAAGATTAACCATCCCCTTTAAGAACTGGCCCATGCCATTGTGTGTGTGTTCCATTGCTGACTGACATTACATGAGCTTCGCCAGCGCTCTGAGGTAGCGCCTCGCTCCTCGACCTTTGCGCCTTAAGACAGGTGTGAAGCACCTGATATAGCACTGCAATCACCTCCAGGGGCGATAAAAGTCAAGTTTGCAGTCGGTGGCGATAATTAGCGCCAGGCGCTAATCTTTGCGCCCGGCCGATAATTGCGCCCCAAATGGGGCGATACTGAATTTCTCCCCCAATATGTTGTGGAACCAACCAGGGAGCAAGCTATTTTAGATCTGGTACTGTGCAATGAGACAGGATTAATTAATGATCTCATAGTAAAGGATCCTCTAGGAAAGAGTGATCATAGCATGATAGAATTTCAAATTCAGTTTGAGGGTGAGAAAGTTGGGTCTCAAACCAGTGTCCTGAACTTAAATAAAGGCAATTACAAAGCTATGAAGGCAGAGTTCGTAAAGTTGACTGGGAAAATAGATTAAAGTGTAAGACGGTAGATAAGCAGTGGCAGACATTTAAGGAGATATTTCATAACTCTCAGCAAAGATATATTCTAGTGAGAAAGAAAGACTCTAAGAAGGATGAACCATCCGTGGCTAACTAAGGAAGTAAAGGATGGTATCAAATTGAAAACAAAGACATAAAATGTTGTGAAGATTAGTGGTAGGCCAGGCGATTGGGACATTTTTAGAAACCAGCAAAGGATGACTGAAAAAACAATAAAGAGGGAGAAGAAAGATTATGAGTGTAAACTAGCAAGAAATATAAAAACAGACAGTAAGAGCTTCTATAGGTATATAAAAAGGAAGAGAGTAGCTAAAGTAAACATTGGTCCCTTAGAGGATGAGACTGGGGAATTAATAATGGGAAACAGGGAAATGGCAGAGACTTTGAACAAATATTTTGTATCGGTCTTCACGGTAGAAGACAATAAAAGCATCCCAATAATAGATAATCAAGGGGCTATAGGGAGGGGGGAACTTAAAACAATCACTATCACTAGAGAAAAAGTACTCAGTAAAATAATGTGACTAAAGGTGGACAAGTCACCTGAATCTGATGGCCTGCATCCTAGGGTCTTAAAAGAAGTGGCTGTAGAGATAGTGGATGCATTGGTTGCAATCTACCAAAATTCCCTGGATTCTGGAGAGGGCCCAGTGGATTGGAAAACCGCAAATGTAAAGCCCCTATTTAAGAAAGGAGGGAGTCAGAAAGCAGGAAACTATAGACCAGTTAGCCTAACATCTGTCATTGGAAAACTGCTGGAGTCTATTATTAAGGAAGTAGTAGCAGGACATTTAGACAATCATAATATAGTCAAGCAGAGTCAGCGTGGTTTTATGAAAGGGAAATCATGTTTGACAAATTTGCTGGAGTTCTTTGAGGATGTAACAAGCAGGGTGGATAAAGGGGAACCAGTAGATGTCGTGTATTTGGATTTCCAGAAGGCATTCGATAAGGTGCCACATAAAAGGTTACTACACAAGATAAGAGCTCACAGGGTTGGGGGTAATATATTAGCATGGATAGAGGATTGGCTAACTAACCGAAACAGAGAGTCGGGATCAATGGGTCATTTTCCGGTAGGCAAACTGTAACTAGTGGGGTGTCACAGGGATCAATGTTGGGGCCTCAACTATTTACAATCTATATTAATGACTTGGATGAAGGGACCGAGTGTAATGTAGCCAAATTTGCAGATGATACAAAGATAGGTGGGAAAGCAAGTTGTGAAGAGGACACAAAGAATCTGCAAAGGGATATAGACAGGCTGAGTGAGTAGGCAAAAATTTGGCAGCTGGAGTATAATGTGGGAAAATGTGAGGTTATCCACTTTGGTAAGAAAAATAAAAAAGCAAATAATTATTTAAATGGAAAGAGATTACAAAATGCTGAGGTACAGAGGGATCTGGGGGGTCCTTGTACATGAAACACAAAAAGTTAGCATGCAGGTGCAGCAAGTAATTAGGAAGGCAAATGGAATGTTGGCCTTTATTGCAAGTGGGATGGAGTATAAAAGTAGGGAAGTTCTGCTACAACTGTACAGGGTGTTGGTGAGACCACACCTGGAGTACTACATACAGTTTTGGTCTCTTTATTTAAGGAGGGATATACTTGCATTGGAGGCAGTTCAGAGAAGGTTCACTAGGTTGATTCCGGAGATGAAGGGGTTGACTTATGAAGAAAGGTTGCTCAAGTTGGGCCTATACTCATTGGAGTTTAGAAGAATGAGAGGTGATCTTATTGAAACATATAAGATGCTGAGGGAGCTTGACAAGGTAGATGCAGAGAGGATGTTTCCCCTCATGGGGGAATCTAGAACTAGGGGGCATAGTTTCAGAATAAGGGGTCGCCCATTTAAAACGGAGATGAGGAGGAATTTCTTCTCTCAGAGGGTCGTGAATCTGTGGAATTCTCTTCCCCAGAGAGCTGTGGAGGCTGGGTCATTGAATATATTTAAGGTGGAGATAGACAGATTTTTGAATGATAAGGGAGTCAAGGGTTATGGGGAGCGGGCAGGCAAGTGGAGATGAGGCCAAGATCAGATCAGCCATGATCTTATTGAATGGCGGAACAGGCTCGAGGGTTCAAATGGCCGACTCCTGCTCCTATTTCTTATGTTAAGTAGATGGTACACACTGCAGCCACAGTACGCCGGTGGTGGAGGGAGTGAATGTTTAAGAACATAACAAATAAGAGCAGGAGTAGGTCATTCGGCCCCTCGAGCCTGCTCCGCCATTCAATAAGATCATGGCTGATCTTCTACCTCAACTCCACTTTCCCGCCAGATCTCCATATCCCTTGATTCCCCTAGAGTCCAAAAATCTATCTATCTCAGCCTTGAATATACTCAACGACTGAGCATCCACAGCCCTCTGGGGCAGAGAATTCCAAAGATTCACAACCGTCTGAGTGAAGAAATTCCTCCTCATCTCAGTCTTAAATGGTCTACCCCTTATCCTGAGACTATGCCCCCTAGTTCTAGACACTCCAGCCAGGAGAAACAACCTCTCAGCATCTACCCTGTCAATCCCCTTCAGAATCTTGTATGTTTCAATGAGATCACCTCTGATTCTTCTAAACTCCAGAGAGCATAGGCCCATTCTACACAATCCCTCATCATAGGACAGCCCTCTCATCCCAGGAATCAATCTAGAGAACCTTCATTGCACCACCTCCAAGGCAAGTATATCCTTCCTTAGATAAGGAGACCAAAACTGTGCACAGTACTCCAGGTGTGGTCTCACCAAGGCCCTGTACAATTGTAGCAAGACTTCCTTACTCTTATACTCCAAACTCCTTGCAATAAACATGCCATTTGCCTTCCTTATTGCTTGCGGTACCTGCATGCTAGCTTTCTGTGTTTCTTGCACGATGACACCCAAATCTCTCCGAACACCAACATTTAAATGTTTCTCACCATTTAAAAATATTCTGTTTTTCTATTCTTCCTACCAAAGTGAATAACCTCACATTTTCCTACATTATACTCCATCTGCCACCTTACTGCCCACTCACTTAGTCTATCTATATCCCTTTTGCAGACTCTTTGTGTTCTCCTCACAGCTTACTGTCCCACCTAGCTTTGTATCATCAGCAAACTTGGATACATTACACTCAGTCCCTTCATCTAGGTCATTAATATAGATTGTAAATAGCTGAGGCCCCAGCACTGATACTTGCGGCACCCCACTAGTTACAACCTGCCAACCTGAAAAAGACCCGTTTATCCCTACTCTCTGTTTTCTGTCCATTAACCAATCATCTATCCATGCTATTATATTATCCCAACCCCATGAGCTCTTATCTTGTGTGTGACACCTTATCGAATGACTTTTGGAAATCCAAATATACTACATCCACTGGTTCCCCTTTATCTACCCTGCCAGTTACATCCTCAAAAAATTCTAATAAATTTGTCAAACACGATTTCCCTTTCATAAAACCATGTTGACTCTGACTTATCATGTTACAATTTTCTAAGTGCCCTGATACCACTTTCTTAACAATGGATTCCAGCATTTTCCCGATGACTAATGTCAGGCTAACCGGCCAGTAGTTCCCTGTTTTTACTCTTGCTCCTTTCTTGAATAGCGGTGTTACATTTGCGACCTTCCAATCCATTAGGACCATTCTAGAATCTAGAGAATTTTGGAAGATCAAAACCAATGCATCCACTATCTCTGCAGCCACCTCTTTTAGAACCCGAAGATGTAGGCCGTCAGGTCCAGGAGATTTGTCGGCTTTTAGTCCCATTATTTTCCCTAGTACTTTTTTTCTACTTAAATTAATTACATTAAGTTCCTCACCCTCGTTAGACCCTTGGTTCACCACCATTTTTGGTCTGCTTTTTGTATCTTCTACTGTGAAGACAAATACAAAATATTTGTTTAATGTTTCTGCCATTTCCTTATTCCCCATATTAATTTCTCCTGTCTCAGCCTCGTTTAATTTTGCTACTCTCTTCCTTTTTTTTTACATACTTGTAGAAGCTCTTACAATCTGTTTTTATATTTCTTGCTAGTTTTCTCTCATTCTATTTTTTCCCTTTTTATCAATTTTTTGGTCATTCTTTGCTGGTTTGGGAAACTCTCCCAGTCCTCAGGCTTACTACTATTCTTCGCAACATTATAAGCTTCTTCTTTCAATCTAATGCTATCCTTAACTTCCTTAGTTAGCCACGGATGGATCAATTTTCCCCTGGAGTTTTTGTTTCTCAATGGAATATATTTTTGTTGAGAATTATGAAATATTTCTTTAAATGCTAGCCACTGCTTATCTACCGCCATACCTTTTAATCTATTTTTCCAATCTACCTTAACCAACTCTCCCCTCATACCTATGCAATTGGCTTTATTTAAATTTAAGATTCTAGTTTCGGACTCTCAAACTTAATGTGAAATTCCATCATATGATCACTCTGCCCCAGAGGATCCTTTACTATGAGATTGCTAATTAACCCTGTCTCATTACACAATACAAGATCTAAAATAACCTGTTCCCTGGTTGGTTCCATGATGTATTGTTCCAGGAAACTGTCCCGAATGCATTCCATGAACTCGTCCTCCAGACTACCTTTGCAAATTTGATTTGTCCAGTCCATATGAAGATTAAAGTCCCCCACGATTATTGCATTACCTTTGTTACAAGCTCCTACTATTTCTTGATTAATATTCTGTCCAACGATATAGCTACTGTTAGGGGGCCTATATACTTCTCCCACCAGTGTTCCTGCCCCTTGTTATTCCTTATCTCCACCCATACTGATTCTACTTCCTGATCTTCCGAGCCGAGATCCTTTCTCGCTACTGTCCTTATGTCATCCTTTATTATCCGTTCCCTCTCCTTTTCCATCCTCCCTGTCATTTCGAAACATCAAGTACCTTGGAACATTTAGGGGGAAAAATTGGGTTGCTTTGCGCAAAGCAACTAGCGCCCGGGTGCGGCGCGGCCCACGCCTCCAGTGAAATTGAGCGGGAGGTTACTAACCGGTAGCGCCCCGTGGGGCTGCGTCGCCGGCGATGACGTCACCGCCGTGCGCAGTGCCCCGCTCGCGCCCCGGCCACGATCTTTGGGAGCGCCCCCTGATTTACCGCAGGACGCTATGTCCGATGGGGTCTGGGGGGCCTACCTGCGGCTGGGGAGGTGCTATTTAAAGGCGAGGTGCGGGGCGGCCATTTTTGTTGCTGGCCGCCTGCCAGCACCTGCCTGCGCTCCCGGCCCGGCCTCCTTACCCACCCCCCGCGGAGTGCCGGCTGCGCTCTAAGAGCCCGGCACTTCTCTTGTATGCCAGACTGTTTTGCCGGCACTCCTGATCCCCGGTGGCCCAGCTGGGCCCCGGGTCGCGCAGCACAATGCCCCTCCCCTTTAAGAAGGGGAGGAAGGCCTGCAATGCTGCGGCATGTAGAACCGCGATATTGACTCGCAGCGCCCCAAGAGGGATGTGGGGCGCTTCCAGTAGCACCCCGCTTCCCTCTTGGGGTGCAACCACTCAATTTCCGGCGCGGGGGCGCTAATTTTTCCGGGGCGCTAAAGGTATTTCCCCGGCGAAGCTAGCGCCCCAAATGGGGCGCTACTCAATTTATAGCCCTGAGTTCCCAACCTTGGTCACCTTGCACCTTGAATATTAGATCAAACACATTTATCTCTATTTGTGCCACTCGTTCATATATCTTGTTACGAATGCTTCGTACATTCAGATAAAGAGCCTTTAATTTAATTTTTTTACCATTATTCCCTGCTTTGACCTTATTCTCTGCTGTACTGCTACCGTTAAACTCTCTGTCCCTTCCTGTCACACTCTGCTTATTTTTACGCCAATTTAAAGTCACAACGCCAGCCAGATAGAACAGGTCAGTCACTGCTCATTATATGCTTGGGCTTCTGGTACATAGACACCAGTGAGAAATCTCCCTGTATTCTTCTCTATTTCCAGGTCGGTCTGATTTCTGCTCACATCGTGGATGACGGGCAGACAGCCCTCGTGCAAGGGTTAAAAGTGGATCCTTCAGAAAGGGGCAAAGGAGTTGCAGGGCTGATTCACAAACACCTTCTCGAGTGTGTAAGAGAGAGGTACCCGGAGGTGAAGAAGCAGAGGTTTATCACAGGGCATAAATTCTACAGGAAATTCCATGCGATAAACAAACAGGTGCGATTAGCAGGCAGTTACACTCTCGCAGACATTAGCATTGTTTAGCATAATGATTTCACCTGGACTATATTAACAAACCCCAGTGCTAAACAATCTCTAACACTGGAAAAGTTTCAAATCAAGTTTGGCAGAAATTCCCATCAGAAATATGTATTTCACAGGAGGCAGTGAGAGATGCTGTTAGTATCTTTCCCATTAAACATTTTACCAGTGAAGAACAATATTTAATCATCATTCCACGTTTCATCACCAACCCTTTCCCTGATATCTTTTGTTTGCAGTTCTTGATTTCTCTTCACATTCCATCAATAAATGTCCCCACTTTGGCGAACGAGGCGATCATTAACATGCAGAAAAGTGGGGCTGAATATTGGGAAGCGATTTCCCTCCAACCCGACGATGTGAGGTCGATATTCCTGAACAGAACCGTGATTGACACAGTGTTGCCGGGCAGGAGAATCATTCAAAGAACAGCAGCATTGAAACCACTGGCGAGTAACCTGGATATGTTACTGAAGCGAGATATAGTCTGGATCGCAGATAGAAAGGAGAACACACGCGCTGTGAGTTTGGGCACAGCTCCCTACAGAGGCCCCATGGGAAGCTATGTTTTCAGAATAGACATGTTTGGGGAAGATTTAACAGCTGTGAAAAGTGTCTTCCTCTCTCAGCTGCAAAGCCTGCCACTTTTACAGGGCAATGTAATCTGCCTGTTGGTCCTGAATCCATCGCTGACACACCAGATGTTGGAATTCTGTACCAAAGAAGTGGGGCTGCAGAAAGGGAAACAATACTGGGATGACGAGTTTATGATAGAGTTTGATATATCCATACTTAGTTCAAGATTATAATCAGACAAAGCATAGACCCTGACTCTCCCTCCATCCCCAGTACAATGCAGTCTGCTCCTCTGATTCGACCCCATAATCTCAAAGCTCTGAGACTCGTTATCTCCCTCAGTCATTCTGTCCTCCTTCAATCGTCAGATTTTAAAACGCAAATTGGTGACACTAATCGCACCCTGCAGGATTTACACTTCCCCTTTTATTGTTTCTTGATGTTGCAAATTACTGTGGGATTTGTATTTCACCCTCGATTCTCATTAAAAAAAACAATGTGAGAATAGACTGAGAGTCCTTGAAAGCAGAAATGTTTTTTACGGGGAGATTGAATGAGAGTTGAAATCGAGTGGCTCTTTTCCTGCTCCGATACCATCCCACGGCGATTTTAGCGGTTGATTTGTCCGCCTTAGTACAAATATTATGCTGTATAAAAACGCTCATTCACGTACTCACACACGCACTCACACACACATATAAGTACACACCCTCACACCCATATATACACACTCACATATACACACACACTCACACACCCTCACACCCATATATACACACTCACATATACACACACACCCTCACACCCTCACACCCATATATACACACTCACATATACACACACACTCACACACCCTCACACCCATATATACACACTCACATATACACACACCCCCTCACACCCATATATACACACTCACATATACACACACACTCACACACCCTCACACCCATATATACACACTCACATATACACACACACTCACACACCCTCACACCCATATATATACACTCACATATACACACACACTCACAAATCCTCACACCCATATATACACACTCACTTACATACACACACACTCACACACCCTCACACCCATATATACACACTCACTTACATACACACACACTCACACACCCTCACACCCATATATACACACTCACTTACATACACACACACGCACTCACTCACATATAAACACATGCGCACGCACTCACACCCACACACACAGACACACACACTCACACTAAAACACGCACACTCACACATACACACACTTGCACTCACACCCACGTACACAGACACACACAGACACATACTCACACTTCACATCTGCACATCAGACACATTCGCAGATACACTGTCACACACTCAGACCCTCCCGAACACACCCTTATACTCGCTCAGTTTAACCGGTTCAAAATATGTCGGAGTTGGCGATCCACTTTTAAATGCAAGGTGAAACTATTCAGCACTTTCAGGGGAAATTTCCTGTTTCGGTATTTAATAAATGACTTGTCAATGTTAGATCATTTTTGAAATTAAGCCAAAAGTAATTTCGGTCAGGAGAACAAGGGAATAGTTGAGTCTGGAGTTAACAAAAGCATGGTTGAGGATCATTCTTTTAATGTTGTACAATGTCCCAAGGCGCTTCACAGGAGCGTAATCAGATAAAAATTGACACAGAGGCAAAGACGGAGGCATTAGTGCAGGTGACCAAAAGCTTGGTCGAACAGGTAGGTTTTAAGGAGCATCTTAAAGGAGGAGAGAGAGGCAGGGGCGGAGACAGGCGATATTACGCAGGTGGAAGTAGGCGGACTTGGTGGTGATGGAGTGGATGTATCGGTAGCTCAGCCCAGGGTCAATTAGGACGTCAAGGTTGCAAACGGTCTGATTCAGCCTGAGACAGTGGCCAGGGAGGTGAGTGCAGTCAGTGGCTAGGGAATAGATTTTGTGGTGGGGGCCAAAGACAATGGCTTCAGTCTTTCCAATGTTTAATTGGAGGAAGTTTCTGGATGTCAGACAAGCAGTTGAGGGGTCAAGATAGGTGGCGGTGAGGTAGGCCTGGGTGTCGGAATGATGTCGCCGAGAGGCAGCATGTAGATGGGAAATAGGAGAGGGAACAAGGATAGATCCTTGAGGGACTCCAGAGGTAACGGAGCAGGAATGGGAAGAGAAGCCATTTCAGTTCATTCTCCGGCTACAACTGGTTCGGTAAGAGTGGAATCAAGCGACAGCAGTCCCACTTAGCTGGACGATGGAGGAGAGGCGTTGGAGGAGGATGGTGTGGTCGACCGTGTCAAAGGCTGCAGACAGGTCGAGATGGATGAAGGGGGATTGTGCACCGTGGTCATAGTCACAGAGGATGTCATTTGTGACTGTGATCAGAGGCAGCTGGGCAGATGGTCTCAATCTTAGTGACAAAGAGGTCCACGAGGTCCTTGCACTTGTTGATGGAGGTGAGGGGAAAGGGGTTTAAGGAGACGGTTGGTACTGGAGGAAAGAAGCTGGGGTTATTATTGTACTCCAGGTTGATCCTGGAGTGGTGAGCAGTTTTGGCAGAGGAGAGCAGGATCCGATAGTGCTGGATGTGGTCTCGCCAGATCTGGTGATGAAAGGCTAAACCAGTTGCCCACCGGAAATGTTCAAATCTTCTGCGGCTTACTTCCTCTTAAAATCGAGTGGCTCTTTTCCTGCTTCGATACCGCCCTGTGGCAATGTTACCGGTTGATTCGTCCACCTTAATATTAATATTATGCTGGACACAAACACACACTGACTCACACATGTACACACACACTCACACTTGTTCACACATGTACACACTCACTCACACATGTACACACACACTCACACTTGTTCACACATGTACACACTGACTCACACATGTACACACACACTCACACTTGTTCACACATGTACACACACACTCACACTTGTTCACACATGTACACACTGACTCACACATGTACATACACACTCACACTTGTTCACACATGTACACACTCACTCACACATGTACACACACACTCACACTTGTTCACACATGTACACACTCACTCACACATGTACACACACACTCACACTTGTTCACACATGTACACACTCACTCACACATGTATACACACACACTCACACTTGTTCACACATGTACACACTGACTCACACATGTACACACACACTCACATGTACACACTCACATGTACACACACTCACATGTTCACTCACACATATACACACACTCACATGTACACACACTCACACATGTACACACACATGTACACACTCACATACATGTACACACATGTTCACTCATGTACACACATGTTCTCACACACACTCACATGTACACACACTCACACATGTACACACACACAGTTTGACTGTCCTTGATTTCATCTCCATATTTACACCTCAGTTTAATATGACTTCATTTGAGTGCATGTTTTACACAAGATGCTCAGCAGAGTGAAGGGAAGGTGCTGTGGATCCACGTGACAGCACAAAGTGGCCTGTAGGAGATCAGAGCTGGAGGGCAGGGGTTAGGGTCAATGGGGCCCTGTGTACAATGGCAAGATAGAGCGGTGGAATGGGATGGCAGGCCGGGCTATGGGCACCTTATCCCTTCTGTTTAAATCTCAGTGTGACCAGAATCAGGCTTCTGTCCACAGGAGTGTTGGCAAGTCTGGACTCTGCATTCAACTGTTGGCTGAAAGGTTTGTCAGTTGAGCCAACCCAGAGGTGTGCAGGTTCTGCACCTTTAGCAGGTTCTTCACCTTTAGCAGGTTCTGCACCTTCAGCAAGTTCTGCACCTTTAGCACTTTCTGTTTAATGGGAGCAGTTTAATAGCAAGAGCTGCTCCGTGTGTATTGAACAGGTTTGTGCGCTGCGCTTGCACAGGCAAATCACAGGTGCCTTCCTGGCTGACCTGATTGCCTTTTGTCACACCTCGGCAGATAAACAGTCAGGATGATTAAATGTAGTCGTCTGCCATTGTAAGTTACACATGCATTGTTCTCTATCTATATATGCTTTGTCAATTCTGTATTTCTTCACTTCACCTGACGAAGGGGCCACGAAAGCTCCGAAAGCTTGTGATTTCAAATAAAACTGTTGGACTATAACCTGGTGTTGTGCGACTTCTCATTTAAATCAACAGAGGGCTCCCTCCACCCTTTGCTTGAGTACCCCATCTCCAGCTCCCTCCCCTGGTACAGCAGTGACATCTCCACACCTTATTCCTGGCCACGACTCCTCATCACACGCACAAGCAACCTTCCCATGGGACGCCTGTCACGCGCACGGCTGTGGTGCTGAAGACCCGGGTACCAGAGCTAGCTGCCCACCTAGCCACAGCTGTTCCAGTTCAGCCACGTCACTGGCATCTAACCCAAACTGTGGAATATTGTCCAGCTATGCCCTATTGACAAAGATCTAACCCGGCCAATTAACGCTCCATCAGCCTCCTCCCAATCATCCTTAAAGTGACGGAAGGAGTCGTCGGTCGTGTGGTTAAACAGCAGCTACTCATGTGCTCATCAGCACTCAGCTCCGGTTCCGCCAGGACCACTCAGCTCCAGACCTCATCACAGCCGTGATCCAAACATGGACGAAAGAGCTAAATGCCGGAGGAGAGGTGAGAGTAACTGCCCTCGAGATCAAGGCAGCATTCGACTGAGTGCGGCACCAAGGAGCCCTGGTAAAACTGAGGTCAGTGGTAGTGGGGAGGGTGGAATCGAAGGTAAAACTCTCCACTGGCTGAGGTCATACCGGACACAAAGGAAGATGGTTGTGGCTGTCGGAGGCCAGTCAACACAGCCCAAGGATATCACTGCAGAAGATCCTCAGGTAAGCGTCCTCGGGACAACCATCTTCAGCTGCTTCATCAGCGACCTTCCCTCTGTCCTAAGGTCAGGAGTGAAATATGGAGATGAAACCCAGGACAGTCGAACTCTGTGTGTATGTGCATATATGTGAAGCTTTGGAATTCTCTACCCCAGAGGGCTGTGGATGCTCAGTTGAGTATATTCAAGACAGAGATTGATAGATTATTGGATACTAAGGGCTGGATTTTGATACTGGGGCAGGTTGGGGTCGTGTTATCCACCCACCTGCAATTGGATGTGGGAGATTGATGCAATTTTCACCTAATTGGGCAATTGAGTTCCAGCATAGAAACATAGAAACTAGGAGCAGGAGTAGGCCATTCGGCCCATCGAGCCTGCTCCACCATTCAATACGATCATGGCTGATCATCCAAATCCAGTACCCTGTCCCTGCTTTCTCACACAGAATCCCCATCGAGCCTGCACCGACACATATCCCACCCTATCCCCGTAACCCGACGTATTTAATTCCCCCTAACATATCCCATCCTATCCCTGTAACCCCACATATTTAATCCCCCCCGAACACTAAGGGTCAATTTATCATAGCCAAATCAACCTAACCCACACATTTTTGGACTGTGGGAGGAAACCGGAGCACCCGGAGGAAACCCACGCAGACACGGGGAGAATGTGCAAACTCCACACAGACAGTCACCCGAGGCCAGATTCGAACCTGGGTCTCTGGCGCTGTGAGGCACCAGTGCTAACCACTATGCCACCGTGTTGCCCATGTGGGAACCCATGAACCAATTAGTGGTTTCAGTCTGAAAGTCGCCTCTGATGATGTTAGCATTGCAGGTCAGAGACTGCCTGGTCTCAGAGATTGCCTGGCCTTTGCTGTGAGAGGACCTGGATGCAAAATGAGCAGCATCAGAGAGAGAGAAAGAGAGAGAGAGAGAGAATTGTTTTGCAACCAAGTCCTCCCAGGCAGTCTCTGAAGACATTCAATGCAGCAGCATCAGAGGCGACTTTCAGACCTAATACTACTACTACCTTCATCACATCTCCGTTGTAATAGTGGACCTGCAGCTGATAGTCAGCTATCCACTTGTGCTCCCACCAGGTTTCACTGGCGTGTTTCACATCAGGCGTACTTCACGTGGGAAAAGGGTTAAACTAGCTAAAATGATTCCAGGGATGAGGGACTTCAGTTATGTGGATAGACTGGAGAAGCTGGGGTTGTTCTCCTCGGAGCAGAGAAGGTTCAAAATCATGAGGGGTCTGGACAGAGTAGAGAGAGAGAAACTGTTCCCATTGGCGGAAGGGTCGAGAACCAGAGGACACAGATTTAAGGTGATTGGCAAAAGAACCAAAGGCGACATGAGGAAACACTTTTTTACACAGCGAGTGGTTAGGATCTGGAATGCACTGCCTGAGAGGGTGGTGGAGGCAGACTCAATCACAGCTTTCAAAAGGGAATTGGATAAGTATCTGAAAGAAAAAAATGTGCAGGGCTACAGGGAAAGGGCGGGTGAGTGGGACTAGCTGAAGTGCTCTTGCAGAGAGCCGGCACGGGCTCGACGGGCCGAATAGCCTCCTCCCTTGCTGGAACCATTCCATGATTCCGTGATTCTATGAATGTGTTTATTACTAATATCACAGTGTGATTTCAGCATCAGTGTGTAAGTTATTTTCAATGGAGATCCAGGTCAAAATAGAAAGGAGCAGATAAGCCTCACAAACGCAAAATGAAAGCTGAAAATATATGAGTTCATTAACAGTTATAAAAGTGAATCAGCGTCCGATGTAAATAGAGCTCGCCACTTTGTTAGTCTAAATTGCTGGGGTCCAACCCTCAGTGTGTTGGTGTCTGCACATTTCCTCCTCCATGTTGAAATGATGTCTCTTTGTCGTCCTTCTTCTCGGTCTCACTGACCGCCAGCACCTGCAATTTATGCCTCAGTCTTCCCTTTCACTGACCAGACCAAGCTTGGGGTCAGCTAACCATTGAGTGTCAGCCGTGGCTCAGTTGGTAGATCGCTCACCTTTGGGTTCATGAAGATTGTGGGTTCAAGTCCCATTCCAGAGACTTGAGTGTAAAATACTAGGCTGTCACTCCAGTGGAGCGCTGCACTGTCGGAGGTGCCGTCTTTCAGGTGTAGAAGTTAAAACCGAGGCACCGTCTGCTCTCTCGGGCGAATTTTAAAGATCTTGTGGCACTAGTTTGAAGGAAAGCAGGTGCGTTCTACCCTGGAGTCCTGGGCCAATATTTATCGCTCAATCAACATCACTAAAAAACAGATTACCTGGTCATTATCACATTGCTGTTTGTGGGAGCTTGCTGTGCACAATTTTGGCTGCACTTCACAGAAAAGTGCGAAGTGATACATTTTGGTAGGAAGAACGAGGAGAGGAAATATAAACTAAAGGGTACAATCCTAAAGTGGGTGCATGAACAGAGAGACCTGGGGGTATATGTGCACAAATCGTTGAAGGTGGCAGGGCAGGTTGAGAAAGCGGTTAAAAAAGCTTACCAGATCCTGGGCTTCATAAACAGAGGCATAGAGTACAAAAGTGTGGAAGTTATGATGAACCTGTATAAAACACTGGTTTGACCTCAATGGGAGTATTGTGTCCAATTCTGGTCACCGCACTTTAGGAAGGATGTGAAGGCCTTAGAGAGGGTGCAGAAAAGATGTACGAGAATGATTCCAGGGATGAGGGACTTCAGTTACATGGATAGACTGGAGAAGCTGGGGTTGTTCTCCTTGGAGCAGAGAAGATTGAGAGGAGATTTGATAGAGGTGTTCAAAATCATGAGGGGTCTGGACAGAGTCGATAGAGAGAAACTGTTCCCATTGGCGGAAGGGTCGAAAACCAGAGGACACAGATTTAAGGTGATTGGCAAAAGAACCAAAGGCGACATGAGGAAACACTTTTTTACTCAGCGAGTGGTTAGGGTCTGGAATGCACTGCCTGAGAGGGTGGTGGAGGCAGACTCAATCACAGCTTTTAAAAGGGAGTTGGATAAGTACCTGAAGGAAATTTGCAGGGCTATGGGGAAAGGGCGGGGGAGTGGGACTAGCTGAAGTGTTCTTGCAGAGAGCCGGCACGGGCTCGACGGGCCGAATGCCCTCCTTCTTTGCTGTAACTATTCTATGTTTCCGACAGCCCCACACAGAGCCCAAGCACAGTGAGGGCACCGTGCCCATTTTCAGAGATGGCTTCAGGTTAGACACTCATCAAAAGTCTTTAAATATCTCACAACAACCACTGATTGATATTGTGTCACAAGCGCACAGAATGTTTTGGCATAAATGGTAAACAATGAATGCTTGGTGTCCTTATTTAAATAATGGGATCTTTCCGATCATCGCAGGCTTGGGGAGAGCCTGAGGTGGTCTGCTCTAATTGGACAGTCAGTTTCCGTGATTCTCTCCCCTGCCCCGCCCCGCCTCTCCTCAATAAGTGTTCAGAATCGCCCTTGACCTCAGCACTTGACGATAGACTGCAGTACGTGAGTGTTTCTCTGCACTAGGGTAAGGGACTTGTTCTTGAAGTAATCTACTTTGATTTAATTTCTCTCTCCACAGATGCTGCCCGACCTGCTGAGTATTTCCAGCATTTTCTGTTTTTATTTCAGACTCAAGCCTTGGAGAGGGTGCAGAAGAGATTTACCAGAATGGTACCAGGGATGAGGGACTTCAGTTATTTGGAGAAGCTGGGGTTGTTCTCCTTAGAGCAGAGAAGGTTAAGAGGAGGTTTGATAGAGGTGTTCAAAATCATGAATGGTTTTGATAGAGTAAATAAGGAGAAACTGTTTCCACTGGCAGGGGGGTCGGTAACCAGAGGACACAGATTTAAGGTGATTGGCAAAAGAACCAGAGGGGAGATGAGGAAACATTTTTTTACTCATCGAGTTGTGATCTGGAATGTGCTGCCTGAAAGGATGATGGAATTGGATTCAATAGTAACATTCAAAAGAGAATTGGATAAATACTGGAAGGGAAACAAATACAGGGCTATGGGGAAAGAGCAGGGGAGTGGGATTAACTGGTAGCTCTACCAACACAGGCACGATGGGCCGAGTGGCCTCCTTCTGTGCTGTCTCATTCTATGATTTGCAGATGGGCTGTACTTTGCTTCTGATTTAATTCTTTGTTGTTCCGTGCTCCCAGTCTGGTGCAGAGCTCAGCACTGAGCTGCGCACACCAGGTAGGAATCCAGGGGTTGTATCTGGTCAGGGTTCTGGTGGAGCCCTACAGTAAGTAGCCTTTCAGTGTAGCCCAGGGTAGGGACGGGACAGAGCAATCTGGATTCCCAGTTCTGACCTCCAACCTGGGACTCCTGTTGGAAAGAGGCCCTGCTTGATCATCTGGAGGTAGAATGTGGGTGGGCTGTGAAGCATCCCCAGGTTGAATAGAGCATCTGGAGTTACACACGATGAGTTGCTGCCGGCTCCTGCTGGGGCTGGAGCAGTCAGTCACCGGGACCAGCGTTTCCTAGCTCCGACAGTCAGTGTGCTGTGGTTTTCCCCGCCTATTATTAATCATCCGACCCTAGCACGGCAATCACGGTGCTTAGAAGAGTGCGGCTGTGAACTGCGCTCGACCTCTCGAAGACTGACGCCGATTGAGGTCGGTCGATGAGGTTTTGGTGAGAAGGGGCCGTGGGTCCCCAGTGACGTGGACTGTCTCATTGTACGGTGGGGTCTCCATTCCAACCCTCCCATGGGTGAGATAACTGAGAGCGGGAGCTTTGCCCCTGAGTGTGTTTACCTTCACACTAAGGGGTAGAAATTCATCTCGGGCGGTGGCGCTGAACGGGCGCTATCGGTTCGGTCGCCCGTTAATTCCGTTCACTGCAGCGGAACTGAACTCAGGCGCTGTGTACAACGGGCTGATCCGATACCGCCCGGTTTGCCCCACCGCCCGGGACGAATTCCTACCGCTGTGTATTTATAACCTGTGCGATACTTTAATCTCACGGTGAAAGCTATTAGTCATAGAGTCATACGGCACAGAAGGAGGCCATTCGGCCCATCGAGTCCGTGCCGGCTCTCTGTGGAGCAATCCAGTCAGTCCCATTCCCCCGCTCTATCCCCGTAGCCCTGCAAGTTTATTTCCCTCAAGTGCCTATCCAGTCTCCCCTTGAAAACATCGAGTGTCTCCGCTTCCACCACTTCCGTCGGCAGCGAGTTCCAGGTCATCACCACTCGCTGCGTAAAAAGGTTTTTCCTCACATCCCCCCTGTATCTCTTGCCCAAAACCTTATGGGGGAACAATTGGGTTGCTTTGCGCCTCCCGTTAGCGGCCTAAGAGGGCGCTAACGGTGCGCAAAGCAACTAGCGCCCGGGTGCGGCGCCGCCCACACCTCCCGAAAAAATTCAGCGGGAGGTGAGCGGCGGTGCTAACCGGTCGCGTCCCGCAGCGCTGCGCCGCCAGCGATGATGTCATCGCCGTGCGCAGCGCCTCGCTCGCACCCCGGCCGCGATATTCGGGAGCGCCCCCTGACTTACCGCCGGACGCTATGTCCGACAGGGTCAGGGGGGGCCGACCTGTGGCCGGGGTGGCGCAATTTAAAGGCGAGGTGCGGGGCGGCCATTTTTGTTGCTGGCCGCCTGCCAGCACTTGCCTGCGCTCCCGTCCCCGGCCTCCTGACCCGCCCCCCCGCGGAGTGTCGGGCTCTTTTGCCGGCACTCCCGATCCCCGGGTGCCCAACTGGGCCCCAGGACACGCTGCGCAACGCCCCTCCCCATTAAGAAGGGGAGGAAGGCCTGCAATACCGTGGTGCGACGTGTCACAGCACCACGTAGCGCCGCGATATTGACTCGCAGCGCCCCAAGAGGGAGGTAGCTCACCGCTTCCCTCTTGGGGTGCAACTACTCAAGAATCGGCGCAGGAGGGCTAATTTTCCCGGGGCGCTAAAAGTAGTGCCCCGGCGAAGTTAGTGCCCCAAATGGGGCGCTACTCAATTTTTAGCAGAATCTGTGTCCCCTAGTCCTTGTACCATCAACTAGTGGGAACAGCCTTTCCCCGTCTAGCCTATCCAAACCCGTCATAATCTTGTACACCTCCATCAAATCACTCCTCAACCTCCCTTTGCTTTAATGAAAACAAATCCAGCTTCTCCAACCTGTCCTTGTAGCTAAGATCCCCCATCCCCGGAACCATTCTGGTAAATCTCCTCTGCAACCTCTCAAGGGCCTTCACATCCTTCCTAAAGTGTGGTGACCAGAACTGGATGCAATACTCCAGTTGTGGCCTAACCAGCGCTTTTATAAATGTTCAGCACATTAGAGTGAAGTTGCATTCTGAGTTTTTAGAAACAAATAGAAATCCCTGTCTCCCCTGTCGGAGTTGCCGCAGGTATGCACTCGGGTTCACCTGCTCCCTTCAGCCCCTCCCCCCAGCTTCTTACTGTTGGGGTAAATGCTGGACTTTGTGCAGTCGTGCAAAACAGGCGACAGCGAGTCGGCAGCCCATTTTACTCCTCCGCCGATTTTTAATTCCGTTCGCTTTTACTGATGTGTAAACCGAGACGTCTAAAACCCCTTCGCTCCTCCTTCACAGTTCCCGGTCTCTCGCTCTCAGTTTAGAAAATATTCCGATTCGTCATTCTTGGCTCCAAAGTGGACGATCTCACACTTGCCCACGTTGAACTCTCAATTTTAAAAGCCTTTCTTCAAAGACTAGTGGAAGGCAAAAGCGTGTGTCAACGTCGATGTGCGCAATATCTTCCTAAATGGCCAGACATTGCTAACCAATTGGCCACTGTTTGGAACCTGTGCAAAACAATTATCCAACCCACTTTTAAATCACCTTCCTCTGCCTATGCATGGGGCGGTGTTGAAAGGCAGCCTTTCGCTCAGAATACAGGTTACAGAGCTCCAACGCCTTTCATGGCCTCAGGACATCTCAAAACACTTCACAATGAAGTACTTTTGAAGTGTAGTCACTGTTGTAATGTAGGAAACGCAGCAGCCAATTTGCGCACTGCAAGCTCCCACAAACAGCAGTGTGATAATGACCCGATAATCTGTGTTAGTGATGTTGGTTGAGGGATAAATATTGACCGGGGTGAACTCCCCTGCTCTTCTTCATAATAGCGATCTTTTACATCCACCTGAGAGGGCAGATAGGGCCTCGGTTTAACATCTCATCTGAGAGACGGCACCTCCGACAGTACAGTGCTCCCTCAGCACTGCACCGGGAGTGTCAGCCTCGATGTTTGTGCTCAAGTCTCTGGAGTGGGACTTGAACCCACAACCGTTCTGACTCCGAGGCGAGAGAGAGTGCGACCCACTGAGCCACGGCTACATTCTGTGGGAAAAGTGGCCAAGGAATCTCAGACCGCCTCTTTGAGTGTCCCCTATTCTAGGATAATCATCACTGCCAGCCCCCAAACAGTGAGGCTGGGGGCAAGATTCCACTGGTCCCCATGTGCACAGACAATGTACCTGGGTTCTTTTCAAACGTCGTTACGATTACAGTAGAAACAATGAACTCCACAAGCAAATTTATTGCATCGCTACAGTGAGGGCCCACGGGAATCCTCAGCTTGCTGTTTCCCAGATTGTTACATCCCTATTTCCAGTCCTTTGTCAGCGGGTTCTTGGTTCCACCCCCATTCCAGGACTGAGCCCATGATCTAGGCTGACACTTCAGTGCAGTACTGAGGGAGTGCTGCACAGTCAAAGCCATTGCTAGGAGCCATTAGACAGAGGCCTGTAGGATAGTGGATAATATAATAGGAGAAATGTCTTAACAATACAGAAATTGGTAATTTTGTATTATGTGAATGTATTCTGCGTGATAGAGGCTATTACATGGTTTAGATTATGTCGTTGGGATTCTGTAGGGGAATGCTAAGTAAGCAGGAGGTTTAACATCACTGCAATTAAAGCATCAATGGGGTTGTGTGAGAATTAAAGCTAGTATGGGGACATGGCTAGGTTTCAGATGTTATTATTGAGGTATGATGCATATAACCATCCAAAATTGGGTTCTCTTTTACATAAACAAAACACACATTCCAGTGACAATGGGGTGTATAGTGGAGTACGATATGACACATGACAATCACATGGCAATAATCTCAGAATGATAGGTTTACAGCAAATTATCTGACATTCTCCATCTAGGTGTATAGGATAATTTTCAGTAATTCTTTGGTATTCCATGCTGAGAACGTGCCTGGATTGGTTAGTAGTTGGGACCCCAATGGATATCCTGCTAGTAAGTATATAGATGTACAACTTGTACTTTCTGTCAATACTAATAAAACCAACAAGTTGATTTAGCTCTGGCGTCCGAACCTATATAATTTGGATGAACCTACTTGGTTGATCTAACAATGCCCCATGTGCCTTTTGAGGTAATGTTAAAGATTCTGTGGCACTATTCGAAGAAGAGGATGGAGCTTTGGTCTTGGCCAACATTCTCCCTCAACCAACACCACCAAAACAGATTAAATGGTCATTTATCTCATTGTTGTTTGTGGCACAAATTGGCTGCCCCGTTTATTTACAAATCAACAGTGCCTGCACCGCCAAAGTAATCCTATGGTTGTGTAACACTTGTCCTGAGAATGTGAGATAGGCTGTAGAAATGCACATTCTCTGTCGAACACTGAGAGGCACAGTAACTGTGGTGAAGAGCTGAGCAGGGAACATCCAATTAAAGTCATCTCCAGCAGACTAAGGGTTAAAGCTGGATCGAGGTGTGCCGAATGTATTGAGAATGTTTGAGCTGATGATCCGTTTGGGAAGCTAATCCAATAATAAATGCAACTTTCTCCCCAGATATTGAAGCTTTCGTCATGCTGAGGGGACTCATCCTCTTCACTCTATTCGCTTAGGGTTGGTACGAGCCCAGTGTGGGCAGAGGTGATGCTGGAGAATTATTTGGGATTTACGAACCGATTTGTGGCTCAAAATGTTTAAAGAGACAGTTCAGAATGGCCAAATACGCAATTGGAAGTGAAATAAGAGGATGCCTTTTTTCGATTGTGCTCCGTCAGTTGTTACGTGGGTTTGATCCCTGAGGTCCCTCTGAGTACGTTAAGGTGCCCTTCAGCCCTTTCCATTATTCAACATCCCTGCTGAAATCACTCGTTCCAGTGACTGCAACTTGCAGCTCTGTCTGACACGCCTGGAATCCCATCCCCATATCAGAGAGTCTCCGAATCAATCTCTCGAGGGATGCAGATGGAGGGAGGTTTGTTGGGCTGATCCGGAGGGCACCATCTCCCATAGGAACAGGAGGAGGCCATTCAGCTCCTCGAGCCTGTTCCACCATTCAATGAGATCACAGCGAATCTGTATCTTAACTCCATCTATCCGCCTTGGTTCCATAGACCTTAATAATCTTGCCTAACAAAAATCTATCAATCTCAGTTTTTAAATTTTCAATTGACCCAGAAGAACATAAGAAGTAAGAGCATGAGTAGGCCATACGGCTGCCATTCAATAAGATCATGGCTGATCATCGACCTCAACTCCACTTTCCCGCCCGATCCCCATATCCCTTGATTCACCTAGAGTCCAAAAATCTATCCATCTCAGCCTTGAATATACTCAAAGCCTCAGCAATCACAGCCCTCTGGGGCAGAGAATTCCAAAGATTCTCAGCCCTCTGAGTGAAGAAATTCCTCCTCAGCCTCAACAGCTTTTGGGGGGAAGAGTTCCAGATTTCCACTACCCTTTGTAGAAACATAGAAACATAGAAGATAGGAGCAGGAGTAGGCCATTCGGCCCCTCGAGCCTGCTCCGCCATTCAATGAGATCATGGCTGATCATCCAAACTCAGTACCCTGTACCTGCCTTCTCCCCATATCCCTTGATACCTTTAGCTTTAAGAAATATATCTAACTCATTCTTGAATATATTTAATGAATTGGCCTCAACTACCTTCTGTGGTAGAGAATTCCACAGATTCACCACTCTCTGGGTGAGGAAATTCTTCCTCATTTCTGTCCTAAATGGCTTACCCCTTATCCTTAGATTATGACCCCTGGTTCTGGATTCTCCGACCATCGGGAGCATTCTTCCTGCACCTAGTCTGTCCAGACCTGTCAGAATTTTATATGTTTCGATGAGATCCCCTCTCATTCTTCTATACTCCAGCGACTATAAGCCCAATCGACCCAATCTCTCCTCATATGTCATTCCTGCCATCCCAGGTATCAGCCTTGTGAATCTTCGTTGAACTCCTTCCATGGCAAGAACATCCTTCCTCAGATAAGGCGACCAAAACTGCACACAGTACTCAAGGTGTGGTCTCACCAAGGCCCTGTACAACTGCAGCAGGAAATCCCTGTTCCTGTACTCAAACCCTTTCGCGATGTGTGAAGATGTGCTTTCTGACATCCCCCTGAATGGCCTATAACTCCATCTAATAATATATATAAGTACCCTAAACAAGAGAGCTTGGGGTCAGGACTATCCTGCTGCATGTAGAGACTCTGCTAGAGTGTAACCAGCAATTCCTCCAGCACACCGGTTAAATGCCCACGGCTTCTCCACACGGGATCTGCAGGCTCAGTTGGACATTTCCTTACAGGGTTCTCTGGAGCCCAGTGACTGATCGCTGCTCCAGGTCCCATTGATGAGCCAAGTTGGCCGGGCAGTGAGCAGAGCCATGGAGAGCTAGGATCGGCCTGGTTGGAGTATTGGAGACCTGAGCCTGGCAATGGGGGCTGATGGTTCTACCTTTACATCAGCAGGTGTGACACCGTGAAGCCAGCTCAGCCCCAAGCTCTGAAACATCCCAGTTCCCTTCTTCCACTCAGTTGGTCATGCGACAGTTGAGGAGTGTTGGATCTGAGCCCTCACTGGGGCGGGCTCCCAGGAATCAGGAGCTCCTCCTATCAGCTGCACAACTCACCCAGGTGACTGACTGCTTCGCCGGCTTGGTGGAAGGGCCCATGGCGAGCGGTCTGCGATGTGCCAGCTACCTTCATGTGTATAACCCGATTACACTGCAGTGCACAAGGCTCACCCATCAACACCTGCTTCATCCATGTCATGGTGGGGCATTGGCAGAGGCACGCCCATCATAAGGCTGACTCCGGTTTGTTGAGTGACAGCTCTCTGTGAGGCTTAGAATACGGCTTTCAGGATGATGCTTAAAATGTTCATTTACAGGTGAATCTGCTTTCCCAGACTGGGACATCTGTGGCATTCAGTGTATCCACAGAGGAGGCACATGCCAGGACACATCCACCAAGTGCAATGGATATTACATTCCCGGGTTATGCTGCATTCCAGACAATCACCAATGCTGTAAAGGTGTGTAACTCGAACTCGAACTGTCCTCCGTTTACAGTAAACTTTCTGTGAAAGCTTTCAGAGAATGTTGTGGCAAAGAAACAGGCCATATGGCTCATGAAGTTTGTACAGGTCTTTCTCTCCACCTGAGCCACCCAGTCTAATCCCACTCTCCCCCTCACTCCCCATACCTTTTAACATAACACCCAGTCTAATCCCACTCTCCCCCTCACTCCCCATACCTTTTAATATCCCACCCAGTCTAATCCCACTCTCCTGCTCACTCCCCACACACTTTAATATCCCACCCAGTCTAATCCGACTCTCCCGCTCACTCCCCATACCCTTTAATATCCCACCCAGTCTAATCCCACTCTCCCGCTCACTCCCCATACCCTTTAATATCCCACCCAGTCTAATCCCACTCTCCCCCTCACTCCCCGTACCCTTTAATATCCCACCCAGTCTAATCCCACTCTCCCGCTCACTCCCCGTACCCTTTAATATCCCACCCAGTCTAATCCCACTCTCCACCTCACTCCCCATACCCTTTAATATCCACCCAGTCTAATCCCACTCTCCCGCTCACTCCCCGTACCCTTTAATATCCCACCCAGTCTAATCCCACTCTCCCGCTCACTCCCCGTACCCTATAACATCCCACCCAGTCTAATCCCACTCTCCCCTCACTCCCCGTACCCTTTAATATCCCACCCAGTCTAATCCCACTCTCCCGCTCACTCCCCGTACCCTTTAATATCCCACCCAGTCTAATCCCACTCTCCCGCTCACTCCCCGTACCCTATAACATCCCACCCAGTCTAATCCCACTCTCCCGCTCACTCCCCGTACCCTTTAATATCCCACCCAGTCTAATCCCACTCTCCCGCTCACTCCCCGTACCCTTTAATATCCCACCCAGTCTAATCCCACTCTCCCGCTCACTCCCCGTACCCTTTAATATCCCACCCAGTCTAATCCCACTCTCCCGCTCACTCCCCGTACCCTTTAATATCCCACCCAGTCTAATCCCACTCTCCCGCTCACTCCCCATACCCTTTAATATCCGACCCAGTCTAATCCCACTCTCCCGCTCACTCCCCGTACCCTTTAATATCCCACCCAGTCTAATCCCACTCTCCCGCTCACTCCCCATACCCTTTAATATCCCACCCAGTCTAATCCCACTCTCCCGCTCACTCCCCATACCCTTTAATATCCCACCCAGTCTAATCCCACTCTCCCGCTCACTCCCCATACCCTTTAATATCCCACCCAGTCTAATCCCACTCTCCCGCTCACTCCCCGTACCCTTTAATATCCCACCCAGTCTAATCCCACTCTCCCGCTCACTCCCCATACCCTTTAATATCCCACCCAGTCTAATCCCACTCTCCCGCTCACTCCCCATACCC
Source organism: Squalus acanthias (assembly GCA_030390025.1). Lineage (NCBI taxonomy): Eukaryota > Metazoa > Chordata > Chondrichthyes > Squaliformes > Squalidae > Squalus > Squalus acanthias. The sequence continues at coordinate 6,290 of JASTWF010000307.1, read as the reverse complement.
TTTAATATCCCACCCAGTCTAATCCCACTCTCCCGCTCACTCCCCATACCCTTTAATATCCCACCCAGTCTAATCCCACTCTCCCGCTCACTCCCCGTACCCTTTAATATCCCACCCAGTCTAATCCCACTCTCCCGCTCACTCCCCGTACCCTTTAATATCCCACCCAGTCTAATCCCACTCTCCCGCTCACTCCCCATACCCTTTAATATCCCACCCAGTCTAATCCCACTCTCCCGCTCACTCCCCGTACCCTTTAATATCCCACCCAGTCTAATCCCACTCTCCCGCTCACTCCCCATACCCTTTAATATCCCACCCAGTCTAATCCCACTCTCCCGCTCACTCCCCATACCCTTTAATATCCCACCCAGTCTAATCCCACTCTCCCGCTCACTCCCCATACCCTTTAATATCCCACCCAGTCTAATCCCACTCTCCCGCTCACTCCCCATACCCTTTAATATCCCACCCAGGTCTAATCCCACTCTCCCGCTCACTCCCCGTACCCTTTAATATCCCACCCAGTCTAATCCCACTCTCCCGCTCACTCCCCGTACCCTTTAATATCCCACCCAGTCTAATCCCACTCTCCCGCTCACTCCCCATACCCTTTAATATCCCACCCAGTCTAATCCCACTCTCCCGCTCACTCCCCGTACCCTTTAATATCCCACACAGTCTAATCCCACTCTCCCCTCACTCCCCATACTCTTTAATATCCCACCCAGTCAAATCCCACTCTCCCGCTCACTCCCCATAACATTTAATATCCCACCCAGTCTAATCCCACTCTCCCGCTCACTCCCATACCCTTTAATATCCCACCCAGTCTAATCCCACTCTCCCGCTCACTCCCCATACCCTTTAATATCCCACCCAGTCTAATCCCACTCTCCCGCTCACTCCCCGTACCCTTTAATATCCCACCCAGTCTAATCCCACTCTCCTGCTCACTCCCCATACCCTTTAATATCCGACCCAGTCTAATCCCACTCTCCCGCTCACTCCCCATACCTTTAATATCCCACCCAGTCTAATCCCACTCTCCCGCTCACTCCCCATACCCTTTAATATCCCACCCAGTCTAATCCCACTCTCCGCTCACTCCCCGTACCCTTTAATATCCACCCAGTCTAATCCCACTCTCCTGCTCACTCCCCATACCCTTTAATATCCCACCCAGTCTAATCCCACTCTCCCGCTCACTCCCCGTACCCTTTAATATCCCACCCAGTCTAATCCCACTCTCCCGCTCACTCCCCATACCCTTTAATATCCCACCCAGTCTAATCCCACTCTCCCGCTCACTCCCCATACCCTTTAATATCCCACCCAGTCTAATCCCACTCTCCGCTCACTCCCCATACCCTTTAATATCCCACCCAGTCTAATCCCACTCTCCCGCTCACTCCCCGTACCCTTTAATATCCCACCCAGTCTAATCCCACTCTCCGCTCACTCCCCATACCCTTTAATATCCCACCCAGTCTAATCCCACTCTCCCGCTCACTCCCCATACCCTTTAATATCCCACCCAGTCTAATCCCACTCTCCGCTCACTCCCATACCCTTTAATATCCCACCCAGTCTAATCCCACTCTCCCCTCACTCCCCGTACCCTTTAATATCCCACCCAGTCTAATCCCACTCTCCTGCTCACTCCCCATACCCTTTAATATCCCACCCAGTCTAATCCCACTCTCCCGCTCACTCCCCGTACCCTTTAATATCCCACCCAGTCTAATCCCACTCTCCCCTCACTCCCCGTACCCTTTAATATCCCACCCAGTCTAATCCCACTCTCCCGCTCACTCCCCGTACCCTTTAATATCCCACCCAGTCTAATCCCACTCTCCCGCTCACTCCCCGTACCCTTTAATATCCCACCCAGTCTAATCCCACTCTCCGCTCACTCCCCATACCCTTTAATATCCCACCCAGTCTAATCCCACTCTCCCGCTCACTCCCCGTACCCTTTAATATCCCACCCAGTCTAATCCCACTCTCCCGCTCACTCCCCGTACCCTTTAATATCCCACCCAGTCTAATCCCACTCTCCCGCTCACTCCCCGTACCCTTTAATATCCCACCCAGTCTAATCCCACTCTCCCGCTCACTCCCCGTACCCTTTAATATCCCACCCAGTCTAATCCCACTCTCCCGCTCACTCCCCGTACCCTTTAATATCCCACCCAGTCTAATCCCACTCTCCCTCTCACTCCCCTGACCCTTTAATATCCCACCAGTCTAATCCCACTCTCCCGCTCACTCCCAGTACCCTTTAATATCCCACCCAGTCTAATCCCACTCTCCCGCTCACTCCCCATACCCTTTAATATCCACCCAGTCTAATCCCACTCTCCGCTCACTCCCATACCCTTTAATATCCCACCCAGTCTAATCCCACTCTCCCGCTCACTCCCCATACCCTTTAATATCCCACCCAGTCTAATCCCACTCTCCCGCTCACTCCCCATACCCTTTAATATCCCACCCAGTCTAATCCCACTCTCCCGCTCACTCCCCATACCCTTTAATATCCCACCCAGTCTAATCCACTCTCCCGCTCACTCCCCGTACCCTTTAATATCCCACCCAGTCTAATCCCACTCTCCTGCTCACTCCCCGTACCCTTTAATATCCCACCCAGTCTAATCCCACTCTCCCGCTCACTCCCCGTACCCTTTAATATCCCACCCAGTCTAATCCCACTCTCCCGCTCACTCCCCGTACCCTTTAATATCCCACCCAGTCTAATCCCACTCTCCCGCTCACTCCCCGTACCCTTTAATATCCCACCCAGTCTAATCCCACTCTCCCGCTCACTCCCCGTACCCTTTAATATCCCACCCAGTCTAATCCCACTCTCCCGCTCACTCCCCGTACCCTTTAATATCCCACCCAGTCTAATCCCACTCTCCCGCTCACTCCCCGTACCCTTTAATATCCCACCCAGTCTAATCCCACTCTCCCGCTCACTCCCCGTACCCTTTAATATCCCACCCAGTCTAATCCCACTCTCCCGCTCACTCCCCATACCCTTTAATATCCCACCCAGTCTAATCCCACTCTCCCGCTCACTCCCCATACCCTTTAATATCCCACCCAGTCTAATCCCACTCTCCCGCTCACTCCCCAGTACCCTTTAATATCCCACCCAGTCTAATCCCACTCTCCCGCTCACTCCCCAGTACCCTTTAATATCCCACCCAGTCTAATCCCACTCTCCCGCTCACTCCCCATACCCTTTAATATCCCACCCAGTCTAATCCCACTCTCCCGCTCACTCCCCGTACCCTTTAATATCCCACCCAGTCTAATCCCACTCTCCCACTCACTCCCCATACCCTTTAATATCCACCCAGTCTAATCCCACTCTCCCGCTCACTCCCCATACCCTTTAATATCCCACCCAGTCTAATCCCACTCTCCCGCTCACTCCCCGTACCCTTTAATATCCCACCCAGTCTAATCCCACTCTCCCGCTCACTCCCCATACCCTTTAATATCCCACCCAGTCTAATCCCACTCTCCCGCTCACTCCCCGTACCCTTTAATATCCCACCCAGTCTAATCCCACTCTCCCGCTCACTCCCCTACCCTTTAATATCCCACCCAGTCTAATCCCACTCTCCCGCTCACTCCCCGTACCCTTTAATATCCCACCCAGTCTAATCCCACTCTCCCGCTCACTCCCCACACCCTTTAATATCCCACCCAGTCTAATCCCACTCTCCCGCTCACTCCCCACACCCTTTAATATCCCACCCAGTCTAATCCCACTCTCCCGCTCACTCCCCGTACCCTTTAATATCCCACCCAGTCTAATCCCACTCTCCCGCTCACTCCCCGTACCCTTTAATATCCCACCCAGTCTAATCCCACTCTCCCGCTCACTCCCCATACCCTTTAATATCCCACCCAGTCTAATCCCACTCTCCCGCTCAATCCCCCTACCCTTTAATATCCCACCCAGTCTAATCCCACTCTCCCCCTCACTCCCCATAATCGTTAATATCCCACCCAGTCAAATAGCACTCTCCGATCACTCCCCATAACATTTAATATCACACCCAGGCTAATCCCACTCTCCCGCTCACTCCCCGTACCCTTTAATATCCCACCTAGTCCAATCCCACTCTCCTGCTCACTCCCCATACCCTTTAATATCCCACCCAGTCTAATACCACTCCCCGCTCACTCCCCGTACCCTATAATATCCCACCCAGTCTTATCCCATTTTCCTGCTCACTCCCCATATCCTTTAATATCCCACCCAGTCAAATCCCACTCTCCGATCACTCCCCATAACATTTAATATCACACCCAGTCCTAATCCCACACTCCCGCTCACTCCCGTACCCTTTTATATCCACCCAGTCTAATCCCACTCTCCCGCTCACTCCCCACACCCTTTAATATCCCACCCAGTCTAATCCCACTCTCCCGCTCACTCCCCATACCCTTTAATATCCCACCCAGTCTAATCCCACTCTCCCGCTCACTCCCCATACCCTTTAATATCCCACCCAGTCTAATCCCACTCTCCAGCTCACTCCCCACACCCTTTAATATCCCACCCAGTCTAATCCACTCTCCCGCTCACTCCCCATACCCTTTAATATCCCACCCAGTCTAATCCCACTCTCCCGCTCACTCCCCATACCCTTTAATATCCCACCCAGTCTAATCCCACTCTCCCGCTCACTCCCCATACCCTTTAATATCCCACCCAGTCTAATCCCACTCTCCCGCTCACTCCCCGTACCCTTTAATATCCCACCCAGTCTAATCCCACTCTCCCCCTCACTCCCCGTACCCTTTAATATCCCACCCAGTCTAATCCCACTCTCCCGCTCACTCCCCATACCCTTTAATATCCCACCCAGTCTAATCCCACTCTCCCGCTCACTCCCCGTACCCTTTAATATCCCACCCAGTCTAATCCCACTCTCCCGCTCACTCCCCGTACCCTTTAATATCCCACCCAGTCTAATCCCACTCTCCCGCTCACTCCCCGTACCCTTTAATATCCCACCCAGTCTAATCCCACTCTCCCGCTCACTCCCCGTACCCTTTAATATCCCACCCAGTCTAATCCCACTCTCCCGCTCACTCCCCGTACCCTTTAATATCCCACCCAGTCTAATCCCACTCTCCCGCTCACTCCCCGTACCCTTTAATATCCCACCCAGTCTAATCCCACTCTCCCGCTCACTCCCCGTACCCTTTAATATCCCACCCAGTCTAATCCCACTCTCCCGCTCACTCCCCATACCCTTTAATATCCCACCCAGTCTAATCCCACTCTCCGCTCACTCCCCGTACCCTTTAATATCCCACCCAGTCTAATCCCACTCTCCCGCTCACTCCCCATACCCTTTAATATCCCACCCAGTCTAATCCCACTCTCCCGCTCACTCCCCGTACCCTTTAATATCCCACCCAGTCTAATCCCACTCTCCCGCTCACTCCCCATACCCTTTAATATCCCACCCAGTCTAATCCCACTCTCCCGCTCACTCCCCGTACCCTTTAATATCCCACCCAGTCTAATCCCACTCTCCCGCTCACTCCCCATACCCTTTAATATCCCACCCAGTCTAATCCCACTCTCCGCTCACTCCCCGTACCCTTTAATATCCCACCCAGTCTAATCCCACTCTCCCGCTCACTCCCCGTACCCTTTAATATCCCACCCAGTCTAATCCCACTCTCCCGCTCACTCCCCATACCCTTTAATATCCCACCAGTCTAATCCCACTCTCCCGCTCACTCCCCATACCCTTTAATATCCCACCCAGTCTAATCCCACTCTCCCGCTCACTCCCCGTACCCTTTAATATCCCACCCAGTCTAATCCCACTCTCCTGCTCACTCCCCATACCCTTTAATATCCCACCCAGTCTAATCCCACTCTCCCGCTCACTCCCCATACCCTTTAATATCCCACCCAGTCTAATCCCACTCTCCCGCTCACTCCCCGTACCCTTTAATATCCCACCCAGTCTAATCCCACTCTCCCGCTCACTCCCCGTACCCTTTAATATCCCACCCAGTCTAATCCCACTCTCCCGCTCACTCCCCTACCCTTTAATATCCCACCCAGTCTAATCCCACTCTCCCGCTCACTCCCCTACCCTTTAATATCCCACCCAGTCTAATCCCACTCTCCCGCTCACTCCCCTACCCTTTAATATCCCACCAGTCTAATCCCACTCTCCCGCTCACTCCCCGTACCCTTTAATATCCCACCCAGTCTAATCCCACTCTCCCGCTCACTCCCC
>JASTWF010003067.1:0-11159 GCA_030390025.1 Squalus acanthias | reverse complement strand
GGGGGGTCTCCGCGCCGGGGGGATCGGGGGGTCTCCGCGCCGGGGGGATCGGGGGGTCTCCGCGCCGGGGGGATCGGGGGGTCTCCGCGCCGGGGGGATCGGGGGGTCTCCGCGCCGGGGGGAATCGGGGGGTCTCCGCGCCGGGGGGATCGGGGGGTCTCCGCGCCGGGGGGATCGGGGGGTCTCCGCGCCGGGGGGATCGGGGGGTCTCCGGGCCGGGGTGATCAGGGGGGTCTCCGGGCCGGGGGGATCGGGGGGTCTCCGCGCCGGGGGGATCGGGGGGTTGAACGCCACACTGCGCCACTCACACTGGTTCCGGTTACCGACCATTCCTCCAAAAGCTTTTCGGCACTGGTGCAGTTATCATCCTGTCCAGGAAATGTGCTGTTGGACTCAGAATATCCACTTTCCAGGAAAATCCCCTCCTGATGCTCATAGTAAACACCCAGCAGCTGCTGATTGCCAGAATCCATGCTTTAAACACCTGAAACAATTTACAGAATAATTACCTCGTTCAATACGACTTTTTTCATGTAAATTCCCCCATGTAAACACTCCCAGCGCAGGTACAGCACGGGTTAGATACAGAGTAAAGCTCCCTCTACACTGTCCCATCAAACACTCCCAGGGCAGGTACAGCACAGGTTAGATACAGAGTAAAGCTCCCTCTACACTGTCCCCATCAAACACTCCCAGGGCAGGTACAGCACGGGTTAGATACAGAGTAAAGCTCCCTCTACACTGTCATAGAAACATAGAAGATAGGAGCAGGAGTAGGCCATTCGGCCCCTCGAGCCTGCTCCGCCATTCGATGAGATCATGGCTGATCATCCAAACTCAGTACCCTGTACCTGCCTTCTCCCCATATCCCTTGATACCTTAAGATTTAAGAAATATATCTAACTCATTCTTGAATATATTTAATGACTTGGCCTCAACTACCTTCTGTGGTAGAGAATTCCACAGGTTCACCACTCTCTGGGTGAAGAAATTCTTCCTCATTTCTGTCCTAAATGGCTTACCCCTTATCCTTAGATTATGACCCCTGGTTCTGGACTCTCCGACCATCGGGAACATTCTTCCTGCATCCAGTCTGTCCAGACCTGTCAGAATTTTATATGTTTCGATGAGATCCCCTCTCATTCTTCTATACTCCAGCGAGTATAAGCCCAATCGACCCAATCTCTCCTCATATGTCATTCCTGCCATCCCAGGTATCAGCCTTGTGAATCTTCGCTGAACTCCTTCCATGGCAAGAACATCCTTCCTCAGATAAGGTGACCAAAACTGCACACAGTACTCAAGGTGTGGTCTCACCAAGGCCCTGTACAACTGCAGCAGGACATCCCTGTTCCTATACTCAAACCCTTTCGCTATGAAGGCCAACATACCATTTGCCTTCTTCACCGCCTGCTGCACCTGCATGCTTACCTTCAGCGACTGGTGCACAAGGACACCCAGGTCTCGTTGCACTTCCCCTTCTCCCAATCTATTGCCATTCAGATAATAGTCTGCCTTTCTGTTTTTGACACCAAAGTGGATAACCTCGCATTTACCACGTTATATTGCATCTGCCACACTTCTGCCCACTCACCCAACCTGTCCAAATCATCCTGGAGTTTCTCGGTATCCTCCTCGCAGCACACACTCCCACCCAGCTTTGTGTCATCTGCAAACTTGGAGATATTACAGTTAGTTCCCTTATCTAGATCATCAATGTATATTGTGAATAGCTGGGGTCCAAGGACCGATCCCTGCGGCACCCCACTAGTCACTGCTTGCCACTCGGAAAAAGACCCATTAATTCCTACTCTCTGCTTTCTGTCCGCCAACCAGTTCTCTATCCAAGTCAATACCTTGCCCCCAATCTCCATTGCCTTAACTTTACACGCTAATCTCTTATGCGGGACCTTATCGAAAGCCTCTTGAAAGTCCAAATACACCACATCTACTGGTTCTCCCTTATCTATTTTCCCAGTTACATCCTCAAAAAATTCCAGTAGATTAGTCAAGCACGATTTACCTTTTGTAAATCCATGTTGACTTTGTCCGATCCTGTCACTGTTTTTCAAGTGCTCAGCTATTACATCCTTTATAATGGACTCTAGCATTCTCCCCACTACCGATGTCAGGCTTACCAGTCTGTAATTCCCCGCTTTCTCTCTACCACCCTTTTTGAATAGTGGGGTAACATTAGCTACCCTCCAATCCATGGGTACAGTTCCAGATTCCATCGAATGTTGGAAGATGATCAGCAATGCATCTACTATTTATAGGGCCACTTCCTTAAGTACCCTAGGATGTAGATTATCAGGCCCTGGGGATTTATCGGCCTTCAATCCCGTCAATTTCCCTAACACCATTTCCCTGCAAATACTGATTTCTTTCAGTTCCTCCCTTTCATCAGACTGTATGTTCTCCAACATCTCTGGGAGGTTATTTGTGTCCTCCTTTGTGAAGACAGAACCAAAATATGCATTTAATTGGTCTGCCATTTCTTTGTTCCCCATTATAACTTCCCCCGCTTCTGACTGCAAGGGACCTACACTTGATTTCACTAATCTTTTTCTCTTCACATATCTATAAAAGCTCTTACAGTCAGTTTTTATGTTCCCAGCAAGCTTACTTTCATATTCTATTTTCCCCTTCTTAATTAATCCCTTTGTCCTCCTTTGTTGAATCCTAAACTGCTCCCAATCCTCAGGGTTACCGCTTTTTCTGGCCAATTTATATGCCCTCTCCTTGAATCTTATGCTATCCCTAATTTCCCTTGTTAGCCATGGTTGAGTCACCCTTTTTGTTTTATTCTTATGCCACACTGGGATGAACAAATTTTGTAGTTCATCCATGAAGTCTTTGAATGTTTGCCATTGCCTATCCACAGTCAACCCTTTGAGTGACATTCCCCAATCAATCCGACCCAATTCGCGCCTCATACCATCGTAGTTTCCTTTATTTAAATTCAGGACCCTAGTCTCTGATTCAACTACTTCACTCTCCATCCTAATGAAGAATTCTATCATATTATGATCACTCTGACCCAAGGGGCCTCGTACAACAAGATTGCTAATTAATCCTTTCTCGTTACATAATACCCAGTCTAAGATGGCCTGATCTCTGGTTGGTTCCTCGACATATTGTTCCAGAAAACCATCCCGTAAACATTCTAGGAATTCCTCCTCCACAGTATTTTTACTAATTTGGTTAGCCCAATCTATATGTAAATTAAAGTCACCCATGATGACTGCTGTGCCCTTACTGCATGCTTCTCTAATTTCCCTTTTAATGCTGTCCCCAACGTCCGTATTATTGTTTGGAGGTCTATATACCACTCCCACTAACGTTTTCTGCCCCTTGTTATTTCTCAGTTCTACCCATACAGATTCCGCATCATCAGAGCTAATATCCTTCCTTTCAATTGTGTTAATCCCCTCTTTAACCAGCAATGCTACCCCACCTCCCTTTCTTTTTTGCCTATCTTTCCTAAATATTGAATAACCCTGGATGTTGAGTTCCCAGCCTTGGCCACCCTGGAGCCATGTTTCTGTAATCCCAATCAAATCGTATTCATTTACCTCTATTTGCGCAGCTAATTCATCCACCTTGTTCCGAATGCTCCTTGAATTAAGACACAAAGTCTTCAGGCTTGTTTTTTTAACGCTCTCAGACCTATATGAATTATTATTTACTGTGACCATGTTTGATTTAAACCGTTGAGTTCTTTGCCTTCTACTTTTGTTTTCTCCTTCCTGTCTTTAGCTTTTATCCTTGTTTCCCTTTCCTCTGTCTCCCTGCTCAGGTTCCCAACCCCCTGCCACTTTAGTTTAAACCCTCCCCAACAGCACTAGCAAACACTCCCCCTAGGACATCGGTCCCGGCCCTGCCCAGGTGCAGACCGTCCCGTTTGTACTGGTCCCACCTCCCCCAGAACCGGTTCCAATGTCCAAGGAATTTGAATCCCTCCCCCTTGCACCATTCCTCTAGCCACGTATTCATCTGAAATATCCTCCTATTTCTACTCTGACTAGCACGTGGCACTGGTAGCAATCCTGAGATTGCTACCTTTGAGGTCCTATTTTTTTAATTTACCTCCTAACTCCCTATATTCTGCTTTTAGGACCTCATCCCGTTTTTTACCTATATCGTTGATGCCTATGTGCACCACGACAACTGGCTGTTCGCCCTCCCCCTCCAAAATGTTCTGTAGCCGCTCCAAGACGTCCTTGACCCTTGCACCAGGGAGGCAACACACCATCCTGGAGTCTCGTTTGCGGCCGCAGAAATGCCTATCTATTCCCCTTACAATTGCATCCCCCATCACTATAGCTCTTCCACACTTTTTCCTCCCAGCCTGTGCAGCAGAGCCACCCATGGTGCCAGGAAGTTGGTTGCTGCTGCCTACTCCCGATAAGCCATCCCCCTCAACAATATCCAAAGTGGTATATCTGTTTGAGAGGGGGATGGCCACAGGGGACCCCTGCACCACCTGCCTGCACCTCTTACTCTGCCTGGTGGTCACCCATTCACTTCCTGCCTGTACACCCTTTACCTGCGGTGTGACCAACTCGCTAAACGTGTTATCCACGACGTTCTCAGCATCGCGAATGCTCCAATATGCATCCATCCGCAGCTCCAGCGCCGCAATGCGGTCCGTCAGTAGCTGCAGCTGGATACATTTCCCACACACATGGTGGTCAGGGACACAGGAAGCGTCCCTGATTTCCCACATATAGCAGGAGGAGCATATCACGGGGCGGAGCTCTCCTGCCATGACTTACCCTTTAATTAATCAATTAAAATTAAATTAAATGAATCCCACCAATTTCACTTCAATTAAATGATATACTCAAGGGCCCTTGTTTAACAGCAGTCCCCGCTACACCACAGAGACACCATCAAACACTCCCAGGGCAGGTACAGCACAGGTTAGATACAGAGTAAAGCGCCCTCTACACTGTCCCCATCAAACACTCCCAGGGCAGGTACAGCACGGGTTAGATACAGAGTAAAGCTCCCTCTACACTGTCCCCATCAAACACTCCCAGGGCAGGTACAGCACGGGTTAGATACAGAGTAAAGATCCCTCTACACTGTCCCATCAAACACTCCCAGGGCAGGTACAGCACGGGGTAGATACAGAGTAAAGCTCCCTCTACACTGTCCCATCAAACACTCCCAGGGCAGGTACAGCACGGGTTAGATACAGAGTAAAGCTCCCTCTACACTGTCCCCATCAAACACTCCCAGGGCAGGTACAGCACGGGGTTAGATACAGAGTAAAGCTCCCTCTACACTGTCCCATCAAACACTCCCAGGGCAGGTACAGCACGGGTTAGATACAGAGTAAAGCTCCCTCTACACTGTCCCATCAAACACTCCCAGGGCAGGTACAGCACGGGTTAGATACAGAGTAAAGCACCCTCTACACTGTCCCTTCAAACACTCCCAGGGCAGGTACAGCACGGGTTAGATACAGAGTAAAGCTCCCTCTACACTGTCCCATCAAACACTCCCAGGGCAGGTACAGCACGGGTTAGATACAGAGTAAAGCTCCCTCTACACTGTCCCCATCAAACACTCCCAGGGCAGGTACAGCACGGGTTAGATACAGAGTAAAGCTCCCTCTACATGCCTCAATCTCAATCTGTAACACTTCCATGTCCCTGCGACCTTTCCACGTGAGACTGGAGATTTTTTGTGATAGGACCCAGATTGGTCAGCGTTTTGGGTCGTGTACTTGCGCCCATGAGGGATTAAGTTAAAATCTCTTCACATCTCTTACACTGAGCAGCGAGTGGAGCAAAGCACATGTCGAGGCCACTGAAGCACCAAGTCCTACTCTGGCTACCCAAAGCCTCAATGGCACTCAACAGCAGACTCGTGCAGAGAGTCCCATTGTGGAATGGGTCGGGAGGCTGCAGGAGGAACTGATGGGATGTTTCTATTTTTTGAAAACAGGTAACAGGCCAAACAAATGATTTTTGGGGAATTTACCAACAGTTTAAATGTGAAATTAAATTAACTCCACCAACTTCTCGTGCCTGAACACGACAGCTATTGCACCCTAATTGTTCCCAGATAAACTTCAAATCATAACTGCATACCTCAGAGACTTGCACTATCGAGGGGTCAGTCAGACATTGACAGGGCCGCACTATCGAGGGGTCAGTCAGACAGTGACAGGGCCGCACTATCCAGGGGTCAGTCAGTCACACAGTGACAGGGCCGCACTATCCAGGGGTCAGTCAGTCACACAGTGACAGGGCCGCACTATCCAGGGGTCATAAGAACATAAGAACATAAGAACATAAGAAATAGGAGCAGGAGTAGGCCAATCGGCCCCTCGAGCCTGCTCCGCCATTCAATAAGATCATGGCTGATCTGATCCTAACCGCCAATCTACTATCTATCACAGAACCATCTCCTGCATCTAACAGAATTGCACACACGAAATAGGAGCAGAATCAGGCTACACAGTCCCTGGGCCCGCTCCACTACCCACAGGGCCATGACCGATCCGAACCTAGACTCATGTCCAAATTCCTGCCCGCTCCCCGTAACCCTTAATGCCCTTTACTTCTAGGAAACTGTCTATTTCTGTTTTAAATTTAATTAATGTTGTAGCTTCTACAGCTTTTTGTGGCAGCATATTCCATGGACCTACCACCCTCTGAGTGAAGTAGTTCCTCCTCATCTCAGTTTTGAAAGAGCAGCCCCTTATTCTAAGACTATGTCCCCTAGTTCTCGTCTCACCCGTCATCGGGAACATCCTCCCCGCATCCACCCGATCCAACCCCTTCACAATCTTATATGTTTCAATAAGATCGCCTCTCATTCTTCTGAACTCCAATGAGTAGAGTCCCAATCTGCCCAACCTCTCCTCATATGACCACCCCCTCATCCCCGGGATTAACCGAAGTGAACCTTTTTTGCACTGCCTCGAGAGCAAGGATGTCTTTCCTTAAGTAAGGACACCAAAACTGTATGCAGTATTCCAGGTGCGGTCTCACCAATACCTTGTACAACTGAAGCAATACCTCCCTATTTTTATATTCTATCCCCCTAGCAATGAAAGCCAACATTCCATTTGCCTTCTTAATCACTTGCTGCACCTGCATACTAACCTTTTGAGTTTCGTGCACCAGGACCCCCAGATCCCTTTGCACTTCAGTACTCTCCAGTTTCTTGCCATTAAGATAATAAATTGCTCTAGGATTTTTCCTGCCAAAGTGCATCACCTCACACTTTCCAGTGTTGTATTCCATCTGCCAAATCTCTGCCCACTTACTTAGCCTGTCTATGTCCCCTTGCAGGTTTTTTATGTCCTCCTCACTCACTACTTTCCCTCCCATCTTTGTATCATCTGCAAATTTTGATATGTTACACTTGGTCCCTTCCTCCAAATCGTTAATATAGATTGTGAAGAGTTGGGGACCCAGCACTGACCCCTGTGGAACACCACTAGTTACTGATTGCCAGTCTGAGAATGAACCATTTATCCCAACTCTTTGCTTTCTGTTAGATAGCCAATCCTCTATCCATGCCAGAATATTACCCCCAATCCCGTGATTTTTTACCTTAAGCAATAATCTTTTGTGTGGCACCTTGTCAAATGCCTTTTGGAAGTCTAAATATACTACGTCCACTGGTTCCCCTTTATCCACTCTATATGTTACTTCCTCAAAGAACTCCAGCAAATTTGTCAAACATGACTTCCCCTTCGTAAAACCATGCTGACTTTGTCCTATTAAATTATGATTATCCAAATGTCCTGTTACTGTTTCCTTAATAATGGACTCCAAAATTTTACCTACCACAGATGTTAGGCTAACCGGTCTATAGTTACCAGCCTTCTGTCTACTGCCCTTTTTAAATAAGGGTGTTACATTAGCAGTTTTCCAGTCTGCCGGGACCTTAGCGGAATCCAGGGAGTTTTGAAAAATTATTACCAATGCATCTACAATCCCTACCGCCACTTCCTTCAAGACTCTAGGATGTAAGCCATCAGGTCCAGGTGATTTATCCGCCTTGAGTCCCATTATTTTACACAGTGACAGGGTCGCACTATCGAGGGGTCAGTCAGACAGTGACAGGGCCGCACTATCGAGGGGTCAGTCAGACAGTGACAGGGCCGCACTATCGAGGGGTCAGTCAGTCACACAGTGACAGGGTCGCACTATCCAGGGGTCAGTCAGTCACACAGTGACAGGGCCGCACTATCCAGGGGTCAGTCAGTCACACAGTGACAGGGCCGCACTATCCAGGGGTCAGTCACACAGTGACAGGGTCGCACTATCGAGGGGTCAGTCAGTCACACAGTGACAGGGCCGCACTATCGAGGGGTCAGTCAGTCACACAGTGACAGGGCCGCACTATCCAGGGGTCAGTCACACAGTGACAGGGCCGCACTATCCAGGGGTCAGTCAGTCACACAGTGACAGGGCCGCACTATCCAGGGGTCAGTCAGTCACACAGTGACAGGGCCGCACTATCGAGGGGTCAGTCAGTCACACAGTGACAGGGCCGCACTATCCAGGGGTCAGTCAGTCACACAGTGACAGGGCCGCACTATCCAGGGGTCAGTCACACAGTGATGGGGCGGCACTATCGAGGGGTCAGTCACACAGTGACGGGGCCGCACTATCGAGGGGTCAGTCACACAGTGACGGGGCCGCACTATCGAGGGGTCAGTCACACAGTGACAGGGCCGCACTATCGAGGGGTCAGTCACACAGTGACAAGGCTGCACTGTAGAGGGGTCAGTCAGTCACACAGTGACAGGGCCGCACTATCGAGGCTTGGCATCTACCAAAGCAACTTGCCCTCTTATTTCCACCCCCCCGCCCCCACGACTCCTCAGTCCCTGGGGGAAGCCTGTCCTGAGATGGTTACGCGGCACCAGGGAGCCATTCCAGCTCCGACAGATGCTGTACCCGTTGCCAGTCAAGCGACAGGCAGTCTGCGGCCAGTGGCACAACTGACCTCATCCACGACTGCCGCTGTGTACAAACCTGTGAGTTGCTGGAGGGCTGTGTGTTTTTCTTTTGCACTTGCACAGGGTTGGACATGTCCAGGATACAGAGATCCTGGATCTGCCCTACCCCTTTCAGTGACTTCAAGGGTGGAGGGGAAGAGAAGGTGGCAACCAATTGAACAAGGCTTGCACATTCCAGCTGTCAACTTTAACAGCATTCAACCATTCTGCAGAAAGCAAAGGTGATCAATGCACAATTTTTAACCCATCTTCTTCCTGCTTTAGCATTAATGTCAATTATTTGGCTTGCCAGAGGCGGACCCCTGTCACAAGGCTCTTGCACCAACACACAAGCTCCCTGCCTCCACTCTCAGAACTTACCACAACTTCCAACCTGGCACCAATGACGTCACCCCCTCGGACCAAACACCCCCAACTGCGGCATGTCAGCAACGGCCGGGGTCCGCCCTCCCGGCCAGCCGATTGGCTCCGCTCGGCCCAATCAAACGCCCAACTCCTCCGCTCGCCGATTGGAGGAGCGGCATGCCACTCACGCGGCCGCCATTTTTGTGAAGGGGGCCGCCATCTTCGTGAAGGATAGCGCGACGCGCGAGTGTTTTGAAAATGGTGCGCGACCGGCCGCACAGTTAATTCCCCTTCACAGGTTTGAGGCCGTTTGTCTGCAGAGGCCTACCCTGGCGACGGCGGCCGCGGCAGCTGCCGAGATCCAGATGCCATTCTGTATGCAGGCTTAAATATTTATAATAATGGAGTCGCTGCCCTTGTGCCCCGCACAAATATGGCGTCTGCGAAACTGGTGCAGTCCCGAGACCAGTGACGATTTAACCCGCCCGGCCCCCTTTCGGCGACGCCAATTACAGCCCCGCCCCCACCGGCGACGCCCCGCCCATGCCCCGCCTCTTTCGGCGACGCCGCGCTCCTTTCGGCGACGACACGCCCCCGTTCGGAATCGCCCCGCCTATAACCACGCCCCCTTTCGACGACGTCATGACCGTGGGCCACCCCGCAAGCCCCGCCTCTTTGCAAATCTAATTGGAAGTTGAATGCGTCAGATCGCAAGCCCCGCCTCCTCTGAACGGCGATTGGCTGAAACACAGCCCGACCCTCAGTGTGATTGGCCGACCGAGGTGTCAATCGGCTCGCTGCTGCAGTCAGCACGGCCTAGGCGAGCGGCGGCTTTGAGTGAGAGCGGCGGCCGGAGGAAGGAAGCTAGCGGCCGGGCAGTCGACGCTCTTAGTACCGGCAAAAAAAATTAGGTCGGAGAAGGGGAGAGCGGAGTTTTTTCGCAGCCCCGCGACGCTGCCAGTGCTTTTCTGACAGAAATAGCCCCGGTGATCGGGAAGGGAAGGGGTCCCGGAGCCGATGGGAGAAGCGGGACCGGGGAAGGTGCCTCTGGAGCCGGGGGTGGGCCTGACAATGAGCCCCGGGCTGGAGGTGAAGGTGGCCTCGCTGGCCCTGCTGCTGGGGCTGACGGTGCTGAGCGGCCTGCTGCCGATGTGCGCGGTGCGGGGAGCGGCGGTGGTGGCCGGAGGCTCGGGCAGTGCCGGTAAGGAGCGTAAATCCTGGGGAGAGAGTGGGGTAAATCCTGGGGGGAGAGAGAGTGGGGTAAATCTTGGGGGGAGAGAGAGTGGGGTAAATCCTGGGGGGAGAGAGAGTGGGGTAAATCCTGGGGGGAGAGAGGGGTAAATCCTGGGGGAAGAGAGAGTGGGGTAAATCCTGGGGGGAGAGAGAGTGGGGTAAATCCTGAGGGAGAGAGAGAGAGTGGGGTAAATCCTGGGGGAGAGAGAGTGGGGTAAATCCTGGGGGGAGAGAGAGTGGGGTAAATCCTGGGGGGAGAGAGAGTGGGGTAAATCCTGGGGGAGAGAGAGTGGGGTAAATCCTGGGGGGAGAGAGAGTGGGGTAAATCCTGGGGGGAGAGAGAGTGGGGTAAATCCTGGGGGAGAGAGAGTGGGGTAAATCCTGGGGGAGAGAGAGTGGGGTAAATCCTGGGGGGAGAGAGAGTGGGTAAATCCTGGGGGAGAGAGAGTGGGGTAAATCCTGGGGGGAGAGAGAGTGGGGTAAATCCTGGGGGGAGAGAGAGTGGGGTAAATCCTGGGGGGAGAGAGAGTGGGGTAAATCCTGGGGGGAGAGAGAGTGGGGTAAATCCTGGGGGGAGAGAGAGTGG
>JASTWF010003066.1:0-11210 GCA_030390025.1 Squalus acanthias | reverse complement strand
TGATAATTAATGTGGTTTAAGTTGTTGCTTTGTCTTCGATACCGGGTGGCGGGGGGACAAGTATTGAACCAGAAACCTCTGGGACACTCCTCAGTAAAGTTTAACTCTCAACTTTTCTTCCAGCTGAAATGAATGGAATTAATTTGAATTCTCTCTTTCCCCCCTCGCTCGCAGGTTCAGAGAAGCAGCAGTTTGTGTTGACGGGTGATTACGATCTGTCACGTGTGGGGAATATCTATGAGCGACGGCCGGTGGTAGGAGACCTGATCGCTAGGCCCGTCCTGGAGTGCCTGATGTACGTGGCACAGCTGTACGGGGAGCCGGTGCTTACGTACCAGTGCCTCACCTACATCGCGTATCTGGTAAGCTCGACGCGGGCAGGCTTCAGACTCTGGCCTTCTCCCAACCCAATTTTCACAGGCGCACGTTTTCGTGAGAGTTTGGAGTCGGGGGAGAGGGGAATGTTGTGCTTTGCCTTCAGGCCGTGTGATTGGTGCTCTTTCTAACCTGTTGTTCTGTTTTTGGGGTTTTTGACGAGAGACATTTTCTTTGGGTTCGGTGTCACAGGCCACTCCCAAAAGCGGTCCTAATGTCTCTTATGATCTAGAGTGTGCCTTGACCTGCCCATTGTCCGCGAGGAACAGAGGTGCCTTGCCGGAATATATCTCCTGCTGTCGCACGATCTCTGTGTTTAGGCACAGTTGATGGTACAAGGACTAGGGGACACAGATTGAAGGTTTTGGGCAAGAGATACAGGGGGGATGTGAGGAAAAATGTTTTTATGCAGCGAGTGGTGATGACCTGGAATTCGCTGCCGACGGAAGTGGTGGAAGCGGAGACACTCAATGTTTTCAAGGGGAGACTGGATCGGCACTTGAGGGAAATAAACTTGCAGGGCTACGGGGATAGAGCAGGGGAATGGGACTGACTGGATTGCTCTACAGAGAGCTGGCACGGACTCGATGGGCCGAATGGCCTCCTTCTGTGCCGTTATGACTAGGAAACTCTCTACCAGACAGAGGCTCACAGTATAAGCAGCAACTTGCCTTTATATAGCGCCTTTAATGTAGTAAAACGTCCCAAGGTGCTTCACAGGAGCGATTATCAGACAAAAACTGACACCGAGCCACAGAAGGAGATATTGGGACAGGTGAGGCGGAGAGGTTTAGGGAGGGAATTCCAGAGCTCGGGGCCCAGGCATCTGAAGGCACGGTCGCCAATGGTGGAGCGATTATAATCGGAGATGCGCAAAAGGCCAGGATTGGAGGAGAGCAGAGATCTGGGAGGGTTGTGGGGCTGGAGGAGGTTACAGAGATAGAGAGAGTAAGTGAGAATCGTTCCCCCCTGAAATCATCGCGCCGTCTCCGCACCCGAACACATTCTTTCCCAGAGCCTCGCAAGTGTTGCTCCCCTCGCGTCACTCAGACCCCACTTCCTCCTTCAACCTTTAAAGCATAGACTCGGTCTCCTCTTCACCACTCGCCCGTTCTACTTCACCATCTCACCTGCTGGATTCCACTTTGCAGCCCCTGCGTTGTGGATCTTGGGGCCTCTTCAACTTCCTTTTTAAAATCAATAAAAATACTGAATTGAAGGAATAAAAAGATTCATCAGTTCCCAGATTGTGATTACAGCTCGTGTCAGCCGAGGCTCAGTGGGCAGCTCTCGCTCTCTCTGTGTCTCTCTGTGTCTCTCTGTGTCTCTCTGTGTCTCTCTGTGTCTCTCTGTGTCTCTCTGTGTCTCTCTGTGTCTCTCTGTGTCTCTCTGTGTGTCTCTGTGTGTCTCTGTGTCTCTCTGTGTGTCTCTGTGTGTCTCTCATCTCTGAGCCAGAAGGTTGTGGGTTCAAGTCCTACTCCAGACACTTGGACTGCACTGTCAGAGGGGCAGTACTGAGGGAGCGCCGCACTGTCGGAGGGGCAGTACTGAGGGAGCGCCGCACTGTCGGAGGGGCAGTACTGAGGGAGCGCCGCACTGTCGGAGGGTCAGTACTGAGGGAGCGCCGCACTGTCGGAGGGGCAGTACTGAGGGAGTGCCACACTGTCGGAGGGGCAGTACTGAGGGAGCGCCGCACTGTCGGAGGGGCAGTACTGAGGGAGCGCCGCACTGTCGGAGGGGCAGTACTGAGGGAGCGCCGCACTGTCGGAGGGGCAGTACTGAGGGAGCGCCGCACTGTCGGAGGGGCAGTACTGAGGGAGCGCCGCACTGTCGGAGGGGCAGTACTGAGGGAGCGCCACACTGTCGGAGGGGCAGTACTGAGGGAGTGCCGCACTGTCGGAGGGGCAGTACTGAGGGAGCGCTGCACTGTCGGAGGGGCAGTACTGAGGGAGCGCCGCACTGTCGGAGGTGCCGTTTTTCGGATGAGATGTTAAACCGAGGCCCTGTCTGCTTTCTCGGTTAAAAAAATCCCAGGGCACTATTTTGTAGAAGAGCAGGGGAGTTCTCCCCGGTGTCTTGGGGCCAATATTTATCCCTCAATCAACGTCACTAAAACAGATTATCTGGTTATTATCACATTGCTGTTTGTGGGAGCTTGCTGTGCGCAAATTGGCTGTCGCGTTTCCTACATTACAACAGTGACTACACTTCAAAAGTGCTTCATTGGCTGTAAAGTGCTTTGAGACATCCTAAGGTTGTGAAAGGCGCTATAGAAATGTAAGTCTGTCTTTTCTTTCTCCACGCACCGAGCGTGCACTATTGGCAGTGTCGCCCGATCACAAACCCGAGGGACCATCATTCTCAAATTGGCTTAAAGGGTTAAATTACACGGACAGGTTGCACAGACTGGGCTTGTATTCCCTGCAGTTTAGAAGATTAAGGGGTGATCGAATCGAGGTGTTTAAGATGATTAGAGGAGTTGATCGGGTCGATAGAGAGAAACTATTTCCTCTGGTGGGGGGGAGTCCAGAACAAGGGGGCAGAACCTTAAAATTAGAGCCAGGCCGTTCAGGGGTGATGTCAGGAAGCACTTCTTCACACAAAGGGCAGTGGAAATCTGGAACTCTCTCCCCAAAAAGGTTGTGGATGTTGGGGATCAATTGGAGCTTTCAAGACCGAGGTCGATAGATTTTTGCTGGGTAAGGGTATCACAAGATATGGAGCAAAGTCGGGTAAATGGAGTTCAGGTACAGATCAGCCAGGATCTAACTGAATGACAGAATAGGCTCGAGGGGCTGAATGGCCGCCTCCTGTTCCGATAAAGCAGAGCGTGGCGTACACACTTCTGCACTCGGATTCCACGGGCACAGGAGAGCCAATGTAGACAGACACGATCTAGCACTGCAGGAACAGTGTGTGGCGAGCAACTGGAGATGTGGTGTGACTGGGTGCTGTGTGGGTTGCCTGGACGGTGTTTCCAGTTCCTCAGAGACTTCTGCAATGAATCATCACTACCTCGTCATATTCATGGCTCTGACCTCAAGCCGTGGATATGACGAGGTCATTCTATACTGGGTGTAGACATGAAGGCCCTGGCTGGGAGATTCCAAGAGTTTCTTCAGAATCAGTCATTTTTAGATACATTGAGAAGTTGAATGGAGTCCAATTGCTTCAATACAGAGAAAGCAAGTTAACCCAGGCATTGGTCGAGGCCTGAGAGTACAGGCCATAGGTCGCAGGGCAGGGCACTCCAACTCCTTCATTTGTGTCAGCCATGGCTCTCGTCTCAGAGTCAGAAAGTTGTGGGTCCAAGTCCCACTCCAGAGACTTGAGCACCTTAGGCTGACACTCCCAGTGCAGTACTGAGGGAGCGCCGCACTGTCAGAGGGGCAGTACTGAGGGAGCGCTGCACTGTCGGAGGGGGCAGTACTGAGGGAGCCCCGCACTGTTGGAGGGTCAGTACTGAGGGAGCCCCGCACTGTCGGAGGGGGCAGTACTGAGGGAGCGCCGCACTGTTGGAGGGGCAGTACTGAGGGAGTGCTGCACTGTCGGAGGGGCAGTACTGAGGGAGCGCCGCACTGTCAGAGGGGCAGTACTGAGGGAGCGCTGCACTGTCGGAGGGGCAGTACTGAGGGAGCGCTGCACTGTCGGAGGGGCAGTACTGAGGGAGCGCTGCACTGTCGGAGGGGCAGTACTGAGAGAGTACTGCACTGTCAGAGGGGCAGTACTGAGGGAGCGCTGCACTGTCGGAGGGGCAGTACTGAGGGAGCACTGCACTGTCTGAGGGGCAGTACTGAGGGAGCGCTGCACTGTCGGAGGGGCTGCACTGTCGGAGGGGCAGTACTGAGGGAGCACCGCACTATCGGAGGGGCAGTACTGAGGGAGCACCGCACTGTCGGAGGGGCAGTACTGAGGGAGCACCGCACTGTCGGAGGGGCTGTACTGAGGGAGCGCTGCACTGTCAGAGGGGCAGTACTGAGGGAGCACCGCACTGTCGGAGGGGCAGTACTGAGGGAGCGCCGCACTGTAGGAGGGGCAGTACTGAGGGAGCGCCGCACTGTTGGAGGGGCTGTACTGAGGGAGTGCCGCACTGTCAGAGGGGCAGTACTGAGGGAGAGCTGCACTGTCGGAGGGTCAGTACTGAGGGAGCGCCGCACTGTCGGAGGGGCAGTACTGAGGGAGCGCTGCACTGTTGGAGGGGCAGTACTGAGGGAGCACCGCACTGTCGGAGGTGCTGTCTTTCGGATGAGACGTTATTCCGAGGTCCCGTCTGCCCCCTCAGGTGGATCTAAAAGATCCCACGGCAGTTCATAGGATTACATAGAATATACAGCACAGAAACAGGCCATTCGGCCCAACCAGTCCATTCTGGTGTTTATGCTCCACTTGATCCTCCTCCTGTCTTTTCTCATTGAATCATAGAAGAGCA
The DNA here is from genome assembly GCA_030390025.1 of Squalus acanthias. Lineage (NCBI taxonomy): Eukaryota > Metazoa > Chordata > Chondrichthyes > Squaliformes > Squalidae > Squalus > Squalus acanthias. The sequence continues at coordinate 6,406 of JASTWF010003066.1, read as the reverse complement.
GGGGAGTTCTCGCTGGTGTCCTGGGGCCAATATTTATCCCTCAACCAACATCACTAAAACAGATTCAATGGTCATTTTATCACATTGCTCTTTGTGGGATCTTGCTATGTGAAAATTGGCTGCCGTGTTTCCTATATTACAACAGTGACTCCACTTCAAAAGGTATTTCATTGGTGTCATAGTAAGTAGTGTAGACCGGAGCATAAAATTGCACAGAGACATTGATAGATTCAGTGAGTGGGTAAAACTGTGACAGATGGATTTCAACGCAGGTAAATGTGAGGCCATCAATGTTGCATCAAAAAAGGATCGATCGCAGTTTTATTTAAATGGTGAACAGCTCGGAACAGTGGAGGTCCAAAGCAGTGTCCCCTGTAATTTATTTTTTGGGGCTGCGCGGGCCGCTGGTCGCGGGGGACCTGCAGGGCGTTGTGCGGCCGCGCAGCTGAAAGGAAACATTGGTCCCAAGAGATTGAGGGGTCCGTGTACACAGATCACTAAAATGCAGCGGTCAGGTACAAAAAATAATCTAAAAGACTAATGGACTGTTAGCCTTTATAATCAGAGGCTTAGGGGGAAAAATATGGTTGCTTTGCGCCTCCCGTTAGCTCCCTAAGGGGGCGCAAAGCAACTCGCGCCCGGCGTCGCTAACACCTCCCGTGAAATTCAGTGGGAGGTTAGCGGCAGTGGTTGCCTCCGGCGATGACATCATCGGCGTGCGCAGCGCCCTGGCCGCAAACTTGGCTCGCGCCCCCTGACCTGCCGCTGGACGCTTTGTCCGACAGGGTCAGGCTGCCGTGTCTGCTGCCGGGGCGGCGATAATTAAAGGGCAGGTGGCGGGCGGCCTACACCTGCCCCCTCTGGCCTCCTCCTGTGGGGTGCCGGCCGCGATCGGTCAGCCCCGCACTCCTCTTGAGTGCCGGGCTCTTTTGCCGGCACCCACTCCCCGGTGCGCGCTGCACTAGGCCCCTCCCCTTTAATGAGGGGTGGGAGGCCTGTAGTACCACGGCGCTACGTGCCGATGCGGGTAGCGCTGTTGCACGTAGCGCCGCAATATTCAATGGGAGCGCCCCAAGAGGGAGGGGGAGCCCTTCCAGTCGCGCCCCGGCAAAGTTACCGCCCCAAAAGGGACGCAACCTAATTTTTCCCCCATAGAATATAAAGGGGAGGTTTTGCTACAGCTGTACAAAGCCCTGGTGAGACCACATCTGGAGCACTGTGAACAGTTCTGGGCACCGCACCTTAGAAAGGATATATTGGCCTTGGAAGGGGAGCAGCGCAGATTCACCAGAATGATACCGGGGCTCCAAGGGTTAGATTGAGGAGAGATTGGATAAATTAGGCTTGTATTCCCTGGAATATAGAAGGTTAAGGGGTGATTTGATTGAGGTTTTTAGGATTTTGAAAGGAATTTGGGGCTGGTGGGGGAGTCTAGGACAAGGGGACATAACCTTAAAATCAGAGCCAGGCCATTCAGGAGAGAAGGTAGGAAACTTCTTCACACAAAGGATGGTAGAAGTGTGGAACTCTTCCACAAAAAGCAGTCGGTGCTAGTTCAATTAATTTTAAATTTGAGATCAATTGCTAGACAAGGGTATAAAGGGATATGGAGCCAAGGCAGGTGGATGGATACAGATCAGCCATGATCTCATTGAATGGCGGAGCAGGCTCAAGGAGCTGAATGGCCTCCTCCTGTTCCTATTGGCCATGAAGTGCGTTGGGGGGCGACCTGAGGTTGTGAAAGGTGCTATAGAAATGCAAGTTCTTTCATGTCTAATGACCGGAGTATGTGCGGTGTCTGTGAGCGAGAGCGCTCACTGAGCATGTGTCAAACGCTGGACTGTTGAATTTATTGCTGGTTATTAAACATTAGCTGAGCGCATTTTGCCAGCCACGTTTAATCGTGGCCTGCCTGTGATCCAGAATAGCACGGAGTTTAACCCAGTGTTGTCCAGTGGGAATCGCTGACCAGCCGCAGGTGTTGCTACGGCGACACAGTTTTCGCCACATGCACTCATTTTAGCAGAAAACCCCTCACTCACGATACAGGTAAATGTACCTCGCACGGGGATATTTACTGAATAGACATCTCCCACCATTCAGTGACCAAGGAAGTAAAGCAGCCACAACGATCAAAGCACACTCGGCTTTTCCGCTCGCCATTTCACCAACAAACGCACAAAGGTTAAAGTTCACACGCACATGGCGTGCGAATGAGTATCGAGATCACATGACCAGCGCTGGTGTCTGTTGCTCATTTTATTTACAAATCAGAAGTTGAATTAAAACGTGTCTGGAATTCCAATTGGCCGCGTGTGCGAGTGGCTAGCGTATTGTACGACAACAACAACAACTTGCATTTATACAGCGCCTTTAACGTAGTAAAACCTCCCAAGGTGCTTCACAGGAGCGATTATCAAACAAAATGTGACACCGAGCCGCACACAGATATTGGGACAGGCAGCCAAAAGCTTGGTCAAAGAGCTACAAAAGGGAGGAGAGAGAGGCGGAGAGGTTTGGGGAGGAATTCCAGAGCTCGGGGCCCAGGCAGCTGAAGGCACGGCCGCCAATGGTGGAGCGATTAAAATCGGGGAGGCTCAAGAGGCCAGAATTGGAGGAGTGCAGATATCTCGGGGGGTTGTGGGGCTGGAGGAGGTTACACAGATAGAGAGGGGTGAGGCCATGGAGGGATTTGAAAACAAGGATGAGAATTTTGAAATCGAGGTGTTGCTGGACCGGGAGCCAGTGTAGGTCAGCGAGCACAGGGGTGATGGGTGAACGGGACTTGGTACGAGTTAGGACACGGGCAGCCGAGTTTTGTACGACTCTGGGTTAAGGTCATTCGGCCAGTGGCTGAGTATTGTGGTAGGAGGGGCAAGACCTGCTGTGGTCAAAGCGGGGTTAATGTCAGCCTGACCTCTGACCCTGAACCTTCTCTCCCCTGCAGGTTGCCCCCGGCAACAGCTGGCGGTTGAACAGTCGGAAGGAGGCGGGCTTGCTGTCGGGGGTGGTCCTGATGCAGAAGATCATCGTCTACCTGTCTGACACCACGCTAATGGACGTCCTGCCTAAGATCAACCAGGAGGTGCTTCTGCCAGTCCTGGAGGTGCTCACCTCTCCCAGCACCAGGTGCGTCCAACATCCCGGAGACACCCTCGGGAATCCGTGTGGGTGGGACCTGCCCATTCATGGGAAAGTTCTATGACTTCCCAAAAATGTTTTGTTTAATGGGAAGGGGTTGGTGCAGTGAGTTAGACACCAGTCTTCAACCCCCGAGACCCGAGTTCAACTCCAGCCCAGACGGCTGGGGGAGTCTCATCCATCGGGAGTCTCATCCATCTGCCGTCTAAGAGTCTCGGTAAACGCCAGCCCAAAGCACCAACTGCCCCCGATTCACCGATCACTGACACGGATTGGGGAGGGGGGGGGAATGTGAGCTAGTGTGAGACATGTTAAAATAGGGGGGGGGGCGGGTGCTGTCCTGGGACTGAGGCACAGTGACGGGACAGTGTAGAGGGAGCTTTACTCTGTATCTAACCCCGTGCTGTCCCTGCCCTGGGAGTGTTTGATGGGACAGTGTAGAGGGAGCTTTACTCTGTTTCTAACCCCGTGCTGTACCTGCCCTGGGAGTGTTTGATGGGACAGTGTAGAGGGAGCTTTACTCTGTTTCTAACCCATGCTGTACCTGCCCTGGGAGTGTTTGATGGGACAGTATAGAGGGAGCTTTACTCTGTATCTAACCCGTGCTGTACCTGCCCTGGGAGTGTTTGATGGGACAGTGTAGAGGGAGCTTCACTCTGTATCTAACCCTGTGCTGTACCTGCCCTGGGAGTGTTTGATGGGACAGTATAGAGGGAGCTTTACTCTGTATCTAACCCGTGCTGTACCTGCCCTGGGAGTGTTTGATGGGACAGTGTAGAGGGAGCTTTACTCTGTATCTAACCCGTGCTGTACCAGCCCCGGGAGTGTTTGATGGGACAGTGTAGAGGGGGCTTTACTCTGTTTCTAACCCCGTGCTGTACCTGCCCTGGGAGTGTTTGATGGGACAGTGTAGAGGGAGCTTTACTCTGTATCTAACCCGTGCTGTACCTGCCCTGGGAGTGTTTGATGGGACAGTGTAGAGGGAGCTTTACTCTGTATCTAACCCGTGCTGTACCTGCCCTGGGAGTGTTTGATGGGACAGTGTAGAGGGAGTTTTACTCTGTATCTAACCCGTGCTGTACCTGCCCTGGGAGTGTTTGATGGGACAGTGTAGAGGGGGCTTTACTCTGTTTCTAACCCGTGCTGTACCTGCCCTGGGAGTGTTTGACGGGACTGTGTAGAGGGAGCTTTACTCTGTACCTAACCCCGTGCTGTACCTGCCCTGGGAGTGTTTGATGGGACAGTGTAGAGGGAGCTTTACTCTGTATCTAACCCGTGCTGTACCTGCCCTGGGAGTGTTTGATGGGACAGTGTAGAGGGAGCTTTACTCTGTATCTAACCCGTGCTGTACCTGCCCTGGGAGTGTTTGATGGGACAGTGTAGAGGGAGCTTTACTCTGTACCTAACCCCGTGCTGTACCTGCCCTGGGAGTGTTTGATGGGACAGTGTAGAGGGAGCTTTACTCTGTATCTAACCCGTGCTGTACCTGCCCCGGGAGTGTTTGATGGGATAGTGTCGAGGGAGCTTTACTCTGTATCTAACCCCGTGCTGTACCTGCCCTGGGAGTGTTTGATGGGACAGTGTAGAGGGAGCTTTACTCTGTATCTAACCCGTGCTGTACCTGCCCTGGGAGTGTTTGATGGGACAGTGTAGAGGGAGCTTTACTCTGTATCTAACCCGTGCTGTACCTGCCCCGGGAGTGTTTGATGGGACAGTGTAGAGGGAGCTTCACTCTGTATCTAACCCTGTGCTGTACCTGCCCCGGGAGTGTTTGACGGGACAGTGCCCGCCTATCTGTGACTCCGATATCCGGTCTGGCAGTGTGTGGTGTCTGTTGTGCGTTGATTTGATTTGCGCCCCGTTCAGTGTGCAGGCTGGGGTTGTTCCTCACCGGTGCACCCTTGGGGTTGTGGATTCCGGGGTACGTTTGTAACCAATGTGTTTCTCTCAGTTTCCCCAGTGGAGCGCAGGCTCGTTCCGTACTCTGTGTGAAGACGCTCAGTCTCATCGCCCTGGTGTGTCTGAGAATCGGGCAGGAGATGGTGATCCAGCACATGAGCGAGACGCTGCAACGATTCTTCCAGGGCTTCTCTGTGCTGCCTGACCTGAAGGAGCAGGTGGGCTGTGCTAAAATATCGCTCGGTCTCCTCTCGCAGAGTACAAGTGGATGGAAGTCTTACTGCAATTGTACAGGGTCCTGGTGAGACCACACCTGGAGTATTGTGGACAGTTCTGGTCTCCTTATCTAAGGAAGGATATACTCGCCTTGGAGACGGTGCAACAAAGGTTCACTAGATTGATTCCTGGGATGAGAGGGCTGTCCTATGATGGGAGGTTGTGTAGAATTGGCCTAAACTCTCTGGAGTTTAGAAGAATGAGAGGTGATCTCGTTGAAACATGCAAGATTCTGAAGGAGATTGACAGGGTAGATGCTGAGAGGCTGTTTCCCCTGGCTGGGGAATCTAGAACCAGGGGTCACAGTCTCAGAATAAGGGGTCGGCCATTTAGGACTTAGATGAGGAGAAATTTCTTCACTCAGAGGGTGGTGAATCTTTGGAATTCTCTACCCCAGAGGGCTGTGGAGGCTCAGTCGTTGAATATATTCAAGACAGAGATCGATAGATTTTTGAACACGAAGGGAATCAAGGGATATGGGGATCGGGCGGGAAAGTGGAGATGAGGTCGATGATCAGCCATGATTGTATTGAATGGCGGAGCAGGCTCGAGGGGCCGAATGGCCGACTCCTCCTAATTCTTAGTTCTCATGAATTGTCCCACTCCAGAGACTTGAGCACAAGATCCAGGCTGACACTCCCAGTGTAGTACTGAGGGAGCGCTGGAAAGTGCTTTGAGACGTCCTGAGGTTGTGAAAGGCGCCGTATAAAGCTCTTATTTTCAATCAACACCACCAGAAGCAGAATAACCGGTTGTTTATCTCACTGCTGATTCCGGCAGGGATTGTGCGGAACGCCGGTCCTGGTGGGAAGGATATTTGTAATGGTGTGTTGGGAGGGACAGTGTGAGGCCGTGCACTCCGTGATTTGTGTTGCTCTCTACAGATGGGGCTGAGTGAAGACTCCACGGTCGGGTGGTCGGGACTGTCGGACAGGAACGAGCCGGCCTGGGATCTTGCTGCCCTTGAGGAGCTGGAGAAGGTGTTCAGTCTGGAGATGGCCTACTCTGCCTACATCCCCTTCAACTGCCTGATCGGTGAGGACAGGGCGGGGGCTGAGGGGAGGTGGGGGCCAAGGAGGAGGAGCGCGGG
>JASTWF010003065.1:7500-11214 GCA_030390025.1 Squalus acanthias | reverse complement strand
TATACAGTGGTGTTCCCCAGGGGTCGGTTCTAGGACCACTGCTTTTCTTGATATATATTAAAGACTCGGACTTGGGTGTACGGGGCACAATTTCAAAATTTGCAGATGACACAAAACTTGGAAGTATAGTGAACAGTGAGGAGGAGAGTGATAGACTTCAGGAGGACATAGACAGGCTGGTGGAATGAGCGGACACGTGGCAGATGAAATTTAAAAGCAGAAAAGTGCGAAGTGATACATTTCGGTAGAAAGAACGAGGAGAGGACATATAAACTGAAGGGGGTGCACGAACAGAGAGACCTGGGGGTTATATGTGCACAAATCGCAGGGCAGGTTGAGAAAGCGGTTAAAAAGGCTCATGATCCTAGGTTTCATGAATAGAGGCACAGAGTACAGAAGCAAGGAAGTTATGATGAACCTTTATAAAACACTAGTTCGGCCCCAACTGGAGTATTGTGTCCAATTCTGGACACCGCACTTTAGGAAGGATGTGAAGGCCTTAGAGAGGGTGCAGAGGAGATTGTCCAGAATGGTTCCAGGGATGAGGGACTTCAGTGATGTGGAGAGACTGGAGAAGCTGGGGTTGTTCTCCTTAGAGCAGAGAAGGTTAAGGGGAGATTGACCAGAATGGTACCAGAGATGAGGGACTTCAGTTATGCGGAGAGACTGGAGAAGCTGGGGTTGTTCTCCTTAGAGCAGAGAAGGTTAAGAGGAGATTGAAAGAATGGTACCAGGGATGAGGGACTTCAGTTACGTGGAGAGACTGGAGAAGCTGGGATTGTTCTCCTTAGAGCAGAGAAGATTGAGAGGAGATTGATGAGAATGGTTCCAGGGATGAGGGACTTCAGTGATGTGGAGAGACTGGAGAATCTGGGATTGTTCTCCTGAGAGCAGAGAAGATTGAGAGGAGATTGACCAGAATGGTTCTGACGTTAGAAAACTACTAGGCACTTGGTCTAAGTGTTAAACAAAGCTTTAATCAACTGTTTTTCAACATGGAGATCTAGTTGTGTCCTTCACTAGTTCCTGTTGAGGAATGTCCTAAGCAAGCCGGGCCCATGCCCGAGTATTTATACTCTCCCTGGACAGTATTACTTCATACATGAATGACAAGATTCATGTCAGGTTCCAGGGATGAGGGACTTCAGTTACGTGGAGAGACTGGAGAAGCTGGAGTTGTCTGCCTTTAATTAGCATTTTCGGTCTGCGGACCCAGATGAGTTACAGATGGGGATTGAAACGGGGTTAACGCCCGGGAGACCCTGCCTCGGCCTCTGAGGGGAGGAATGAAAACCTTATTTGCCCCCTTTTCCGGGGCACAGTCTCCCCAACGCCCAACCTCGCTTTAAATGTCAGGTGTTGGAAGCAATTGTTGTTGTAAGATGGAGGGGAGTGAGGGGGCGGGGCCTGTGTTGTCATGGGGCGGGGCTTGGAGAGGGAAAGCGGGGCGTCTGACGTCAGCGCGTCGCCCAGCCAAGCCGAAGGGAGGCGAAGGGGGGCGTGGCTTCAGGCGGCGTCTGACGTCAGCGCGTCGCCCTGCCAAACCCAAGGGGCGAGGCTTGAGCGGGGAGCGGCGTCTGACGTCAGCGCGTCGCCCAGCCAAACCAAAGGGGCGAGGCTTGAGCGGGGAGCGGCGTCTGACGTCAGCGCGTCGCGGCCATGGCCGGCCGGCGTCGAACGAAAAGGCCAAGATGGCGGCCGCAGGTTGAGGCGGCGGAAAAAAACCTCGACCTTTTCTCAAGCTTGTAGAGTCGCGATGAATTTACCGGATCAGTTGATTTGAAGTGTATTTTTTTTCCCCCTTCACAAAGTTTATTTTGCCATGGGCAACGGCGCGGCGGCCGAGCGGCGGCGGCGCCGGTTCCTCCTCGACAACCCCGGCGGCTTCGAGCGGCTTCACCGGCAGAGCGCGGGTGAGGCGGCTGTCAATCACCCGGCGCGGGACAGCCAATCAGAGCGCGCGGCCGGGGGACGGCGGCCAATCAGATTGAGGGGGCGGGACTCATTGACAATCAGCCCACGAGGGAGGGTGGAAAGCTGCTGTCAATTAACTAGCGAGGGAGCCAATCAGAGCGCGCGGCCGGGGGACAGCGGCCAATCAGAGGGGGGGGTTCGGGACCAACTGACAATCAGACCACGAGGGAGGGAAGGAAGGGGGCGGCTGTGGAGCCAATCAGAGCGCGAGGACGGTGAACAGCGGCCAATCATAGAGAGGGGGCGGGATTAACTGTAACTCAGATTAGGGGGTGGGGCCAGAGGACTCTCAGATTAGGGGCGGGGCTATCTGACACTCAGATTAGGGGCGGAGCTATCTGACACTCAGATTAGGGGCGGATCTATCTGACACACAGATTAGGGGCGGGGCTATCTGACACTCAGATTAGGGGCGGGGCTATCTGACACTCAGATTAGGGGCGGAGCTATCTGACACACAGATTAGGGGCGGGGCTAGCTGACACTCAGATTAGGGGCGGATCTATCTGACACTCAGATTAGGGGCGGAGCTATCTGACACACAGATTAGGGGCGGAGTTATCTGACACTCAGATTAGGGGCGGAGCTATCTGACACTCAGATTAGGGGCGGATCTATCTGACACTCAGATTAGGGGCGGAGCTTTCTGACACTCATTAGGGGCGGATCTATCTGACACTCAGATTAGGGGCGGAGCTTTCTGACACACAGATTAGGGGCGGGGCTATCTGACACTCAGATTAGGGGTGGGGCTATCTGACACTCAGATTAGGGGCGGAGCTATCTGACACTCGGATTAGGGGGCGGGGCTATCTGACACAGATTGGGGCGGGGCTAGCTGACACTCAGATTAGGGGCAGAGCTATCTGGCACTCAGATTAGAGGCGGAGCTATTTGACACTCAGATTAGAGGCGGAGCTATCTGACACTCAGATTAGGGGCGGAGCTATCTGACACTCAGATTAGAGGCGGAGCTATCTGACACTCAGATTAGGGGCGGAGCAATCTGACAAAGATTGGGGCGGAGCTATCTGACACTCAGTTTGGGGTGGAGCTATCTGACACTCAGATTAGGGGCGGAGCTATCTGACACTCAGATTAGGGGGTGGGGCTATCTGACACTCAGATTAGGGGCGGGGCTATCTGACACTCAGATTAGGGGCGGAGCTATCTGACACTCCGATTAGGGGCGGAGCTAACTGACACTCAGATTAGGGGCGGGGCTATCTGACACTTAGATTAGGGGCGGAGCTATTTGACACTCAGATTAGGGGCGGAGCTATTTGACACTCAGATTAGAGGCGGAGCTATCTGACACACAGATTAGGGGCGGAGCTATCTGACACTAAGATTAGGGGCGGGGCTATCTGACACTCAGATTAGGGACGGGGCTATCTGACAGTCAGATTAGGGGCGGGGCTATCTGACACTCAGATTAGGGGCGGGGCTATCTGACACTCAGATTAGGGGCGGGGCTATCTGACACTCAGATTGGGGCGGGGCTATCTGACACTCAGATTAGGGGCGGGGCTATCTGACACTCAGATTAGGGGCGGGGCTATCTGACACTCAGATTAGGGGCGGGGCTATCTGACACTCAGATTAGGGGCGGAGCTATTTGACACTCGGATTAGGGGCGGAGCTATCTGACACTCGGATTAGGGGTGGAGCTATCTGACACTCAGATTAGGGGCGGAGCTATCTGACAAAGATTGGGGCGGAGCTATCTGACACTCAGAT
>JASTWF010003065.1:0-2500 GCA_030390025.1 Squalus acanthias | reverse complement strand
GGGTATATTCGAAACAGAAGTCGATAGATTTCTGACTAGTAAAGGCATCAAGGGATAATCCCCCTCAGAGTCTTGTATGTTTCAATGAGATCACCTCTCATTCTTCTAAACTCCAGAGAGTATAGGCCCATTCTACACAATCTCCTCATAGGACAGCCCTCTTATCCCAGGAATCAATCTGGTGAACCTTCGTTGCACTGCCTCCGAGGCAAGTGTATCCTTCCTTAGATAAGGAGAATAAAACTGTGCCCAGTACTCCAGGTGTGGTCTCACCAAGGCCCTGTACAGTTGCAGCAAGACTTCCTTACTCTTATACTCCAACCCCCTTGCAATAAAGGCCAATATTCCCTTCGCCTTCCTAATTACTTGCTGTACCTGCATGCTAACTTTTAGTGTTTCATGTACGATGACACCCAGATCCCTCTGTACCTCAGCATTCTGTAGTCTCACTCCATTTAAATAATCATTTGATTTTCTATTCTTCCTACCAAAGTGGATAACCTCACGTTTCCCCACATTAGACACCATCTGCCAAATCTTTGCCCACTCACTGAACCTCATTGAAACTTATAAAATTCTGACAGGTCTGGACAAACTAGATGCAGGAAGAATGTTCCCGATGGTCGGAGAGTCCAGAACCAGGGGTCATAATCTAAGGATAAGGGGTAAGCCATTTAGGACTGAGATGAGGAGGAATTTCTTCACCCAGAGAGTGGTGAACCTGTGGAATTCTCTACCACAGAAGGTAGTTGAGGCGAAGTCATTAAATGTATTCAAGAAGGAGTTGGATATATTTCTTAAAGCTAAAGGGATCAAGGGATATGGGGAGAAAGCAGGGACAGGGTACTGAGTTTAGATGATCAGCCATGATCACATCGAATGGCAGAGCAGGCTCGAGGGGCCGAATGGCCTCCTCCTGCTCCTATCTTCTATGTTTCTATGTTTAATCTGGAGTCGGCGGGGGCGGGGGGGGGGATCACGAAATGCGGATGACACGACCCCAACCCGACCCCAAGATAAAATCCAGCCCTTTATGTCCTCCTCACAACTTGCTTTCCCACCTATCTTTGTATCATCAGCAAATTTGGCGACAGTGCAGTCGCTTCCCTCATTCAGGTTGGAGGGGAGGGTGGGTGCTTGGAGGGGTAGTAATCGCCTTTCTCTTCTCTCCTCCCCCAGACGGAACAGGAGCGGTTCCTCACCTGGCAGTTTGACTCGGAATACCGGGGCGACACCTTCACCGCGACCTTCACCATGGGCAACCCTGACATCATCAACGAATCAGGTGAGGCAGCGTCCGCCAATGACCTTTCACCCCTCGCCCCCCCCGCCCAACCGGGGGAATTGGCGTCAGAGCTGAAGGCAGAGGGGAGCGCTGGGAGGAACCGGTCGCAAGGGAGGGTGCGGGGGGAGTGACAGAGCGCGCCCAGACTGAGACTGTTGTGTTTTCTCAATCCAGTGATTGTGGTAGCGCACTTTTTGCAAAGTGTAACACGGAATCTGGTCCTCGGAGGAGAAATGGTCTACCACCGTCGGCCAGAGGAGGAAGGAGCGATATTGACACTGGCGGGGAAATACACAGGTGAGTGTGTTACAGTGAGGGGTGTGGGGTATATCAGAGTGTTACAGTGAGGGGTGTGGGGTATATCAGAGTGTTACAGTGAGGGGTGTGGGGTATATCAGTGTTACAGTGAGGGGTGTGGGGTATATCAGTGTTACAGTGAGGGGTGTGGGGTATATCAGTGTTACAGTGAGGGGTGTGGGGTATATCAGTGTTACAGTAAGGGGTGTGGGGTATATCAGTGTTACAGTGAGGGGTGTGGGGTATATCAGTGTTACAGTGAGGGGTGTGGGGTATATCAGTGTTACAGTAAGGGGTGTGGGGTATATCAGTGTTACAGTGAGGGGTGTGGGGTATATCAGTGTTACAGTGAGGGGTGTGGGGTATATCAGTGTGTTACAGTGAGGGGTGTGGGGTATATCAGTGTTACAGTGAGGGGTGTGGGGTATATCAGTGTTACAGTGAGGGGTGTGGGGTATATCAGTGTGTTACAGTGAGGGGTGTGGGGTATATCAGTGTTACAGTGAGGGGTGTGGGGTATATCAGTGTTACAGTGAGGGGTGTGGGGTATATCAGTGTTACAGTGAGGGGTGTGGGGTAAATCAGTGTTACAGTGAGGGGTGAGGGGTATATCAGTGTTACAGTGAGGGGTGTGGGGTATATCAGAGTGTTACAGTGAGGGGTGTGGGGTATATCAGTGTTACAGTGAGTGGTGTGGGGTATCTCAGAGTGTTACAGTGAGGAGTGTGGGGTATATCAGAGTGTTACAGTGAGTGGTGTGGGGTATATCAGTGTTACAGTGAGTGGTGTGGGGTATATCAGAGTGTTACAGTGAGGGGTGTGGGGTATATCAGTGTTACAGTGAGGGGTGTGGGGTATATCAGTGTGTTACAGTGAGGGGTGTGGGGTATATCAGAGTGTTACAGTGAGGAGTGTGGG
>JASTWF010003064.1:0-11215 GCA_030390025.1 Squalus acanthias | reverse complement strand
CCCTCTACACTGTCCCATCAAACACTCCCAGGGCAGGTACAGCACGGTTAGATGCAGAGTAAAGCTCCCACTAAACTGTCCCATCAAAACACTCCCAGGGCAGGTACAGCATGGGGTTAGATACAGAGTAAAGTCCCTCTTCACTGTCACCAAAAACACTCCCAGGGCAGGTACAGAGGGTGTTGATACAGAGTAAAGCTCCTCTGCACTGTCCCATCAAACACTCCCAGGGCAGGTACAGCACGGGTTAGATACAGAGTAAAGCTCCCTCTACACTGTCCCATCAAACACTCTCCCAGGACAGGTACAGCACGGGTTAGATAAGAGTAAAGCTCCCTCTACACTGGTCCCATCAAACACTCCCAGGGCAGGTACAGCACGGGTTAGATACAGAGTAAAGCTCCCTTACACTGTCCCATCAAACACTCCCAGGGCAGGTAAGCACGGGTTAGATACAGAGTAAACCTCCCTCTACACTGTCCCATCAAACACTCCAGGCAGGTACAGCACGGTGTTAGATACAGAGTAAAGCTCCCTCTACACTGTCCCATCAAACACTCCCAGGCAGGTACAGCTAGGTTAGATACAGAGTAAAGCTCCCTCTACACTGTCCCATCAAAAACTCCCAGGGCAGGTACAGCACGGGTTAGATACAGAGTAAAGCTCCCTCCACTGTCCCATCAAACACTCCAAGGGCGGGCAGTACAGCACGGGTTAGATACAGAGTAGTAAAGCTTACACTCTACACTGTCCCATCAAAACACTCCCAGGGCAGGTACAGCACGGGTTGATACAGAGTAAAGCTCCCTCTACACAGGTCCATCAAACACTCCCAGGACAGGTACAGCACGGGGTTAGATACAGAGTAAAGCTCCCTCTACACTGTCCCATCAAACACTCCCAGGGCAGGTACAGCACGGGTTAGATACAGAGTAAAGCTCCTCTTACACTGTCCCATCAAACACTCCCAGGGCAGGTACAGCACGGGTTAGATACAGAGTAAAGCTCCCTCTGCACTGTCCATCAAACACTCCCAGGCAGGTACAGCACGGGTTAGATACAGAGTAAAGCTCCCTCTACACTGTCCCATCAAACATACCAGGGCAGGTACAGCAGGGGTTAGATACAGAGTAAAGCTTCCTCTTACTGTCCAATCAAACACTCCCAGGGGCAGGTAGCAGCACGGGTTAGATTACAGAGTAAAAGCTCTCCCTACATGTCCCACCAAACACTCCCAGGGCAGAAGCAGCACGGGTTAGATACAGAGTAAAGCTCCCTCTACTACTGTCCCATCAAAGCACTCCCAGGGCAGGTCAGCACGGGGTAAATACAGAGTAAAGCTCCCTCTAGCACTGTCCCATCAAATACTCCCTAGGGCAGGTACTCGCACAGTTTAGGACAAGAGTAAAGGCTCCCTCCTGCTACTGTCCCATCAAACACTCCAGGGCGAGGTAAAGCACGGGGTTAGATACAGAGCAAAGCTCCCTGCTACACTGTCCCTCAAACAGCTCCCAGGGCAGGTGAAGCACTGGGTTAGCTACGAGATAAAGCACCCTGCTACACTGTCCCCTCAACAGCTCCCAGGGCAGGTGCAGCACGGGGTTAGATTACCAGAGTAAAGCTCCCTCTAGCACTGTCTCCATCAGACACTCCCAGGGCAGGTACAGCACGGTTAGATACAGAGTAAGCTCCCTCTACACTGTCCCATCAAACACTCCCAGGGCAGGTACAGCACAGGTTAGATACAGAGTAAAGCTCCCTCTACACTGTCCCCATCAAACACTCCCAGGGCAGGTACAGCACGGGTTAGATACAGAGTAAAGCTCACTCTACACTGTCCCATCAAACACTCCAGGGCAGGTCAGCACGGGTTAGATACAGAGTAAAGCTCCCTCTACAATGTCCATCAAACACTCCCAGGGCAGGTACAGCACGGGTTTAATACAGAGTAAAGCTCCTCTACACTGTCCCATCAAACACTCCCAGGCAGGTACAGCACGGGTTAGAGGTACAGAGTAAAGCTCCCTCGGCACTGTCCCATCAAACAGCTCCCAGGGCAAGGTACAGCAAGGGTTAGATACAGAGTAAAGCTCCCTCTACACTGTCCCCATCAAACACTCCCAGGGCAGGTACAGCACGGGTTAGATACAGAGTAAAGCTCCTCTACACTGTCCCATCAAACACTCCCAGGGCAGGTACAGCACGGGTTAGATACAGAGTAAAGCTCCCTCTACACTGTCCCATCAAACACTCCCAGGGCAGGTACAGCACGGGTTAGATACAGAGTAAAGCTCCTCTACACTGTCCCATCAAACACCTCCAGGGCAGGGTACAGCACGGGTTAGATACAGAGTAAAGCTCCCTCTACACTGTCCCATCAAACACTCCCAGGGCAGGTACAGCACGGGATAGATACAGAGTAAAACTCCCTCTACACTGTCCCCTCCAAACACTCCCAGGGCAGTACAGCACGGTTAGATACAGAGTAAAGCTCCTCTACAACTGTCCCATCAAACACTCCCAGGCAGGTACAGCACGGGTTTAGATACAGAGTAAAGCTCCCTCTACTACTGTCCCATCAACACTCCCAGGGCAGGTACAGCACGGGTTAGATACAGAGTAAAGCTCCCTCTACACTGTCCCATCAACACTCCAGGGCAGGTACAGCACGGGTTTGATACAGAGTAAAGCTCCCTCTACACTGTCCATCAAACACTCCCAGGGCAGGTACAGCACGGGTTAGATACAGAGTAAAGCTCCCTCTACACTGTCCCATCAAACACTCCCAGGGCAGGTACAGCACGGGTTATTAAATACAGAGTAAAGCTCCCTCTACACTGTCCCATCAAACACTCCCAGGGCAGGTACAGCACGGGTTAGATACAGAGTAAAGCTCCTCTACACTGTCCCATCAAACACTCCAGGGCAGGTACACAGGGTTAGATACAGAGTAAAGCTCCCTCTACACTGTCCCATCAAACACTCCCAGGGCAGGTACAGCACGGGTTAGATACAGAGTAAAGCTCCCTCTACACTGTCCCATCAAACACTCCCAGGGCAGGTACAGCACGGGTTAGATACAGAGTAAAGCTCCCTCTACACTGTCCCATCAAACACTCCCAGGGCAGGTACAGCACGGGTTAGATACAGAGTAAAGCTCCTCTACACTGTCCCATCAAACACTCCCAGGGCAGGTACAGCGGGTTAGATACAGAGTAAAGCTCCCTCTACACTGTCCCATCAAACACTCCAGGGCAGGTACAGCACGGGTTAGATACAGAGTAAAGCTCCCTCTACACTGTCCCATCAAACACTCCCAGGGCAGGTACAGCACGGGTTAGATACAGAGTAAAGCTCCCTCTACACTGTCCCATCAAACACTCCCAGGGCAGGTACAGCACGGGTTAGATACAGAGTAAAGCTCACTCTACACTGTCCCATCAAACACTCCCAGGGCAGGTACAGCACGGGTTAGATACAGAGTAAAGCTCCTCTACACTGTCCCATCAAACACTCCCAGGGCAGGTACAGCACGGGTTAGATACAGAGTAAAGCTCCCTCTACACTGTCCCATCAAACACTCCCAGGGCAGGTACAGCACGGGTTAGATACAGAGTAAAGCTCCCTCTACACTGTCCCATCAAACACTCCCAGGGCAGGTACAGCACGGGTTAGATACAGAGTAAAGCTCTCTCTGCACTGTCCCATCAAACACTCCCAGGGCAGGTACAGCACGGGTTAGATACAGATAAAAGCTTCTTACACGAGTCCCATCAAACACTCCGGGCAGGCTAAGCACGGGTAGATACAGATTAAAGCTCCCTCTACACTGTCCCATCAAACACTCCAGAGCAAGGTACAGCACGGGTTAGATACAGAGTAAAGCTCCCTCTACACTGTCCCATCAAAACACTCCCAGGGCAGGTACAGCACGGGTTCGATACAGAGTAAAGCTCCCTCACACTGTCCCATCAAACACTCCCAGGGCAGAACAGCACGGGTTAAATACAGAGTAAAGCTCCCTCTTACACTGTCCATCAAACACTCCCAGGGCAGGTACAGCACGGGTTAGATACAGAGTAAAGCTCCCTCACACTGTCCAACAAACACTCCCAGGGCAGGTACAGCAAGGGTTACGATACAGAGTAAAGCTCCCTCTACACTGTCCCATCAAACACTCCCAGGGCAGGTACAGCACGGGTTAGATACAGAGTAAAGCTCCCTCTACACTGTCCCATCAAACACTCCCAGGGCAGGTACAGCACGGGTTTAGATACAGAGTAAAGCTCCCTCTACACTGTCCCATCAAACACTCCCAGGGCAGGTACAGCACGGTGTTAGATACAGAGTAAAGCTCCCTCTACACTGTCCCATCAAACACTCCAGGGAAGGCTACAGCACGGGTTAGATACAGAGTAAAGCTCCCTCTACCTGTCCCATCAAACACTCCCAGGGCAGGTACAGCACGGGTTAGATACAGAGTAAAGCTCCCTCTACACTTGTCCCATCAAACACTCCCAGGGCAGGTACAGCAGGGTTAGATACAGAGTAAAGCTCCCTCTACACTGTCCCATCAAACACTCCCAGGGCAGGTACAGCACGGGTTAGATACAGAGTAAAGCTCCCTCGACACTGTCCCATCAAACACTCCCAGGGCAGGTACAGCACGGGTTAGATGACAGAGTAAAGCTCCCTCTACACTGTCCCATCAAACACTCCCAGGGCAGGTACAGCACGGGTTAGATACAGAGTAAAGCTCCCTCTACACTGTCCCATCAAACACTCCAGGGCAGGTACAGCACGGGTAGATACAGAGTAAAGCTCCCTCTACACTGTCCCATCAAACACTCCCAGGGCAGGTACAGCACGGGTTAGATACAGAGTAAAGCTCCCTCTACACTGTCCCATCAAACACTCCCAGGGCAGGTACAGCACGGGTTAGATACAGAGTAAAGCTCCCTCTACACTGTCCCATCAAACACTCCCAGGGCAGGTACAGCACGGGTTAGATACAGAGTAAAGCTCCCTCTACACTGTCCCATCAAACACTCCCAGGGCAGGTACAGCACGGGTTAGATACAGAGTAAAGCTCCCTCTACACTGTCCCATCAAACACTCCCAGGGCAGGTACAGCACGGGTTAGATACAGAGTAAAGCTCCCTCTACACTGTCCCATCAAACACTCCCAGGGCAGGTACAGCACGGGTTAGATACAGAGTAAGCTCCCTCTACACTGTCCCATCAAACACTCCCAGGGCAGGTACAGCACGGGTTAGATACAGAGTAAAGCTCCCTCTACACTGTCCCATCAAACACTCCCAGGGCAGGTACAGCACAGGTTAGATACAGAGTAAAGCTCCCTCTACACTGTCCCATCAAACACTCCCAGGGCAGGTACAGCACGGGTTAGATACAGAGTAAAGCTCCCTCTACACTGTCCCATCAAACACTCCCAGGGCAGGTACAGCACGGGTTAGATACAGAGTAAAGCTCCCTCTACACTGTCCCATCAAACACTCCCAGGGCAGGTACAGCACGGGTAGATACAGAGTAAAGCTCCCTCTACACTGTCCCATCAAACACTCCCAGGGCAGGTACAGCACGGGTTAGATACAGAGTAAAGCTCCCTCTACACTGTCCCATCAAACACTCCCAGGGCAGGTACAGCACGGGTTAGATACAGAGTAAAGCTCCCTCTACACTGTCCCATCAAACACTCCCAGGGAAGGTACAGCACGGGTTAGATACAGAGTAAAGCTCCCTCTACACTGTCCCATCAAACACTGCAGGGCAGGTACAGCACGGGTTAGATACAGAGTAAAGCTCCCTCTACACTGTCCCATCAAACACTCCAGGGCAGATACAGCAAGGGTTAGATACAGAGTAAAGCTCCCTCTCACTGTCCCATCAAACACTCCCAGGGCAGGTACAGCACGGGTTAGATACAGAGTAAAGCTCCCTCTACACTGTCCCCATCAAACACTCCCAGGGCAGGTACAGCACGGGTTAGATACAGAGTAAAGCTCCCTCTACACTGTCCCATCAAACACTCCCAGGGCAGACAAACAGGGTTAGATACAGAGTAAAGCTCCCTCTACACTGTCCCATCAAACACTCCCAGGGCAGGTACAGCACGGGTTAGATACAGAGTAAAGCTCCTCTCACTGTCCATCAAACACTCCCAGGGCAGGTACAGCACGGGTTAGATACAGAGTAAAACTCCTCTTCACTGTCCCATCAAACACTCCCAGGGCTGGTACAGCACGGGTTAGATACAGAGTAAAGCTCCCTCTACACTGTCCCATCAAACACTCACAGGGCAGGTACAGCACTGGGTTAGATACAGATGTAAGCTCCCTCTACACTTGTCCCATCAAACACTCCCCAGGGCAGGTACAGCAAGGGTTAGATACAGAGTAAAGCTCCCTCTACACTGTCCCATCAAAACACTCCCAGGGCAGGTACAGCACGGGTTAGATACAGAGTAAAGCTCCTCTACACTGTCCCAATCAAACACTCCCAGGGCAGGTACAGCACGGGGTTAGATACAGAGTAAAGCTCCCTCTTCACTGTCCCATCAAACACTCCCAGGGCAGGTACAGCAAGGGTTTGATACAGAGTAAAGCTCCCTCTACACTGTCCCATCAAACACTCCCAGGGAAGGTTAACACGGGGTTAAACAAAGAGTAAATCTCCCTCTACACTGTCCATCAAACACTCCAGGGCAGGTACAGCGCGGGTTAGATTCAGAGTAAAGCTGCCTCTAATGGCAGAGGCGGCAGACCTGGTGGAGCGGCAGCGGCGAGGCGGAGTGAGAAAAGGCGGCGGCGACGGCGACCCGGTAGGCCCACAGAGGCGGCGGACCTGGGTGGAGCGGCTGCGGCGAGGCGGAGCTGAGAAAAGGCGGCGGCGACCAGGTAGGCTTACCAATCTGAGCCCCGAGAGCGGGGAGAGAGAGAAGTAGAAAATAATCAAAGTGTGACGTCACCAGAAAGCAGGTAAGTGATTGGTTGGTGAGTATTTCTCTTTTTCTCCTTTTTTCCATACTTAAATTTGTGGCTTATAGTTTCTAGAGTCTCTGTGGTGCAGCGGGGACTGCTGTTAAGCAAGGGCCCTTGAGTATATCATTTAATTGAAGTGAAATTGGTGGGATTCAATTTGTTTAATTTTAATTAATTAATTAAAGGGTAAGTCATGGCAGCAGAGCTCGGCGCCGTGATATGCTCCTCCTGCAATATGTGGGAAATGAGGGACACTTCCTGTGTCCCTGACGACCATGTGTGTGGGAAATGTATCCAGCTGCAGCTACTGAAGACCGCATTGCGGCGCTGGAGCTGCGGATGGATGCATATTGGAGCATTCGCGACGCTGAGAACGTCGTGGATAACACGTTTAGCGAGTTGGTCACACCGCAGGTAAAGGGTGTACAGGCAGGAAGTGAATGGGTGACCACCAGGCAGAGTAAGAGGTGCAGGCAGGTAGTGCAGGGGTCCCCTGTGGCCATCCCCCTCTCAAACAGATATACCACTTTGGATGCTGTTGGGGGGGATGACTTATCAGGGGAAGGCAGCAGCAGCCAACTTCCTGGCACCATGGGTGGCTCTGCTGCACAGGCTGAGGAGGAAAAAGTGTGGAAGAGCTATAGTGATAGGGGATTCAATTGTAAGGGGAATAGATAGGCGTTTCTGCGGCCGCAAACGAGACTCCAGGATGGTGTGTTGCCTCCCTGGTGCAAGGGTCAAGGACGTCTCGGAGCGGCTACAGAACATTTTGGAGGGGGAGGGCGAACAGCCAGTTGTCGTGGTGCACATAGGCATCAACGATATAGGTAAAAAACGGGATGAGGTCCTAAAAGCAGAATATAGGGAGTTAGGAGGTAAATTAAAAAATAGGACCTCAAAGGTAGTAATCTCAGGATTGCTACCAGTGCCACGTGCTAGTCAGAGTAGAAATAGGAGGATATTTCAAATGAATACGTGGCTAGAGGAATGGTGCAAGGGGGAGGGATTCAAATTCCTTGGACATTGGAACCGGTTCTGGGGAGGTGGGACCAGTACAAACGGGACGGTCTGCACCTGGGCAGGGCCGGGACCGATGTCCTAGGGGGAGTGTTTGCTAGTGCTGTTGGGGAGGGTTTAAACTAAAGTGGCAGGGGGTTGGGAACCTGAGCAGGGAGACAGAGGAAAGGGAAACAAGGATAAAAGCTAAAGACAGGAAGGAGAAAAACAAAAGTAGAAGGCAAAGAACTCAACGGTTTAAATCAAACATGGTCACAGTAAATAATAATTCATATAGGTCTGAGAGCGTTAAAAAAACAAGCCTGAAGGCTTTGTGTCTTAATGCAAGGAGCATTCGGAACAAGGTGGATGAATTAGCTGCGCAAATAGAGGTAAATGAATACGATTTGATTGGGATTACAGAAACATGGCTCCAGGGTGGCCAAGGCTGGGAACTCAACATCCAGGGTTATTCAATATTTAGGAAAGATAGGCAAAAAAGAAAGGGAGGTGGGGTAGCATTGCTGGTTAAAGAGGGGATTAACACAATTGAAAGGAAGGATATTAGCTCTGATGATGCGGAATCTGTATGGGTAGAACTGAGAAATAACAAGGGGCAGAAAACGTTAGTGGGAGTGGTATATAGACCTCCAAACAGTAATACGGAGGTTGGGGACGGCATTAAAAGGGAAATTAGAGAAGCATGCAGTAAGGGCACAGCAGTCATCATGGGTGACTTTAATTTACATATAGATTGGGCTAACCAAATTAGTAAAAATACTGTGGAGGAGGAATTCCTAGAATGTTTACGAGATGGTTTTCTGGAACAATATGTCGAGGAACCAACCAGAGATCAGGCCATCTTAGACTGGGTATTATGTAACGAGAAAGGATTAATTAGCAATCTTGTTGTACGAGGCCCCTTGGGTCAGAGTGATCATAATATGATAGAATTCTTCATTAGGATGGAGAGTGAAGTAGTTGAATCAGAGACTAGGGTCCTGAATTTAAATAAAGGAAACTACGATGGTATGAGGCGCGAATTGGGTAGGATTGATTGGGGAATGTCACTCAAGGGGTTGACGGTGGATAGGCAATGGCAAACATTCAAAGACTGCATGGATGAACTACAGAATTTGTTCATCCCAGTGTGGCATAAGAATAAAACAAAAAGGGTGACTCAACCGTGGCTAACAAGGGAAATTAGGGATAGCATAAGATCCAAGGAGAGGGCATATAAATTGGCCAGAAAAAGCGTAACCCTGAGGATTGGGAGCAGTTTAGGATTCAACAAAGGAGGACAAAGGGATTAATTAAGAAGGGGAAAATAGAATATGAAAGTAAGCTTGCTGGGAACATAAAAACTGACTGTAAGAGCTTTTATAGATATGTGAAGAGAAAAAGATTAGTGAAATCAAGTGTAGGTCCCTTGCAGTCAGAAGCGGGGAAGTTATAATGGGGAACAAAGAAATGGCAGACCAATTAAATGCATATTTTGGTTCTGTCTTCACAAAGGAGGACACAAATAACCTCCCAGAGATGTTGGAGAACATACGGTCTGATGAAAGGGAGGAACTGAAAGAAATCAGTATTTGCAGGGAAATGGTGTTAGGGAAATTGACGGTATTGAAGGCCGATAAATCCCCAGGGCCTGATAATCTACATCCTAGGGTACTTAAGGAAGTGGCCCTAGAAATAGTAGATGCATTGCTGATCATCTTCCAACATTCGATGGAATCTGGAACTGTACCCATGGATTGGAGGGTAGCTAATGTTACCCCACTATTCAAAAAGGGTGGTAGAGAGAAAGCGGGGAATTACAGACCGGTAAGCCTGACATCGGTAGTGGGGAAAATGCTAGAGTCCATTATAAAGGATGTAATAGCTGAGCACTTGAAAAACAGTGACAGGATCGGACAAAGTCAACATGGATTTACAAAAGGTAAATCGTGCTTGACTAATCTACTGGAATTTTTTGAGGATGTAACTGGGAAAATAGATAAGGGAGAACCAGTAGATGTGGTGTATTTGGACTTTCAAAAGGCTTTCGATAAGGTCCCGCATAAGAGATTAGCGTGTAAAGTTAAGGCACATGGGATTGGGGGCAAGGTATTGACTTGGATAGAGAACTGGTTGGCGGACAGAAAGCAGAGAGTAGGAATTAATGGGTCTTTTTCCGAGTGGCAAGCAGTGACTAGTGGGGTACCGCAGGGATCGGTCCTTGGACCCCAGCTATTCACAATATACATTAATGATCTAGATAAGGGAATTAAATGTAATATCTCCAAGTTTGCAGATGACACAAAGCTGGGTGGGAGTGTGTGCTGCGAGGAGGATACCGAGAAACTCCAGGATGATTTGGACAGGTTGGGTGAGTGGGCAGAAGCGTGGCAGATGCAATATAACGTGGATAAATGCGAGGTTATCCACTTTGGTGTCAAAAACAGAAAGGCAGACTATTATCTGAATGGCAATAGATTGGGAGAAGGGGAAGTGCAACGAGACCTGGGTGTCCTTGTGCACCAGTCGCTGAAAGTAAGCATGCAGGTGCAGCAGGCGGTTGAAGAAGGCAAATGGTATGTTGGCCTTCATAGCGAAAGGGTTTGAGTATAGGAACAGGGATGTCCTGCTGCAGTTGTACAGGGCCTTGGTGAGACCACACCTTGAGTACTGTGTGCAGTTTTGGTCGCCTTATCTGAGGAAGGATGTTCTTGCCATGGAAGGAGTTCAGCGAAGATTCACAAGGCTGATACCTGGGATGGCAGGAATGACATATGAGGAGAGATTGGGTCGATTGGGCTTATACTCACTGGAGTATAGAAGAATGAGAGGGGATCTCATCGAAACATATAAAATTCTGACAGGTCTGGACAAACTAGATGCAGGAAGAATGTTCCCGATGGTCGGAGAGTCCAGAACCAGGGGTCATAATCTAGGATAACGGGTAAACCATTTAGGACAGAAATGAGGAAGAATTTCTTCACCAGAGAGTGGTGAACCTGTGGAATTCTCTACCACAGAAGGTAGTTGAGGCGAAGTCATTAAATATATTCAAGAATGAGTTAGATATATTTCTTAAAGCTAAAGGTATCAAGGGATATGGGGAGAAGGCAGGTACAGGGTACTGAGTTTGGATGATCAGCCATGATCTCATCGAATGGCGGAGCAGGCTCGAGGGGCCGAATGGCCTACTCCTGCTCCTATCTTCTATGTTTCTA
>JASTWF010003063.1:0-11270 GCA_030390025.1 Squalus acanthias | reverse complement strand
AGGAGAAACTGTTTCCAGTGGCAGGAGGGTCGGTAACCAGAGGACACAGATTGAAGGTAATTGGCAAAAGAACCAGAGGGGAGATGAGAATGTTTTTACGCAGCGAGTTGTTGTGATCTGGAATGCGCTGCCTGAAAGCAGATTCAATAGTAACTTTCAAAAGGGAATTGGATAAATACTTCAAGGGTAAAAATGTGCAGGGCTTTGGGGAAAGAGCAGGGGAGTGGGACTAGTTGGAGAGCTCGTTCACAGAGCTGGCACAGGCCCGATGGGCCGAATGGCCTCCTCCTGTGCTGTGAGATTCTCTGATTCGATGGATGGCGACCAGTGTCGTTTCCACATTTACAAACTCGGGGCATTTTATTTCCTGCTTGGTTTTGGCATTGAAAGTTGCTGCAAGTCTGAGCTGGGTGTTGCAGGGGCCTCGGGTGTGTGGGGGGGGGCCTCGGGTGTGAGGGGGGGTGTCCCCGGGTGTGGGGATCACAGAGGCTGATACACACAGGTGGTTAGGATCGATGGGCAGAGTGCGAGCCCCTCTCTCGGGCAGAGTGCGAGCCCCTCTCTCGGGCAGAGTGCGAGCCCCTCTCTCGGGCAGAGTGCGAGCCCCTCTCTCGGGCAGAGTGCGAGCCCCTCTCTCGGGCAGAGTGCGAGCCCCTCTCTCGGGCAGAGTGCGAGCCCCTCTCTCGGGCAGAGTGCGAGCCCCTCTCTCGGGCAGAGTGCGAGCCCCTCTCTCGGGCAGAGTGCGAGCCCCTCTCTCGGGCAGAGTGCGAGCCCCTCTCTCGGGCAGAGTGCGAGCCCCTCTCTCGGGCAGAGTGCGAGCCCCTCTCTCGGGCAGAGTGCGAGCCCCTCTCTCGGGCAGAGTGCGAGCCCCTCTCTCGGGCAGAGTGCGAGCCCCTCTCTCGGGCAGAGTGCGAGCCCCTCTCTCGGGCAGAGTGCGAGCCCCTCTCTCGGGCAGAGTGCGAGCCCCTCTCTCGGGCAGAGTGCGAGCCCCTCTCTCGGGCAGAGTGCGAGCCCCTCTCTCGGGCAGAGTGCGAGCCCCTCTCTCGGGCAGAGTGCGAGCCCCTCTCTCGGGCAGAGTGCGAGCCCCTCTCTCGGGCAGAGTGCGAGCCCCTCTCTCGGGCAGAGTGCGAGCCCCTCTCTCGGGCAGAGTGCGAGCCCCTCTCTCGGGCAGAGTGCGAGCCCCTCTCTCGGGCAGAGTGCGAGCCCCTCTCTCGGGCAGAGTGCGAGCCCCTCTCTCGGGCAGAGTGCGAGCCCCTCTCTCGGGCAGAGTGCGAGCCCCTCTCTCGGGCAGAGTGCGAGCCCCTCTCTCGGGCAGAGTGCGAGCCCCTCTCTCGGGCAGAGTGCGAGCCCCTCTCTCGGGCAGAGTGCGAGCCCCTCTCTCGGGCAGAGTGCGAGCCCCTCTCTCGGGCAGAGTGCGAGCCCCTCTCTCGGGCAGAGTGCGAGCCCCTCTCTCGGGCAGAGTGCGAGCCCCTCTCTCGGGCAGAGTGCGAGCCCCTCTCTCGGGCAGAGTGCGAGCCCCTCTCTCGGGCAGAGGGCGAGCCCCTCTCTCGGGCAGAGGGCGAGCCCCTCTCTCGGGCAGAGGGCGAGCCCCTCCCTCGGGCAGAGGGCGAGCCCCTCCCTCGGGCAGAGGGCGAGCCCCTCCCTCGGGCAGAGGGCGAGCCCCTCCCTCGGGCAGAGGGCGAGCCCCTCCCTCGGGCAGAGGGCGAGCCCCTCCCTCGGGCAGAGGGCGAGCCCCTCCCTCGGGCAGAGGGCGAGCCCCTCCCTCGGGCAGAGGGCGAGCCCCTCCTCGGGCAGAGGGCGAGCCCCTCCCTCGGGCAGAGGGCGAGCCCCTCCCTCGGGCAGAGGGCGAGCCCCTCCCTCGGGCAGAGGGCGAGCCCCTCCCTCGGGCAGAGGGCGAGCCCCTCCCTCGGGCAGAGGGCGAGCCCCTCCCTCGGGCAGAGGGCGAGCCCCTCCCTCGGGCAGAGGGCGAGCCCCTCCCTCGGGCAGAGGGCGAGCCCCTCCCTCGGGCAGAGGGCGAGCCCCTCCCTCGGGCAGAGGGCGATTGCGGAGTTTCCAGCTGCTGAGTGGAATGTATTTCAGGCTGCCGAGTGCACTGAGTCTCGGAACACCTGCTAATGGTGCTGAGTGCCGGCTAGGACCCTGTGGATGCTTTTGAATTTAATTTTTTCTTTCATTAAATGTTGAGAGAGGGATGGAGTGTGCTGTGGTTGCTGAGGGGAGCACTTGCATCTCCCAGAGAGTGTGACAGCAGCTCACCATATGCTCAACAAAGACACGTTCCCATCAATAATGCAGCAAGGCCGATTGCCTGAGTGGTAACAATGTCCTGATAATCAATAGCAGCCGCTGATTGTTTCAGCTCAAACAGAATATCGATTACGCAGATCAGCTGACGGGGCAGGAGCTGCCAGTCTGTCCCTGTATAACACTGTTGTACAGTACTGGTGGGTACAGGTCTGTCCCTGTATAACACTGGGGTACAGTACTGGTGGGTACAGGTCTGTCACTGTATAACACTGGGGTACAGTACTGGTGGGTACAGGTCTGTCACTGTATAACACTGGTACAGTACTGGTGGGTATAGGTCTGTCACTGTATAACACTGGGGTACAGTACTGGTGGGTACAGGTCTGTCACTGTATAACACTGGGGTACAGTACTGGTGGGTATAGGTCTGTCACTGTATAACACTGGGGTACAGTACTGGTGGGTACAGGTCTGTCGCTGTATAACACTGGAGTATGGTACTGGTGGGTACAGGTCTGTCGCTGTATAACACTGGGGTATGGTACTGGTGTACAGGTCTGTCGCTGTATAACACTGGGGTACAGTACTGGTGGGTACAGGTCTGTCTCTGTATAACACTGGGGTACAGTACTGGTGGGTACAGGTCTGTCACTGTATAACACTGGGGTACAGTACTGGTGGGTATAGGTCTGTCACTATAACACTGGGGTACAGTACTGGTGGGTACAGGTCTGTCGCTGTATAACACTGGGGTATGGTACTGGTGGGTACAGGTCTGTCGCTGTATAACACTGGGGTATGGTACTGGTGGGTACAGGTCTGTCGCTGTATAACACTGGGGTACAGTACTGGTGGGTACAGGTCTGTCTCTGTATAACACTGGGGTACAGTACTGGTGGGTACAGGTCTGTCACTGTATAACACGGGTACAGTACTGGTGGGTACAGGTCTGTCACTAACACTGGGGTACAGTACTGGTGGGTACAGGTCTGTCACTGTATAACGGGTACAGTACTGGTGGGTATAGGAATGTCACTGTATAACACGGGTACAATACTGGTGGGTACAGGTCTGTCACTGTATAACACGGGTACAGTACTGGTGGGTACAGGTCTGTCACTGTATAACACGGGTACAGTACTGGTGGGTACAGGTCTGTCACTAACACTGGGGTACAGTACTGGTGGGTACAGGTCTGTCACTAACACTGGGATACAGTACTGGTGGGTATAGGTCTGTCACTATAACACTGGGGCACAGTACTGGTGGGTACAGGTCTGTCACTGTATAACACGGGTACAGTACTGGTGGGTACAGGTCTGTCACTAACACTGGCGTACAGTACTGGTGGGTACAGGTCTGTCACTGTATAACACTGGGGTACAGTACTGGTGGGTACAGGTCTGTCACTGTATAACACTGGGGTACAGTACTGGTGGGTACAGGTCTGTCACTGTATAACGGGTACAGTACTGGTGGGTACAGGTCTGTCACTATAACACTGGGGTACAGTACTGGTGGGTACAGGTCTGTCACTGTATAACACGGGTACAGTACTGGTGGGTACAGGTCTGTCACTGTATAACACTGGGGTACAGTACTGGTGGGTACAGGTCTGTCACTGTATAACACGGGTACAGTACTGGTGGGTACAGGTCTGTCACTGTATAACACGGGTACAGTACTGGTGGGTACAGGTCTGTCACTGTATAACACTGGGGTACACTACTGGTGGGTACAGGTCTGTCACTGTATAACACGGGTACAGTACTGGTGGGTACAGGTCTGTCACTGTATAACACGGGTACAGTACTGGTGGGTACAGGTCTGTCACTATAACACTGGGGTACAGTACTGGTGGGTACAGGTCTGTCACTGTAACACTGGGGTACAGTACTGGTGGGTACAGGTCTGTCACTATAACACTGGGGTACAGTACTGGTGGGTACAGGTCTGTCACTATAACACTGGGGTACAGTACTGGTGGGTACAGGTCTGTCACTGTATAACACTGGGGTACAGTACTGGTGGGTACAGGTCTGTCACTGTATAACACGGGTACAGTACTGGTGGGTACAGGTCTGTCACTATAACACTGGGGTACAGTACTGGTGGGTACAGGTCTGTCACTATAACACTGGGGTACAGTACTGGTGGGTACAGGTCTGTCACTATAACACTGGGGTACAGTACTGGTGGGTACAGGTCTGTCACTATAACACTGGGGTACAGTACTGGTGGGTACAGGTCTGTCACTATAACACTGGGGTACAGTGTGTAACTGATCACTGATGCAATGTATTACATAATATTTACAGCACAGAAACAGGCCATTCAGCCCAGCAGGTCCATGCCGATGTTTACGCTCCACTCGAGCCTCCTCCCACGTTAGTAAATCGAACCCCATCAACATATCCTTCTATTCAACAACAACTTGTATTTGTATAGTCCCTTTAACATAGTAAAATGTCCCAAGGTGCTTCACAGGTGTGTTATTCCTTTCTCCCTCATGTGTTTATCTCGCTTTCCCTTAAATGTATCTCTGCTATTCGCCTCAACCACTCCCTGTGGTAGCGAGTCCCACATTCTCACCACTCTCTATATAAGAAGTTTCTCCTGAATTCCCGATTGGATTTATTAATCACTATCTTATATTTATGGCCGTTAATTCTGGACTCCCACACAAGTGGAAACGCTCTCTCTGTGTCGACCCTATCAAACCCTGTCATAATTTTAAAGACCTCTATCAGGTCACCCCTCAGCCTTCTCTTTTCTAGAGAAAAGAGCCCCAGTCTGTTCAATCTTTCCTGATAGTTATAACATCTTAGTTCTGGTATCATTCCAGTACATCTTTTTTGCACCTTCTCCAGTGTCTCTATATACTTTTTATAATATGGAGACCAGTCCAAGTGTGGTCCAATCAAGTTTCTGTACAACTTTATCGTAACTTCTCGGCTTTTCAATTCTATCCCTCTAGAAATGAACCCCAGGGCTTGGTTTGCTTTTTTATGGCCTTATTAACCTGCGTCACTACTTTTAGTGATTTGTGAATCTGTACCGTCAGATCCCTCTGTTTCTCTACTCTGGAGGGGGAGGGTGAACAGCCAGTTGTCGTGGTGCATATAGGTACCGACGATATAGGTAAAAAACGGGATGAGGTCCTAAAAGCTGAATATAGGGAGTTAGGAGGTAAATTAAAAAATAGGACCTCAAAGGTAGTAATCTCAGGATTGCTACCGGTGCCACGTGCTAGTCAGAGTAAAAATAGAAGGATATTTCAGATGAATACGTGGCTGGAGGAATGGTGCAAGGGGGAGGGATTCAAATTCCTGGGACATTGGAACCAGTTCTGGGGGAGGTGGGACCAATACAAACTGGACGGTTTGCACCTGGGCAGGACCGGGACCGATGTCCTAGGGGGAGTGTTTGCTAGTGCTGTTGGGGAGGGTTTAAACTAAAATGGCAGGGGGTTGGGAACCTGTGCAGGGAGACAGAGGAAAGGGAAGCAAGGATAGAAACAAAAGACAGGAAGGAGAAAAGCAAAAGTGGAAGGCAGAGATATCAAGGGTGTAAATCAAACAGGGCCACAGTAAATAATAATTCTAAAAGGACTAAGTGTTAAAAAATCAAGCCTGAAGGCTTTGTGTCTTAATGCGAGGAGCATTCGTAATAAGGTGGATGAATTAGCTGCGCAAATAGATGTAAACGGATATGATATAATTGGGATTACGGAGACATGGCTCCAGGGTGACCAAGACTGGGAATTCAACATCCAGGGGTATTCAATATTCAGGAAGGACAGGAAAAAAGGAAAAGGAGGTGGGGTAGCATTGCTGGTTAAAGAGGAGATTAACTCAATAGTAAGGAAGGATATTAGCTCTGATGATGTGGAATCTGTATGGGCAGAGCTGAGAAATACCAAGGGGTAGAAACCTTTGTGGGAGTTGTATACAGACCCCCAAACAGTAATGCTGAGGTTGGGGATGGCATTAAACGGGAAATTAGAGACGCGTGCAATAAGAGCACAGCAGTTATCATGGGTGACTTTAATCTACATACTAATTTGGTTAGCCCAATCTATAACAATACTGTGGAGGAGGAATTCCTAGAGTGTATACGGGATGGTTTTCTGGACCAATATGTCGAGGAACCAACCAGAGATCAGGCCATCTTAGACTGGGTATTATGTAATGAGAAAGGATTAATTAGCAATCTTTTTGTGTGAGGCCCCTTGGGGAGGAGCGATCATAATATGATAGAATTCTTCATTAAAATGGAGAGTGAAGTAGTTGACTCAGAGACTAGGGTCCTGAATTTAAATAAAGGAAACTACGATGGTATGAGGCACGAGTTGGCTAGGATGGATTGGGGAACGTTACTTAAAGGGTTGACGGTGGATAGGCAATAGCAAACATTTAAAGATCGCATGGATGAACTACAGAATTTGTTAATCCCTGTTTGGCATAAAAATAAAACAAAAAAGGTGGCTCAACCGTGGCTAACAAGGGAAATTAGGGATAGCATAAGATCTAAGGAGAGGACATATAATTTGGCCAGAAAAAGCTGCAAACCTGAGGATTGGGAGCTGTTTAGGATTCAGCAAAGGAGGACAAAAGGATTAATTAAGAGGGGGAAAATAGATTATGAGAGTAAGCTTGCAGGGAACATAAAAACTGACTGTAAAAGCTTCTATAGATATGTGAAGAGAAAAAGATTGGTGAAGTCAAGCGTAGGTCCCCTGCAGTCAGAATCAGGGGAATTTATAATGGGGAACAAAGAAATGGCAGACCAATTAAATACATACTTTGGTTCTGTCTTCACAAAGGAGGACACAAATAACCTCCCAGAGATGTCGGGGAACATAGGGTCTAATGAGAGGGAGGAATTGAATGAAATCAGTATTTGTAGGGAAATGGTGTTAGGGAAATTGACGGGATTGAAGGCCGATAAATCCCCAGGGCCTGATAATCTACATCGTAGGGTACTTAAAGAAGTGGCCCTAGAAATAGTAGATGCATTGCTGGTCATCTTCCAAAATTCTATAGACTCTGGAACAGTTCCCATGGATTGGAGGATAGCTAATGTAACCCCACTATTTAAAAAAGGTGGTAGAGAGAAAACGGGGAATTATAGACCGGTAAGTCTGACATCGGTAGTGGGGAAAATGCTAGAGTCCATTATAAAAGATGTAATAGCAGAGCACTTGGAAAACAGTGACAGGATCGGACAAAGTCAACATGGATTTACAAAAGGTAAATCATGCTTGACTAATCTACTGGAATTTTTTGAGGATGTAACTGGTAGAATAGATAAGGGAGAACCAGTGGATGTGGTGTATTTGGACTTTCAGAAGGCTTTCGATAAGGTCCCGCATAAGAGATTAGCGTGCAAAGTTAAAGTACACGGGATTGGGGGTAAGGTACTGTCTTGGATAGAGAACTGGTTGGCAGACAGGAAGCAAAGAGTTGGAATAAACGGGTCTTTTTCTGAGTGGCAGGCAGTGACTAGTGGGGTACCGCAGGGATTGGTGCTAGGACCCCAGCTATTCACAATATATATAAATGATCTAGACGAGGGAACTAGATGTAATATCTCCAAGTTTGCAGACGACACAAAGGGGGTGAGGTGTATAGAAACTGTTAAAAATCAATGGCCTGGATATTAACCCCTCACCACAGGTGGATGTTAAACTGTCAAATACATGAAACGTGACACTAACCCGTTGCGCAGGCGCACGTTGCTGTCTTGCGGTTGTGATTAACACTCGCTGTGGAGAGGCGGGGCACCTCATTAACATGTTTAAATCCAGCTCCCACAGTGCAATTGGGAGCCAGATATAAACTTGGAAACTCGATAGTGAAAGGGAGGTGGGAGCTGCCAGCTCCCTGCGGTAAATGCCTTTTCCAGCCCTCCCTGTGGGCCGGGAGAAGCAGGAGTGAGCCCCCCACCCCCACCATCCAGCCCCTCAAGCAAACCTTCAGCTTCCCCCTGCTGATCACGGCCGACTGCTCCCCCTCCGTGATCGCCAGGGACCCTCCCCCCAAGAGTCCCTCCTGCGGCTGCTGATTACTCCAGCCAGCCTGTCCATTTGTCTGGCAGCCTGCCGGGAAACGGAGCTAAAAACTGCTAATGAGGTCCTGCCGTTAAGTTCGGGCCAATGTCATTGTGACAATGCTGCACACCGCCCCCCGCCCCCCGACCGAGCGAGCCGCCACGCACTGACTGGGGACATGTCCATCGCGATAGGAAGTAGAGCTCACTGCAGACAGCACCTTCTGATTTCCGTACATTAATCGGAGATGAGAGTCACACAATTCATACTTTCACACACAACTTACAGGATTTTTTGTGCTTGTTATGTTTTATTAATATAAATAATTAATGCTCACTGATCCATATTAATGCTGCATTAATGGTCCCTCGGGGAGAAAACCACATGTGGGAGTTGGAATATTTCCATTTCCTGAAAACGGTTCGTGTTTACAAATCATCTCATTTTAAAATCTCATTTAACTCTTTCAGAATTAAACACTTCTATCAAATCAACAACCCGTTACACATGATCAGAGATCAAAAAAGATATAAAGACATTTTAGATACAGGGAGATAATTGATTAACTATTCAAACTTAAAGAGGATAAAATCCTTGGTCTAGATGGATTGTATCCGCGCATATTAAAAGAAGTTAGGGAGGAGATAGCAGAGGCACTGTTGCACATACATAATAATTCATTAGAAAAGGGAATAGTGCCAGAGGACTGGCGGACAGCTAATGTGATTCCTATATTTAAAGAGGGAGATAGAACAGGACCAGAGAACTATAGACCAGTTAGTTTAACATCGGTGTTAGGAAAGATAATGGAATCTTTACTCAAAAATGCAACAGAAAAGTATCTAGAAACTGAAAATATAATAAAGAGTAGTCAGCATGGATTCCAAAAGGGAAGATCATCCTTAAACAACCTTACTGAATTCTTTGAAGAAGTAACAGAAAGGGTAGATAAGGGTAATGCAGTAGATGTAATATATTTATATTTTTTAAAAGCCTTCGATAAGGAAGACTCATGACTAAGGTCAGAACATGTGGAGTCAGGGGACAAGTAGCAGAATGGAGAGTAAGCTGGCTACAAAACAGCAAACAGAGAGCAGGGGTTAAAGGTGGGAAGTGGTGTTCCACAGGGATCGGTGCTGGGACCACTGTTCTTCACCATTTACATAAACGATTTGAACTCGGGAATCGGAAGTACAATTTCAAAATTTGCAAACACCACCGAATTGGGGGGTGGAGTTAATACAGAGGAGAACTGTGACAAAATACAGGAAGATATTAATAAACTTGCAGACTGGGTAATTGGCAAATGAGCTTCAATATAGAGAAGTATGAGGTGGTATATTTTGATAGGAAGAATAAGGAGGTCACATGCTCCTTGGAAAGTAAGAGTCTAAAAGGAGTAGAGAAACAGAGGGATCTGAGGGTACAGATACACATAGAAACATAGAAGATAGGAGCAGGAGTAGGCCATTCGGCCCCTCGAGCCTGTTCCGCCATTCAATGAGATCATGGCTGATCATCCAAATTCAGTACCCTGTCCCTGCTTTCTCCCCATAGCCTTAAGAAATATATCTAACTCCTTCTTGAATATATTTAATGAATTGGCCTCCACTGCCTTGTGTGGTAGAGAAATCCACAGGTTCACCACTCTCTGGGTGAAGAAATTCCTCCTCATCTCCATCCTAAATGGCTTACCCCTTATCCTTAGACTGTAACCCCTGGTTCTGGACTCCCCCGCCATTGGGAACATCCTTCCTGCATCTAGTCTGTCTAGTCCTGTTAGAATTTTATAAGTTTCAATGAGATCCCCTCTTATTCTTCTAAACTCTAGCAATTATAAGCCTAATCGACCCAATCTCTCTTCATACTTCATTCCTGCCATCCCAGGTATCAGTCTGGTAAATCTTCGTTGCACTCCCTCCATGGCAAGAACATCCTTCCTCAGATAAGGCGACCAAAACTGCACACAATACTCAAGGTGTGGTCTCACCAAGGCCCTGTACAACTGCAGCAAGACATCCTTGCTCCTGTACTCGAATCCTCTCGCTATGAAGGCCAGCATACCATTTGCCTTCTTAACCACCTGCTGCACCTGCATGCTTACCTTCAGCGACTGGTGCACAAAGACACCCAGGTCTCGTTGCACTTCCCCTTTTCCCAATCTATTGCCGTTCAGATAATCTGTCTTCCTGTTTTTGCCACCAAAGTGGATAACCTCACATTTATCCACATTATACTGCATTTGCCATGCATCTGCCCAATCACCCAACCTGTCCAAATCATACTGGAGTTTCTCTGCATCCTCCTCACAGCACACACGCCCACCCAGCTTTGTGCCATCTGCAAACTTGGAGATATTACATCTAGTTCCCTCGTCTAGATCATTAATATATATTGTGAATAGCTGGGGTCCTAGCACCGATCACTGCGGTACCCCACTAGTCACTGCCTGCCACTCAGAAAAAGACCCGTTTATTCCAACTCTTTGCTTCCTGTCTGCCAACCAGTTCTCTATCCAAGTCAGTACCTTACCCCCAATCCCATGTGCTTTAATTTTGCACGCTAATCTCTTATGCGGGACCTTATCGAAAGCCTTCTGAAAGTCCAAATACACCACATCCACTGGTTCTCCCTTATCTATTCTACCAGTTACATCCTCAAAAAATTCCAGTAGATTAGTCAAGCATGATTTACCTTTTGTAAATCCATGTTGACTTTGTCCGATCCTGTCACTGTTTTCCAAGTGCTCTGCTATTACATCTTTTATAATGGACTCTAGCATTTTCCCCACTACCGATGTCAGGCTTACCGGTCTATAATTCCCCGTTTTCTCTCTACCACCTTTTTTAAATAGTGGGGTTACATTAGCTACCCGCCAATCCATGGGAACTGTTCCAGAGTCTATAGAATTTTGGAAGATGACCAACAATGCATCTACTATTTCTAGGGCCACTTCCTTAAGTACCTAGGT
>JASTWF010003062.1:0-11297 GCA_030390025.1 Squalus acanthias | reverse complement strand
TCCAAACCCCTTCCCATTCACTCCCATTGCACAGAATTCCAATGGAACTAAACCCCTTCCCATTCACTCCCATTGCACAGAATCCCAATGGACCAAACCACTTCCCATTGACTCCCAATTTACAGAATCCCAATGGACCAAACCCCTTCCCATTCACTCCCATTGTACAGAATCCCAATGGACCCAAACCCCTTCCCATTCACTGCCATTGCACAGAATCCCAATGGACCAAATCCCTTCCCATTGACTCCCATTGTACAGAATCCCAATGGACCCAAACCCCTTCCCATTCACTCCCATTGCACAGAATCCCAATGGACCAAACCCCTTCCCATTGCACAGAATCCCAATGGACCAAACCCCTTCCCATTCACTCCCATTGTACAGAATCCCAATGGACCAAACCCCTTCCCATTCACTCCCATTGCACAGAATCCCAATGGACACAGAACCCTTCCCAGTCACTCCCATTGTACAGAATCCAAATGTACACAAACCCTTCCCATTCACTCCCATTGTACAGAATCCCAATGGACCAAACACATTCCCATTGACTCCCAATTTACAGAATCCTAATGGACCCAAACCCCTTCCCATTCACTCCCATTGTACTGAATCCCAATGGACCAATCCCTCTTCCCATTCACTCCTATTGCACAGAATCCCAATGGACCCAAACCCCTTCCCATTCACTCCCATTATACAGAACTCTAATGTACACAAACCCTTCCCATTCACTCCCATTGTGCAGAATCCCAATGGACCAAACACCATCCCATTGACTCCCAATTTACAGAATCCCAATGGACCAAACCCCTTTCCTTTCACTCCCATTGTAACGAATCCCAATGGACCAAACCCCTTCCCAAAGATTCCCAATTGACAGAATCCCAATGGACCAAATCCCTTCCCATTGACTCCCATTGTACAGAATCCCAATGGACACAAACCCCTTCCCATTCACTCCCATTGCACAGAATCCCAATGGACCAAACCCCTTCCCATTGCACAGAATCCCAATGGACCAAACACCTTCCCATTCACTCCCATTGTACAAAATCCCAATGGACGAAACCCCTTCCCATTCACTCCCATTGTACAGAATCCCAATGGATCAAATCCCTTCCCATTCACTCCCATTGTACAGAATCCCAATGGACTCAAACCCCTTCCCATTCACTCCCATTGTACAGAATCCCAATGGACCAAACCCCTTCCCATTGACTCCCAATTTACAGAATCCCAATGGCTCCAAACCCCTTCCCATTCACTCCCATTGCACAGAATCCCAATGGACCCAAACCCCTTCCCAATCACTCCCATTGCACAGAATCCCAATGGACCCAAACCCCTTCCCATTCACTCCCATTGCAGAGAATCCCAATGGACGCAAACCGCTTCCCATTCACTCCCATTATACAGAATCCTAATGTACACAAGCCCTTCCCATTCACTTCCATTGCACAGAATCCCAATGGAACCAAACCCCTTCCCATTCACTCCCATTGCACAGAATCCCAATGGACCAAACCCCTTCCCATTCACTCCCATTGTACTGAATCCCAATGGACCAAACCGCTTCCCATTGACTCCCAATTTACAGAATCCCAATGGATCCAAACCCCTTCCCATTCACTCCCATTATACAGAATCCTAATGTACACAAATCCTTCCCATTCACTCCCATTGTACAGAATCCCAATGGACCAAACACCTTCCCATTGACTCCCAATTTACAGAATCCCAATGGACCCAAACCCCTTCCCATTCACTCCCATTGCACAGAATCCCAATGGAACCAAACACCTTCCAATTGACTCCCAATTTACAGAATCCCAATGGATCCAAACCCCTTCCCATTCACTCCCATTGCACAGAATCCCAATGGAACCAAACCCCTTCCCATTCACTCCCATTGCACAGAATCCCAATGGACCAAACCCCTTCCCATTCACTCCCATTGTACAGAATCCCAATGGACCCAAACCCCTTCCCATTCACTCACATTGCACAGAATCCCAATGGACCAAATCCCTTCCCATTGACTCACATTGGACAGAATCCCAATGGACCAAACCCCTTCCCATTCACTCCCATTGCACAGAATCCCAATGGACCAAACCCCTTCCCATTGCACAGAATCCCAATGGACCAAACCCCTTCCCATTCACTCCCATTGTACAGAATCCCAATGGACCAAACCCCTTCCCATTGACTCCCAATTGACAGAATCCCAATGGATGCAAACCCCTTCCCATTCACTCCCATTGCACAGAATGCCAATGGACCCAAACCCCTTCCCATTCACTCCCATTGCAGAGAATCCCAATGAACACAAACCCCTTCCCATTCACTCCCATCATACAGAATCCTAATGTACACAAACCCTTCCCATTTACTCCCATTGTACAGAATCCCAATGGACCAAACACCTTCCCAATGACTCCCAATTTACAGAATCCCAATGGATCCAAACCCCTTCCCATTCACTCCCATTGCACAGAATCCCAATGGAACCAAACACCTTCCCATTGACTCCCAATTTACAGAATCCCAATGTATCTAAACCCCTTCCCATTCACTCCCATTGCACAGAATCCCAATGGACCAAACCCCTTCCCATTGCAC
Source organism: Squalus acanthias (assembly GCA_030390025.1). Classification (NCBI taxonomy): domain Eukaryota; kingdom Metazoa; phylum Chordata; class Chondrichthyes; order Squaliformes; family Squalidae; genus Squalus; species Squalus acanthias. Next base: position 8,669 of record JASTWF010003062.1, on the reverse strand, counting down.
AGAATCCCAATGGACCAAACCCCTTCCCATTCACTCCCATTGTACAGAATCCCAATGGACCAAACCCCTTCCCATTGATTCCCAATTGACAGACTCCCAATGGATCTAAACCCCTTCCCATTCACTCCCATTGCACAGAATCCCAATGGACCAAACCCCTTCCCATTGCACAGAATCCCAATGGACCAAACCCCTTCCCATTCACTCCCATTGTACAGAATCCCAATGGACCAAACCCCTTCCCATTGATTCCCAATTGACAGACTCCCAATGGATCCAAACCCCTTCCCATTCACTCCCATTGTACAGAATCCCAATGGACCCAAACCCCTTCCCATTCACTCCCATTGCACAGAATCGCAATGGACACAAACCCCTTCCCAGTCACTCCCATTGTACAGAATCCCAATGTACACAAACCCTTCCCAATCACTCCCATTGTACACAAACCCAATGGACCAAACACATTCCCATTGACTCCCAATTTACAGAATCCCAATGGATCCAAACCCCTTCCCATTCACTCCCATTGTACAGAATCCTAATGGACCCAAACCCTTTCCTATTCACTCCCATTTTACTGAATCCCAATGGACCAAACCCTCTTCCCATTCACTCCCATTGTACAGAATCCCAATGGACCAATCCCTCTTCCAATTCACGCCTATTGCACAGAATCCCAATGGACCCAAACCCCTTCCCATTCACTCCCATTATACAGAATTCTAATGTACACAAACCCTTCCCATTCACTCCCATTTAACAGAATCCCAATGGACCAAACACCATCCCATTGACTCCCAATTTACAGAATCCCAATGGATCCAAACCCCTTCCCATTCACTCCCATTGCACAGAATTCCAATGGAACTAAACCCCTTCCCATTCACTCCCATTGCACAGAATCCCAATGGACCAAACCACTTCCCATTGACTCCCAATTTACAGAATCCCAATGGACCAAACCCCTTCCCATTCACTCCCATTGTACAGAATCCCAATGGACCCAAACCCCTTCCCATTCACTGCCATTGCACAGAATCCCAATGGACCAAATCCCTTCCCATTGACTCCCATTGTACAGAATCCCAATGGACCCAAACCCCTTCCCATTCACTCCCATTGCACAGAATCCCAATGGACCAAACCCCTTCCCATTGCACAGAATCCCAATGGACCAAACCCCTTCCCATTCACTCCCATTGTACAGAATCCCAATGGACCAAACCCCTTCCCATTCACTCCCATTGCACAGAATCCCAATGGACACAGAACCCTTCCCAGTCACTCCCATTGTACAGAATCCAAATGTACACAAACCCTTCCCATTCACTCCCATTGTACAGAATCCCAATGGACCAAACACATTCCCATTGACTCCCAATTTACAGAATCCTAATGGACCCAAACCCCTTCCCATTCACTCCCATTGTACTGAATCCCAATGGACCAATCCCTCTTCCCATTCACTCCTATTGCACAGAATCCCAATGGACCCAAACCCCTTCCCATTCACTCCCATTATACAGAACTCTAATGTACACAAACCCTTCCCATTCACTCCCATTGTGCAGAATCCCAATGGACCAAACACCATCCCATTGACTCCCAATTTACAGAATCCCAATGGACCAAACCCCTTTCCTTTCACTCCCATTGTAACGAATCCCAATGGATCAAACCCCTTCCCAAAGATTCCCAATTGACAGAATCCCAATGGACCAAATCCCTTCCCATTGACTCCCATTGTACAGAATCCCAATGGACACAAACCCCTTCCCATTCACTCCCATTGCACAGAATCCCAATGGACCAAACCCCTTCCCATTGCACAGAATCCCAATGGACCAAACACCTTCCCATTCACTCCCATTGTACAAAATCCCAATGGACGAAACCCCTTCCCATTCACTCCCATTGTACAGAATCCCAATGGATCAAATCCCTTCCCATTCACTCCCATTGTACAGAATCCCAATGGACTCAAACCCCTTCCCATTCACTCCCATTGTACAGAATCCCAATGGACCAAACCCCTTCCCATTGACTCCCAATTTACAGAATGCCAATGGCTCCAAACCCCTTCCCATTCACTCCCATTGCACAGAATCCCAATGGACCCAAACCCCTTCCCAATCACTCCCATTGCACAGAATCCCAATGGACCCAAACCCCTTCCCATTCACTCCCATTGCAGAGAATCCCAATGGACGCAAACCGCTTCCCATTCACTCCCATTATACAGAATCCTAATGTACACCAGCCCTTCCCATTCACTTCCATTGCACAGAATCCCAATGGAACCAAACCCCTTCCCATTCACTCCCATTGCACAGAATCCCAATGGACCAAACCCCTTCCCATTCACTCCCATTGTACTGAATCCCAATGGACCAAACCGCTTCCCATTGACTCCCAATTTACAGAATCCCAATGGATCCAAACCCCTTCCCATTCACTCCCATTATACAGAATCCTAATGTACACAAATCCTTCCCATTCACTCCCATTGTACAGAATCCCAATGGACCAAACACCTTCCCATTGACTCCCAATTTACAGAATCCCAATGGACCCAAACCCCTTCCCATTCACTCCCATTGCACAGAATCCCAATGGAACCAAACACCTTCCAATTGACTCCCAATTTACAGAATCCCAATGGATCCAAACCCCTTCCCATTCACTCCCATTGCACAGAATCCCAATGGAACCAAACCCCTTCCCATTCACTCCCATTGCACAGAATCCCAATGGACCAAACCCCTTCCCATTCACTCCCATTGTACAGAATCCCAATGGACCCAAACCCCTTCCCATTCACTCACATTGCACAGAATCCCAATGGACCAAATCCCTTCCCATTGACTCACATTGGACAGAATCCCAATGGACCCAAACCCCTTCCCATTCACTCCCATTGCACAGAATCCCAATGGACCAAACCCCTTCCCATTGCACAGAATCCCAATGGACCAAACCCCTTCCCATTCACTCCCATTGTACAGAATCCCAATGGACCAAACCCCTTCCCATTGACTCCCAATTGACAGAATCCCAATGGATGCAAACCCCTTCCCATTCACTCCCATTGCACAGAATGCCAATGGACCCAAACCCCTTCCCATTCACTCCCATTGCAGAGAATCCCAAATGAACACAAACCCCTTCCCATTCACTCCCATCATACAGAATCCTAATGTACACAAACCCTTCCCATTTACTCCCATTGTACAGAATCCCAATGGACCAAACACCTTCCCAATGACTCCCAATTTACAGAATCCCAATGGATCCAAACCCCTTCCCATTCACTCCCATTGCACAGAATCCCAATGGAACCAAACACCTTCCCATTGACTCCCAATTTACAGAATCCCAATGTATCTAAACCCCTTCCCATTCACTCCCATTGCACAGAATCCCAATGGACCAAACCCCTTCCCATTGCACAGAATCCCAATGGACCAAACCCCTTCCCATTCACTCCCATTGTACAGAATCCCAATGGACCAAACCCCTTCCCATTGATTCCCAATTGACAGACTCCCAATGGATCTAAACCCCTTCCCATTCACTCCCATTGCACAGAATCCCAATGGACCAAACCCCTTCCCATTTCACAGAATCCCAATGGACCAAACCCCTTCCCATTCACTCCCATTGTACAGAATCCCAATGGACCAAACCCCTTCCCATTGATTCCCAATTGACAGACTCCCAATGGATCCAAACCCCTTCCCATTCACTCCCATTGTACAGAATCCCAATGGACCCAAACCCCTTCCCATTCACTCCCATTGCACAGAATCGCAATGGACACAAACCCCTTCCCAGTCACTCCCATTGTACAGAATCCCAATGTACACAAACCCTTCCCAATCACTCCCATTGTACACAAACCCAATGGACCAAACACATTCCCATTGACTCCCAATTTACAGAATCCCAATGGATCCAAACCCCTTCCCATTCACTCCCATTGTACAGAATCCTAATGGACCCAAACCCTTTCCTATTCACTCCCATTTTACTGAATCCCAATGGACCAAACCCTCTTCCTATTCACTCCCATTGTACAGAATCCCAATGGACCAATCCCTCTTCCAATTCACGCCTATTGCACAGAATCCCAATGGACCCAAACCCCTTCCCATTCACTCCCATTATACAGAATTCTAATGTACACAAACCCTTCCCATTCACTCCCATTTAACAGAATCCCAATGGACCAAACACCATCCCATTGACTCCCAATTTACAGAATCCCAATGGATCCAAACCCCTTCCCATTCACTCCCATTGCACAGAATTCCAATGGAACTAAACCCCTTCCCATTCACTCCCATTGCACAGAATCCCAATGGACCAAACCACTTCCCATTGACTCCCAATTTACAGAATCCCAATGGACCAAACCCCTTCCCATTCACTCCCATTGTACAGAATCCCAATGGACCCAAACCCCTTCCCATTCACTGCCATTGCACAGAATCCCAATGGACCAAATCCCTTCCCATTGACTCCCATTGTACAGAATCCCAATGGACCCAAACCCCTTCCCATTCACTCCCATTGCACAGAATCCCAATGGACCAAACCCCTTCCCATTGCACAGAATCCCAATGGACCAAACCCCTTCCCATTCACTCCCATTGTACAGAATCCCAATGGACACAGAACCCTTCCCAGTCACTCCCATTGCACAGAATCCAAATGTACACAAACCCTTCCCATTCACTCCCATTGTACAGAATCCCAATGGACCAAACACATTCCCATTGACTCCCAATTTACAGAATCCTAATGGACCCAAACCCCTTCCCATTCACTCCCATTGTACTGAATCCCAATGGACCAATCCCTCTTCCCATTCACTCCTATTGCACAGAATCCCAATGGACCCAAACCCCTTCCCATTCACTCCCATTATACAGAACTCTAATGTACACAAACCCTTCCCATTCACTCCCATTGTGCAGAATCCCAATGGACCAAACACCATCCCATTGACTCCCAATTTACAGAATCCCAATGGACCAAACCCCTTTCCTTTCACTCCCATTGTAACGAATCCCAATGGACCAAACCCCTTCCCAAAGATTCCCAATTGACAGAATCCCAATGGACCAAATCCCTTCCCATTGACTCCCATTGTACAGAATCCCAATGGACACAAACCCCTTCCCATTCACTCCCATTGCACAGAATCCCAATGGACCAAACCCCTTCCCATTGCACAGAATCCCAATGGACCAAACACCTTCCCATTCACTCCCATTGTACAAAATCCCAATGGACGAAACCCCTTCCCATTCACTCCCATTGTACAGAATCCCAATGGATCAAATCCCTTCCCATTCACTCCCATTGTACAGAATCCCAATGGACTCAAACCCCTTCCCATTCACTCCCATTGTACAGAATCCCAATGGACCAAACCCCTTCCCATTGACTCCCAATTTACAGAATCCCAATGGCTCCAAACCCCTTCCCATTCACTCCCATTGCACAGAATCCCAATGGACCCAAACCCCTTCCCAATCACTCCCATTGCACAGAATCCCAATGGACCCAAACCCCTTCCCATTCACTCCCATTGCAGAGAATCCCAATGGACGCAAACCGCTTCCCATTCACTCCCATTATACAGAATCCTAATGTACACAAGCCCTTCCCATTCACTTCCATTGCACAGAATCCCAATGGAACCAAACCCCTTCCCATTCACTCCCATTGCACAGAATCCCAATGGACCAAACCCCTTCCCATTCACTCCCATTGTACACAAACCCAATGGACCAAACACATTCCCATTGACTCCCAATTTACAGAATCCCAATGGATCCAAACCCCTTCCCATTCACTCCCATTGTACAGAATCCTAATGGACCCAAACCCTTTCCTATTCACTCCCATTTTACTGAATCCCAATGGACCAAACCCTCTTCCCATTCACTCCCATTGTACAGAATCCCAATGGACCAATCCCTCTTCCAATTCACGCCTATTGCACAGAATCCCAATGGACCCAAACCCCTTCCCATTCACTCCCATTATACAGAATTCTAATGTACACAAACCCTTCCCATTCACTCCCATTTAACAGAATCCCAATGGACCAAACACCATCCCATTGACTCCCAATTTACAGAATCCCAATGGATCCAAACCCCTTCCCATTCACTCCCATTGCACAGAATTCCAATGGAACTAAACCCCTTCCCATTCACTCCCATTGCACAGAATCCCAATGGACCAAACCACTTCCCATTGACTCCCAATTTACAGAATCCCAATGGACCAAACCCCTTCCCATTCACTCCCATTGTACAGAATCCCAATGGACCCAAACCCCTTCCCATTCACTGCCATTGCACAGAATCCCAATGGACCAAATCCCTTCCCATTGACTCCCATTGTACAGAATCCCAATGGACCCAAACCCCTTCCCATTCACTCCCATTGCACAGAATCCCAATGGACCAAACCCCTTCCCATTGCACAGAATCCCAATGGACCAAACCCCTTCCCATTCACTCCCATTGTACAGAATCCCAATGGACCAAACCCCTTCCCATTCACTCCCATTGCACAGAATCCCAATGGACACAGAACCCTTCCCAGTCACTCCCATTGTACAGAATCCAAATGTACACAAACCCTTCCCATTCACTCCCATTGTACAGAATCCCAATGGACCAAACACATTCCCATTGACTCCCAATTTACAGAATCCTAATGGACCCAAACCCCTTCCCATTCACTCCCATTGTACTGAATCCCAATGGACCAATCCCTCTTCCCATTCACTCCTATTGCACAGAATCCCAATGGACCCAAACCCCTTCCCATTCACTCCCATTATACAGAACTCTAATGTACACAAACCCTTCCCATTCACTCCCATTGTGCAGAATCCCAATGGACCAAACACCATCCCATTGACTCCCAATTTACAGAATCCCAATGGACCAAACCCCTTTCCTTTCACTCCCATTGTAACGAATCCCAATGGATCAAACCCCTTCCCAAAGATTCCCAATTGACAGAATCCCAATGGACCAAATCCCTTCCCATTGACTCCCATTGTACAGAATCCCAATGGACACAAACCCCTTCCCATTCACTCCCATTGCACAGAATCCCAATGGACCAAACCCCTTCCCATTGCACAGAATCCCAATGGACCAAACACCTTCCCATTCACTCCCATTGTACAAAATCCCAATGGACGAAACCCCTTCCCATTCACTCCCATTGTACAGAATCCCAATGGATCAAATCCCTTCCCATTCACTCCCATTGTACAGAATCCCAATGGACTCAAACCCCTTCCCATTCACTCCCATTGTACAGAATCCCAATGGACCAAACCCCTTCCCATTGACTCCCAATTTACAGAATCCCAATGGCTCCAAACCCCTTCCCATTCACTCCCATTGCACAGAATCCCAATGGACCCAAACCCCTTCCCAATCACTCCCATTGCACAGAATCCCAATGGACCCAAACCCCTTCCCATTCACTCCCATTGCAGAGAATCCCAATGGACGCAAACCGCTTCCCATTCACTCCCATTATACAGAATCCTAATGTACACAAGCCCTTCCCATTCACTTCCATTGCACAGAATCCCAATGGAACCAAACCCCTTCCCATTCACTCCCATTGCACAGAATCCCAATGGACCAAACCCCTTCCCATTCACTCCCATTGTACTGAATCCCAATGGACCAAACCGCTTCCCATTGACTCCCAATTTACAGAATCCCAATGGATCCAAACCCCTTCCCATTCACTCCCATTATACAGAATCCTAATGTACACAAATCCTTCCCATTCACTCCCATTGTACAGAATCCCAATGGACCAAACACCTTCCCATTGACTCCCAATTTACAGAATCCCAATGGACCCAAACCCCTTCCCATTCACTCCCATTGCACAGAATCCCAATGGAACCAAACACCTTCCAATTGACTCCCAATTTACAGAATCCCAATGGATCCAAACCCCTTCCCATTCACTCCCATTGCACAGAATCCCAATGGAACCAAACCCCTTCCCATTCACTCCCATTGCACAGAATCCCAATGGACCAAACCCCTTCCCATTCACTCCCATTGTACAGAATCCCAATGGACCCAAACCCCTTCCCATTCACTCACATTGCACAGAATCCCAATGGACCAAATCCCTTCCCATTGACTCACATTGGACAGAATCCCAATGGACCCAAACCCCTTCCCATTCACTCCCATTGCACAGAATCCCAATGGACCAAACCCCTTCCCATTGCACAGAATCCCAATGGACCAAACCCCTTCCCATTCACTCCCATTGTACAGAATCCCAATGGACCAAACCCCTTCCCATTGACTCCCAATTGACAGAATCCCAATGGATGCAAACCCCTTCCCATTCACTCCCATTGCACAGAATGCCAATGGACCCAAACCCCTTCCCATTCACTCCCATTGCAGAGAATCCCAATGAACACAAACCCCTTCCCATTCACTCCCATCATACAGAATCCTAATGTACACAAACCCTTCCCATTTACTCCCATTGTACAGAATCCCAATGGACCAAACACCTTCCCAATGACTCCCAATTTACAGAATCCCAATGGATCCAAACCCCTTCCCATTCACTCCCATTGCACA
>JASTWF010003061.1:0-11334 GCA_030390025.1 Squalus acanthias | reverse complement strand
TACCTGTCGTAAGAATGAGCCTTACGCGTGGTGAACTTAAAGTAAGCTTTAATCAACTAAAAAGGTGCTACATACAAAAGAGGTCTTACTCTATGCCTCTCCAGGATCCAACTGATCAGTCCAGTATTTATCCTGGACTAATCACAGGAAGTGATGCAATAAAGTTCGAGTCACAGGAAGCTGTATTGTGTTACCACATTCTCCCCCCCAAAAGATTAGGAGGCGGGATGAGGAGTCCGCTGCATTCTCCCTCCATTTCGTAGCCGCTGGACGAGGGAGAGCCGCACCGTTTGGGTTCTCGTAGCGGTAGAGGGCCCCTAGCCCGTTTACCCGCCGCGGGCCGTGGACCAGAGTCCGAGTGATCCAGCCCGCTCTGTGAGGGGTCAGGACGATCCTGACTGTGTACTGGTGCCCGAACGGGTGTCGGGCAGGGCTGTGGCAGATCCGTTTCCGAGCGTATGGTACGGGGTGGATCGTGGCTGCGCGTGCGAGCCCCGACGGGCTCATAGTCAGTCTGCCCCAGGTCGGCACGCTGGAGTGAGGTACCAGCCGGCGTCAGATCCAGATCGTGATGAGAGGCACCTGGCGAGCCCAGAGATGTGCCTGGTACAATATCATCCCCTGGTGTCCCTCTATGTTTCGGCGGGCAGGGAGCCAGATCCCGCAATGACACGGTAGATTCCCGACCGTCAGGATACCGAATATAGGCGTAGGTAGGGTTGACGTCAGTGAGCTCAACCTCATCTACCAGGGGGTCATTCTTAGACGCCCGAACATATCTTCGGAGTAGCACTGGTCCCGGTGCAGTCAGCCACGACGGGAGAGATATCCCATAGGATGAGCGACGCTGAAATCGGAAGAACCGTTCATGAGGCGTCGTATTTGTGGCGGTCGAAAGGAGGGACCGTGTGGAGTGTAATGCGTCTGGAAGTACTGCTTCCCATTGCTGGTTGGGTAGGCCCCGAGATCTCAAAGCCAGACGTACCGCATTCCAGATGATAGCGTTAAAACGCTCGACTTGCCCATTCCCGACCGGATGATAAGGCGTCGTTCTGCTGGCAGCAATACCCCGTTCCGAGAGATAGGCCTTGAGTTCTCCTGACATAAAAGAAGGGCCCCGATCCGAATGAACATAGGATGCCATGCCACAGAAAGCAAATACCTGCTCAAGGCAGCTGATAACCGTGGTCGTCAGCATATTGGGGCAGGGAAAGGCAAACGGAAAACGGGAATACTCATCGACCATGGTCAATAGATAAGTGTTGCGAGTTGAAGAGGGCAACGGCCCTTAAAATCGATGCTAAGCCGTTGCATTGGCTGGGTCGCATGTATGAGTATACCACCCGAGGGGCGGAAAAACTGAGGTTTCAATTCCGCACAGACTCTGCAGTCCGAGCACATCTTCTTTACATCCCGGTAGAGAATGGGAGATTTCGGGACCGCACGAAGTGTAGCATGCGAGTAACGCCCGGATGACACAACCCATCATGGATGTCTACGAGCGTAGAGGGTGCCATGGCGGAGCAGAATGCTCGTGTGAGGGTATCCGGAGCCACATTCTCCTTGCCAGGTCGATAGTGGATGGTGTAACCAAAAGAGGCCAATTCCAGCCGCCAAAGCTGGATTTTATTATTTTTAATTTTGGTCCGTTTTCGATTATCGAGCATGAAGGCGACCGATCGCTGGTCCGTGATTAAGGTAAAGTGCTGGCGAGCTAGGAGATGAGTCCACTTCCGTACTGCCTCTATGATGGCTGTAGCTTCTTTCTCGACTGGAGGATAATGTAGCTCAGCCCCTTGAAAAGTCCTGGACAAAAATGCCACCGGACGACCTTCCTGATTCAGAGTGGCCGAGATCGCCACCTCCGAGGCATCACACTCAACAACAAAAGGAAGACTCTCATCGATGGAGTGAAGAGCCGCTTTCTCCAACTGTTTTTTCAGGAGGTTAAAGGCTGCAACAGCCGCTGTGTCTAGTGGGAATGTGCTGGCCTTCAGTAGAGGTTGGATTCGGTCCGAGAAGTTAGGAATCCATTTAGCATAGTATGCAAACAGGCCGAGGGCCCGGCGCAAGGAGGCCGGATTCTTAGGTGGCGGGAGTTCTTGGAGTGGGCGAAGCCTTTCAGGGTCAGGTTTAATGATGCCATTGCCCACACAATAGCCAAGGATGTTGATGGTTGGTTGTGACTCAATGGATTTAGCCGCATTTAATGTCAAATTACGGTGCTGGAGTGCATCCCAAAATCGTTGGAGATTGGCGTCATGTTCCCGCTGATTGCGACCTGCGACAGTAATATTGTCCAGATAAGGAAACGTATCCTTCAAGTCTTCCTGTTTGACCAGGTCATCCATTGCTCGCTGGAAGACAGCCACTCCATTAGTGACCCCAAAGGGGAGGCGACGAAATTGATACAGCCGTCCATTGGCTTCAAAGGCCGTATACTGCTTGTCTGAGACCTTCAAGGGTACCTGATGATAGGCACTTTTCAGATCATATGTTGAGAACACCGTGTACTCAGCCAGTTTATTAACCATATCATCGATGCGCGGCAATGGGTATGCGTCCAAGTCCGTATATTGATTGATGGTCTGTGAATAGTCAATGCACAGCCGTTTCTTGTGAGGTTGTAGAGGGTTCTTAACAATAACGACCTGGGCGCGCCATGGCGACGAACAAGGCTCGATGATATCCTCTGCTAAAAGCCGAGAAATCTCAGCCGCAATAAAAGACTGGTCTTCCTGACTGAAACGTCGTGACTTTGTTATAATCGGTTTGCATCGAGGAGGGATACTGGTAAACAGTGAGGGTTCATCCAGTGAAGCTGCTGACAATGCACAGAACGGTAATCGAGGTCGTATATTAGAAATAGTGAGTTCAGGTTTGGATCCGCCGAACTCAATGGTGAGCTTCTTATGCTGCTTTTGAAAATCCAGCCCTAAGATAAGATCACTACATAAGTCCTTGAGCACCGAAAGCCGGGTGGAGGGATACCTGTGACCATTAAGTGTTATTTCAACCATACAAAAGCCAGAAATTCTGGTATTAAGTGATGACTGAGCCATCGCAATTGCCTGGTCCGATGGGAAAACATGTAGCTTTAACTCTGCAACAATCTGTTCCCTAATGAAACTATCAGTGCTACCTGAGTCAATTAAGGCATCTAAAGTATGTCCATTAATTGATGCTTTTGTAGCTGCATGGAATAGGTTCTGAGGACAAGCAGCTGTAATTGGTGTCGTTGCACAAAGAGTGGCTGAAACTCTAGGTGTGTTTCTTCGAGAGAAAACCCGAGAGGAAGCACGATAGATTTTAGCCGGAACATCTTGATAGGCCCTTACCGGGGCAGTTCGGTAGGACTTAGCTTGATAAGCCCTCGTAGAGGCTCTTGATAGGCAAACCTTTGCAAAATGACCCTTTTTGTTGCAATGACTGCAAAACGCATTGCGAGCAGGGCAGAATTTCCGAGGGTGAAACTCATCACCACAAAAGAAGCATTTCTTAGATTGCCAAGAGGCTGCCACAGTGGGGTCATCATCCTCTTCATCAGTGAAGTCATCAGATTGATCGTCAGGGATAAAGTCCTCCCTAATAGAGTTCACCTGTGGCCTCTTAAATTGCCTGACTGTAGTTAAGGCAGCAGACCGAGGTCTGGGCACTGTATAAAGGTCTGCATTTCTTTTTGCCAGATCTAGAGAGCAAGCCATGTCATAAGCTCTCTGAAGCTCAAGTGTCTTACTTTCCAGTAGACGCTGGCGTATAAATGGGGAGGCAAGCCCGCAGATGAAAGCATCACGGATCATTTCTTCACGGTACAGCTCAGCTGAGGCCGCCTGAAAGTTACAGTCCATACTAAGTCTGCGAAGCTCTTGGAGGAATTTATCAATGGATTCCTCCGGCCCTTGTTGGGCTGTAGCTAGTAGATGTCTGGCATAGACCTCATTCGGTGTCTTAGTATATAGTCTTTTAAGCGTCCGAATTGCCTCCTCGTAACTGCCCCATTCCTCCACATACTGAAATACATTCGGGTGACACAGTTGATGAGTATCCGCAACTTTGAGTCATCATCAGCCTTGCAATATTCGAGAAAATTGTCAAACGTGCGATACCAGTGTTTCCACACCTTACCGGCTGCTGGGGTGTTTGGGTCCAAGTCAAGACGCGATGGTTTAAGGATGTTTTCCATGATGGGTGATTCCCTGGATCCTTAGTTCCGAGTTCGTCCAAAAAGTTTGAGTGCGAAGTTTTTCAAAGTTGATTAAATTGTCGTAAGAATGAGCCTTACGCGTGGTGAACTTAAAGTAAGCTTTAATCAACTAAAAAGGTGCTACATACAAAAGAGGTCTTACTCTATGCCTCTCCAGGATCCAACTGATCAGTCCAGTATTTATCCTGGACTAATCACAGGAAGTGATGCAATAAAGTTCGAGTCACAGGAAGCTGTATTGTGTTACCACACTCTGTATCTAACCGTGCTGTACCTGCCCTGGGAGTGTTTGATGGGACAATGTAGAGGGAGTTTACTCTGTATCTAACCCGTGCTGAACCTGCTCTAGGAGTGTTGGATGGGATATAGTGTATAGAGGAGCTTTACTCTGTGTTCTAACCCGTGCTGTACCTGCCCTGGGAGTGTTTGATGGGACAGTATAGAGGGGCTTTACTCTGTATCTAACCCGTGCTGTACCTGCCCTGGGAGTGTTGATGGGACAGTGTAGAGGGAGCTTTACTCTGTATCTAACCCGTGCTGTACCTGCCCTGAAGTGTTTGATGGGACAATGTAGAGGGAGTTTTACTCTGTATCTAACCGTGCTGTACCTGCCCTGGGAGTGTTTGATGGACAGTGTAGAGGGAGCTTTACTCTGTATCTAACCCGTGCTGTACCTGCCTAGGAGTGTTTGATGGGACATGTATAGAGCGAGCTTTACTCTGTATCTAACCCGTGCTGTACCTGCCCTGGGAGTGTTTGATGGGACAGTGCAGAGGGAGCTTTACTCTGTATCTAACCCGTGCTGTACCTGCCTGGGAGTGTTTGATTGGACAGTGTAGAGGGAGCTTTACTCTGTATCTAACCCGTGCTGTACCTGCCTGGGAGTGTTTGATGGGACAGTGTAGAGGGAGCTTTACTCTGTATTTACCCGTGCTGTACCTGCCCTGGGAGTGTTTGATGGGACAGTGTAGAGGGCTTTTACTCTGTATCTAGCCCCGTGCTGTACCTTCCTGGGAGTGTTTGATGGGACAATGTAGAGGGAGCTTTACTTTGTATCTAACCTTTGCTGTTCCTGCCCTGTGAGTGTTTGATGGGACAGTGTAAGAGGGAGCTTTACTCTGTATCTAAGCCTTGCTGTCCTGCCCTGGGAGTGTTTGATGGGGACAGTGTAAGGGAGCTTTATCTGTATCTAACCCGTGCTGTACCTGCCCTGGGAGTGTTTGATGGGACAGTGTAATGGGAGCTTTACTCTGTATCTAACCCGTGCTGTACCTGCCCTGGGAGTGTTTGATGGGACAGTGTAGAGAGGAGCTTTACTCTGTATCTAACCCGTGCTGTACCTGCCCTGGGAGTGTTTGATGGGACAGTATAGAGGAGCTTTACTCTGTATCTAACCGTGCTGTACCTGCCCTGGGAGTGTTTGATGGGACAGTGTAAAGGGAGCTTTACTCTGTATCTAACCCGTGCTGTACCTGCCTGGGAGTGCTGATGGGACAGTGTAGAGGGAGCTTTACTCTGTATCAACCCCGCTGTACTGCCCTGGGAGTGTTTGATGGGACAGTGTAGAGTTAGCTTTGCTCTCTATCGAAACCGAGCTGTACCTGCCCTTGGAGTGTTTGATGGGACAGTGTAGAGGGAGCTTTACTCTGTATCTAACCCGTGCTGTACCTGCCTGGGGTGTTTGATGGGACAGTGTAGAGGGAGCTTTACTCTGTATCTAACCCGTGCTGTACCTGCCCTGGGAGTGTTTGATGGGACAGTGTAGAGGAGCTTTACTCTGTATCTAACCCGTGCTGTACCTGCCCTGGGAGTGTTTGATGGGACAGTGTAGAGGGAGTTTACTCTGTATCTAACCCGTGCTGTACCTGCCCTGGGAGTGTTTGATGGGACAGTGTAGAGGGAGCTTTACTCTGTATCTACCCCGTGCTGTACCTGCCCTGGAGGTTTGATGGGACAGTATAGAGCGAGCTTTACTCTGTATCTAACCCGTGCTGTACCTGCCCTGGGAGTGTTTGATGGGACAGTGTAGAGGGAGCTTTACTCTGTATCAACCCGTGCTGTACCTGCCCTGGGAGTGTTTGATGGGACAGTGTAGAGGGAGCTTTACTCTGTATCTAACCGTGCTGTACCTGCCTGGGAGTGTTTGATGGGACAGTGTAGAGGAGCTTTACTCTGTATCTAACCTTGCTGTACCTGCCTGGGAGTGTTTGATGGGACAGTATAGAGGGAGCTTTACTCTGTATCTAACCCGTGCTGTACCTGCCCTGGGAGTGTTTGATGGGACAGTGTAGAGGAGCTTTACTCTGTATCTAACCGTGCTGTACCTGCCCTGGGAGTGTTTGATGGGACAGTGCAGAGGAGCTTTACTCTGTATCTAACCCGTGCTGTACCTGCCCTGGAGTGTTTGATGGGACAGTATAGAGGAGCTTTACTCTGTATCTACCCGTGCTGTACCTGCCCTGGGAGTGTTTGATGGGACAGTGTAGAGGGAGCTTTACTCTGTATCTAACCCGTGCTGTACCTGCGGGAGAGTGTTTGATGGGACAGTGTAGAGGGAGCTTTACTCTGTATCTAACCCGTGCTGTAACCTGCCTGGGAGTGTTTGATGGGACAGTGTAGAGGGAGCTTTACTCTGTATCTAACCCGTGCTGTACCTGCCCTGGGAGTGTTTAATGGGACAGTGTAGAGAGGGAGCTTTACTCTTTACCTCACCCATGCTGTACCTGCCCTGGGAGTGTTTGATGGGACAGTGTAGAGGGAGCTTTACTCTGTATCTAACCCGTGCTGTACCTGCCCTGGGAGTGTTTGATGGGACAGTGTAGAGGAGCTTTACTCTGTATCTAACCCGTGCTGTACCTGCCCTGGGAGTGTTTGATGGGACAGTGTAGAGGGAGCTTTACTTTGTATCTAACCCGTGCTGTTCTGCCCTGGGAGTGTTTGATGGGACAGTGTAGAGGGAGCTTTACTCTGTATCTAACCCATGCTGTACCTGCCTGGGAGTGTTTGATGGGACAGTGTAGAGGGAGCTTTACTCTGTATCTAACCCGTGCTGTACCTGCCCTGGGAGTGTTTGATGGGACAGTGTAGAGGAGCTTTACTCTGTATCTAACCCGTGCTGTACCTGCCCTGGGAGTGTTTGATGGGACAGTGTAGAGGGAGCTTTACTCTGTATCTAACCCGTGCTGTACCTGCCCTGGGAGTGTTTGATGGGACAGTGTAGAGGGAGCTTTACTCTGTATTAAACCCGTGCTGTACCTGCCCTGGGAGTGTTTGATGGGACAGTGTAGAGGGAGCTTTACTCTGTATCTAACCCGTGCTGTACCTGCCCTGGGAGTGTTTGATGGGACATGTAGAGGGAGCTTTACTCTGTATCTAACCCGTGCTGTACCGCCCTGGAAGTGTTGATGGGACAGTGGTTAAAAGAGGGAGCTTTACTCTGTATCTAACCCGTGCTGTACCTGCCCTGGAGTGTTTGATGGGACAGTGTAGAGGGAGCTTTACTCGTATTTAACCCGTGCTGTCCTGCCTGGGAGTGTTTGATGGGACAGTGTAGAGGGAGCTTTACTCTGTATCTAACCCGTGCTGTACCTGCCCTGGGAGTGTTTGATGGGACAGTGTAGAGGGAGCTTTACTCTGTATCTAACCCGTGCTGTACCTGCCCTGGGGGTGTTTGATGGGACAGTGTAGAGGGAGTTTTACTCTGTATTAACCGTGCTGTACCTGCCCTGGGAGTGTTTGATGGGACAGTGGTAGAGGGAGCTTTACTCTGTATCTAACCCGTGCTGTACCTGCCCTGGGAGTGTTTGATGGGACAGTGTAGAGGAGCTTTACTCTGTATCTAACCCGTGCTGTACCTGCCCTGGGAGTGTTTGATGGGACAGTGTAGAGGGAGCTTTACTCTGTATCTAACCCGTGCTGTACCTGCCCTGGGAGTGTTTGATGGGACAGTGTAGAGGGAGCTTTACTCTGTATCTAACCCGTGCTGTACTCGGCCTGGGAGTGTTTGATGGGACCTGTAGAGGGAGCTTTACTCTGTATCTAACCCGTGCTGTACCTGCCCTGGGAGTGTTTGATGGGACAGTGTAGAGGGAGCTTTACTCTGTATCTAACCCGTGCTGTACCTGCCCTGGGAGTGTTTGATGGGACAGTTTAGAGGGAGCTATACTCTATATCGACACCGTGCTCTACCTGCCCTGGGAGTGTTGATGGGACAGTGTAGAGGAAGCTTTTCTCTGTATCTAACCCGTGCTGTACCTGCCTTGGGAGTGTTTGATGGGACAGTGTAGAGGAGCTTTACTCTGTATCTAACCCGTGCTGTACCTGCCCTGGGAGTGTTTGATGGGACAGTGTAGAGGGAGCTTTACTCTGTATCTAACCCGTGCTGTACCTGCCCTGGGAGTGTTTGATGGGACAGTGTAGAGGGAGCTTTACTCTGTATCTAACCCGTGCTGTACCTGCCCTGGGAGTGTTTGATGGGACAGTGTAGAGGGAGCTTTACTCTGTATCTAACCCGTGCTGTACCTGCCCTGGGAGTGTTTGATGGGACAGTGTAGAGGGAGCTTTACTCTGTATCTAACCCGTGCTGTACCTGCCCTGGGAGTGTTTGATGGGACAGTGTAGAGGGAGCTTTACTCTGTATCTAACCGTGCTGTACTGCCCTGGGAGTGTTTGATGGGACAGTGTAAGGGAGCTTTACTCTGTATCTAACCCGTGCTGTACCTGCCCTGGGAGTGTTTGATGGGACAGTGTAGAGGGAGCTTTACTCTGTATCTAACCCGTGCTGTACCTGCCCTGGAGTGTTGATGGGACAGTGTAGAGGGAGCTTTACTCTGTATTAACCCGTGCTGTACCTGCCCTGGGAGTGTTTGATGGGACAGTGTAGAGGAGCTTTACTCTGTATCTAACCCGTGCTGTACCTGCCCTGGGAGTGTTTGATGGGACAGTGTAGAGGGAGCTTTACTCTGTATCTAACCCGTGCTGTACCTGCCCTGGGAGTGTTTGATGGGACAGTGTAGAGGGAGCTTTACTCTGTATCTAACCCGTGCTGTACCTGCCCTGGGAGTGTTTGATGGGACAGTGTAGAGGGAGCTTTACTCTGTATCTAACCCGTGCTGTACCTGCCCTGGGAGGTTTGATGGGATAGTGTAGAGGGAGCTTTACTCTGTATCTAACCCGTGCTGTACCTGCCTGGGAGTGTTTGATGGGACAGTGTAGAGGGAGCTTTACTCTGTATCTAACCCGTGCTGTACCTTCCCTGGGAGTGTTTGATGGGACAGTGTAGAGGGAGCTTTACTCTGTATCTAACCGTGCTGTACCTGCCTGGGAGTGTTTGATGGACAGTGTAGAGGGAGCTTTACTCTGTATCTAACCGTGCTGTACCTGCCTGGAGTGTTTGATGGGACAGTGTAGAGGGAGCTTTACTCTGTATCTAACCGTGCTGTACCTGCCCTGGGAGTGTTTGATGGGACAGTGTAGAGGGAGCTTTACTCTGTATCTAACCGTGCTGTACCTGCCCTGGGAGTGTTTGATGGGACAGTGTAGAGGGAGCTTTACTCTGTATCTAACCCGTGCTGTACCTGCCCTGGGAGTGTTTGATGGGACAGTGTAGAGGGAGCTTTACTCTGTATCTAACCGTGCTGTACCTGCCCTGGGAGTGTTTGATGGGACAGTGTAGAGGGAGCTTTACTCTGTATCTAACCCGTGCTGTACCTGCCCTGGGAGTGTTTGATGGACAGTGTAGAGGGAGCTTTACTCTGTATCTAACCGTGCTGTACCTGCCCTGGGAGTGTTTGATGGGACAGTGTAGAGGGAGCTTTACTCTGTATCTAACCCGTGCTGTACCTGCCCTGGGAGTGTTTGATGGGACAGTGTAGAGGGAGCTTTACTCTGTATCTAACCCGTGCTGTACCTGCCCTGGGAGTGTTTGATGGGACAGTGTAGAGGGAGCTTTACTCTGTATCTAACCCGTGCTGTACCTGCCCTGGGAGTGTTTGATGGGACAGTGTAGAGGGAGCTTTACTCTGTATCTAACCCGTGCTGTACCTGCCTGGGAGTGTTTGATGGGACAGTGTAGAGGGAGCTTTACTCTGTATCTAACCCGTGCTGTACCTGCCCTGGGAGTGTTTGATGGGACAGTGTAGAGGAGCTTTACTCTGTATCTAACCCGTGCTGTACCTGCCCTGGGAGTGTTTGATGGGACAGTGTAGAGGGAGCTTTACTCTGTATCTAACCCGTGCTGTACCTGCCCTGGGAGTGTTTGATGGGACAGTGTAGAGGGAGCTTTACTCTGTATCTAACCCGTGCTGTACCTGCCTGGGAGTGTTTGATGGGACAGTGTAGAGGGAGCTTTACTCTGTATCTAACCCGTGCTGTACCTGCCCTGGGAGTGTTTGATGGTCAGTGTAGAGGGAGCTTTACTCTGTATCTAACCGTGCTGTACCTGCCCTGGGAGTGTTTGATGGGAGTGTAGAGGGAGCTTTTCTACTCTGTATCTAACCCGTGCTGTCCTGCCCTGGGAGTGTTTGATGGGACAGTGTTGAGGGAGCTTTACTCTGTATCTAAACCCGTGCTGTACCTGCCCTGGGAGTGTTTGATGGGACAGTTTAGAGGGTGCTTTACCTGTATCTAACCCCGTGCTGTTTCTGCCCTGGGAGTGTTTGATGGGACAGTGTAGAGGGAGCTTTACTCTGTATCTAAACCCGTGCTGTACCTGCCCTGGGAGTGTTTTGATGGGACACTTTAGAGGGAGCTTTACTCTGTATCTAACCGTGCTGTACCTGCCCTGGGAGTGTTTGATGGGACAGTGTAGAGGAGCTTTACTCTGGATCTACCCGTGCTGTACCTGCCCTGGGAGTGTTTTGTTGGGACAGTGTAGAGGGAGCTTTACTCTGTATCTAACCCTTGCTGTACCTGTCCTGGGAGTGTTGATGGGACAGTGTAGAGGGAGCTTTACTCTGTATCTAACCGGTGCTGTACCTGCCCTGGGAGTGTTGATGGGACAGTGTAGAGGGGCTTTACTCTGTATCTACCCTTGCTGTTCCTGCCCTGAGGTTGTTGATGGGACAGTGTAGAGGGAGCTTTACTCTGTAAGGATCCGTGCTGTTCCCAAAGAATGCTGTGATACTTGACTA
>JASTWF010003060.1:0-11335 GCA_030390025.1 Squalus acanthias | reverse complement strand
CTCCCCCTCACCCTTTAATATCCCGCCCAGTCGAACTCCACGCCCCGTACCCTTTAACAGATCGGCGACCTACCTGGAAGATCTCGAATCCGGCGATGTCCAGGATTCCGATGAAGGAGGCTCCCTGCCTCTTGGTCCGGTCCAGGGCCTTGTTGATGCGGTGCACAAGCCAGCGGAAGAGTCGCTCGTAAGAGGCCTTGGCCAGGGCCTCGATGGCAAAGTCTGCCTGTGGGTGGGCGGGGGAGAAACAGGACGGTCAGTCAGAGCCCACGTGCACACGAGTTGGGGACTCTGGCGGTCATGTGGAGAAAGGGCGACAGTGCAGAAGCTTCCCATTCCCCCACCACCCGCCGAAGGACCTGAGCCCCATAATCCAGGCCCACACTCCCCGGTGCCAGTACTGAGGGAGCGCTGCACTGTCGGAGGTAGATGTATATACTCTAGGACTCGAGCCCCATAATCCAGGCCCACACTCCCCGGTGCCAGTACTGAGGGAGCGCTGCACTGTGGGAGGTAGATGTATATACTCTAGGACTCGAGCCCCATAATCCAGGCCCACATTCCCCGGTGCCAGTACTGAGGGAGCGCTGCACTGTCGGAGGTAGATGTATATACTCTAGGACTCGAGCCCCATAATCCAGGCCCACACTCCCCGGTGCCAGTACTGAGAGTGCTGCACTGTCGGAGGTAGATGTATATACTCTAGGACTCGAGCCCCATAATCCAGGCCCACACTCCCCGGTGCCAGTACTGAGGGAGCGCTGCACTGTCGGAGGTAGATGTATATACTCTAGGACTCGAGCCCCATAATCCAGGCCCACACTCCCCGGTGCCAGTACTGAGGGAGCGCTGCACTGTCGGAGGTAGATGTATATACTCTAGGACTCGAGCCCAATAATCCAGGCCCACACTCCCCGGTGCCAGTACTGAGGGAGTGCTGCACTGTCGGAGGTAGATGTATATACTCTAGGACTCGAGCCCAATAATCCAGGCCCACACTCCCCGGTGCCAGTACTGAGGGGGCGCTGCACTGTCGGAGGTAGATGTATATACTCTAGGACTCGAGCCCAATAATCCAGGCCCACACTCCCCGGTGCCAGTACTGAGGGAGTGCTGCACTGTCGGAGGTAGATGTATATACTCTAGGACTCGAGCCCAATAATCCAGGCCCACACTCCCCGGTGCCAGTACTGAGGGGGCGCTGCACTGTCGGAGGTAGATGTATATACTCCAGGACTCAAGCCCCATAATCCAGGCCCACACTCCCCGGTGCCAGTACTGAGGGAGTGCTGCACTGTCGGAGGTAGATGTATATACTCCAGGACTCGAGCTCCATAATCCAGGCCCACACTCCCCGGTGCCAGTACTGAGGGGGCGCTGCACTGTCGGAGGTAGATGTATATACTCCAGGACTCGAGCCCCATAATCCAGGCCCACACTCCCCGGTGCCAGTACTGAGGGAGTGCTGCACTGTTGGAGGTAGATGTATATACTCCAGGACTCGAGCCCCATAATCCAGGCCCACACTCCCCGGTGCCAGTACTGAGGGAGCGCTGCACTGTCGGAGGTGCCGTCTTTCGGATGAGTCGTTAAACCGAGGCCCCGTCTGCTCTCTCAGGTGGACGTAAAAGATCCCACGGCCACTATTTCGAAGAGCAGGGGGGAGTTCTCCCCGGTGTCCTGGGACCAATATTTATCTCTCAATCAACATCACCAAAAGAAACAGATTATCTGGTACTGTATACACATACCTCCCAAGGATGGGAGAGTCTAACCTTCTCCGATTGGGGGATGGGAGAGTCCAACCTTCTCCCATTGGGGGGGGGTGGGAGAGTCCAACCTTCTCCCATGGGGGGGGGGGGGGGGGGGGGGGGGGATGGGAAAGTCCAACCTTCTCCCATTGGGGGGGATGGGAGAGTCCAACCTTCTCCCATTGGGGGGGGGGGGGATGGGAGAGTCCAACCTTCTCCCATTGGGGGGGGGGATGGGAGAGTCCAACCTTCTCCCATGGGGGGGGGGGGTGGGAGAGTCCAACCTTCTCCCATGGGGGGGGGGGGATGGGAGAGTCCAACCTTCTCCCATTAGGGGGATGGGAGAGTCCAACCTTCTCCCATTAGGGGGATGGGAGAGTCCAACCTTCTCCCATTAGGGGGATGGGAGAGTCCAACCTTCTCCCATTAGGGGGATGGGAGAGTCTAACCTTCTCCCATTGGGGGGGATGGGAGAGTCCAACCTTCTCCCATTGGGGGGGGATGGGAGAGTCTAACCTCCCATTGGGGGGGATAGGAGAGTCTAACCTTCTTAGAAGGACGAGGGCAGCAGGCGCACGGGGAGCACCACCACCTCCAAGTCAAACACACCAGCCCGACTTGGAAATACATCGGCCCGTTCCTTCATCGTCGCTGGGTCCAAATCCTGGACGCACTGGCGGGCGCACCTTCACCACACGGGGACTGCAGCCGTTCGAGAAGGCGGCTCACCACCACCTTCTCGAGGGGCAACTAGGGATGGGCAATAAATGCCGGCCTTGCCAGCGATGCCCACATCCCAGGAACGAATAAAAATGGAACCATCTGCCACTGGCTGGCTGGCTGGCTGGCTGGCTGGGTGGGTGGGTGGGTGGGTGGGTGGGTAGGTAGTGTCCCACGTTGGCCGTAAGCTGCGCTTTTTTCTACGCGGCCTGTTTCTTTTGACGAGCGTTCCCGTTGCGTGCGCGGTGTCTGCAAGGTCGAAGCCGGCGAGTGGCCTGCGCGGGACCGTTCAGATTACCACGGGCGCCTCAGCGGTGGGTGGGGGGGGCGGGAGGGGACATCGGCAGGCGTCTGCCCGCCTTGCGCGCTCACCTGTTCCTTGGTCTGCGCCTTCTGCACATAGTCCCGTCCGACCTTGATGCGGGGCGAGAGGATGGCGCGGGTGAACTCGGTCACGTTCAGCCCCAGCAGGTGGCACAGCTTCTGGGCGGCTGCAGAGGGGGGGCGAGGAAGAGGGAGGGGAGAAAGGAGAAAGGTTTAGAGTGAGGGCGAGGTGAGGAGAGGGTGGGGATACGAACATACGAATTAGGAGCAGGAGTCGGCTCGGGCCATTCAATGAGATCATGGCTGATCCGATTACTCCACATTCCCGCCTACCCCCGATAACCTTTCACCCCTCCTTGCTTATCAAGAATCGATCTACCCCTGCCTTAAAAATAACATAGAAGATAGGAGCAGGAGTAGGCCATTCGGCCCCTCGAGCCGATGAGATCATGGCTGATCATCCAAACTCAGTGCCCTGTCCCTGCTTTCTCCCCATATCCCTTGATACCTTTAGCTTTATCAAATATATCTAACTCCTTCTTGAATATATTTAATGAATTGGCCTCAACTGTCTTCTGTGGTAGAGAATTCCACAGGTTCACCACTCTCTGGGTGAAGAAATTCTTCCTCATTTCTGTCCTAAATGGCTTACCCCTTATCCTTAGACTGTGACCCCTGGTTCTGGACTCTCCGACCATCGGGAACATTCTTCCTGCATCTAGTTTGTCCAGACCTGTCCGAATTTTATATGTTTCGATGAGATCCCCTCTCATTCATCTATACTCCAGCGAGTATAAGCCCAATCGACCCAATCTCTCCTCATATGTCATTCCTGCCATCCCAGGTATCAGCCTTGTGAATCTTCGCTGAACTCCTTCCATGGCAAGAACATCCTTCCTCAGATAAGGATATTCAAAGACTCTGCTTCCACCGCACTCTGAGGAAGAGAGTTCCAAAGACTCACCACCCTCTGAGAAAAAATTTCTCCTCCTCTCTGTCTTAAATGGGCCACCCCTTATTTTTAAACAGTGACCTCTAGTTCTAGAAACATCCTCTCCACATCCACCCTGTCCAGACCCCTCAGGATCTTATATGTTTCAATCAAGTCACCTCTTACTCTTCTAAACTCCAGCGGATACAAGCCCAGCCTGTCCAACCTTTCCTCATAAGACAACCCGCCCATTCCAGGTATTAGTCCGGTAAACCTTCTCTCAACTGCTTCCAATGCATTTACATCCTTCCTTAAATAAGGAGACCAATACTGTTCACAGTACTCCAGATGTGGTCTCACCAATGCCCTGTATAACTGAAGCATAACCTCCCTACTTTTGTATTCAATTCCCCTCGCAATAAACGATAACATTCTATTCGCTTTCCTAATTACTTGCTGTGCCTGCTTAGTAACCTTTTGCGATTAATAAGAACATAAGAAATAGGAGCAGGAATAGGCCACTTGGCCCCTCGAACCTGCTCCGCCATTCAATAAGATCGTGGCTGATCTGATCTTGGGCTCAAAGCCACTTCCCCGCCCGCTCCCCATAACCCTTCACTCCCTTATCTTGCAAAAATCTGTCTATCTCCACCTTAAATGTATTTAATGACCCAACCTCCACGGCTCTCTGGGGCAGAGAATCCCACAGATTTACGACCCTCAGAGAAGAAATTCCTCCTCATCTCAGTTCTAAAAGGGCGACACTTTATTCTGAAACTATGCCCCCTAGTTCTAGATTTCCCCACGAGGGGAAACATCCTCTCTGCATCTACCCTGTCAAGCCCCCTCAGTATCTTATATGTTTCAATAAGATCACCTCTCATTCTTCTAAATTCCAATGAGTATAGGCCCCAACCTGCTCAACCTTTCCTCATAAGTCAACCCCTCATCTCTGGAATTAACCTAGTGAATCGTCTCTGAACTGCCTCCAATGCAAGTATAATCCTTCCTTAAATAAGGAGACCAAAACTGTACGCAGTACTCCAGGTGTGGTCTCACCAATACCCTGTACAGTTGTAGCAAGACTTCCCTGCTTTTATACTCCAACCCCCTTGCAATAAAGACTAATATTCTATTTGCCTTTTTCATTACTTGCTGTACCTGCATGCTAACTTTTTGTGTTTCATGCACAAGGACCCCCAGGTCCCTCTGAACTGTAGCATTTTGTAATCTCTCTCCATTTAAATAATAATTTGCTTTTTTATTTTTCCTGCCAAAGTGGATAACCTCGCACTTTCCCACATTATACTCCATCTGCCAAATGTTTGCCCACTCACTTAGCCTGTCTATATCCCTTTGCAGATTCTTTTGAGTCCTCTGCACAACTTGCTTTCCCACCCATCTTTGTATCATAGAAAGTTACAGCACGGAAGGAGGCCATTTCGGCCCATCGTGTCCGCGCCGGCCAACAAAGAGCTATCCGGCCTAATCCCACTTCCCAGCTCTTGGTCCGTAGCCCTGCAGGTTAGAGCATCCCAAGTGCACATCCAAGTACTTTTTAAATGTGGTTAGGGTTCCTGCCTCTACCACCCTTTCAGGCAGTGAGTTCCAGACCCCCACAACCCTCTGGGTGAAGAAATTTCCCCTCAAATCCCCTCTAAACCTTCCACCAATTACTTTAAATCTGAGCCCCCTGGTTTTTGACCTTTCTAAGGGAAATAGGTCCTTTCTATCCACTTTATCTAGGCCCCTCATAATTTTATACACCTCAATAAGATCTCCCCTCAGCCTCCTCTGTTCCAAGGAAAACAGACCCAGCCTATCCAATCTTTCCTCATAGCTGAGATTCTCTACTCCCAGCAACATCCTTGTAAATCTCCTCTGTACCCTCTCTAGTGCAATCACATCTTTCCTGTAATGTGGTGACCAGAACTGCACGCAGTACTCTAGCTGAGGCCTAACTAGTGTTTTATACAGTTCAAGCATAACCCACCTGCTCTTGTATTCTATGCCACGGCTAATAAAGGCAAGCATTCCGTATGACTTCTTAACCACCTTATCTACCTGGCCTGCGACCTTCAGGGATCTGTGGACATGCACTCCAAGGTCCCTTTGTTCCTCTGCACCACTCAGTGTCCTACCATTTAATGTGTATTCCCTTTCCTTGTTAGCCCTCCCCAAATGCATTACCTCACACTTCTCCGGATTGAATTCCATTTGCCACTGTTCTGCCCACCGGACCAATTTATTGATACCTTCCTGCAGTCTGCAGCTTCCTTCTTCAGTATCAACCCCACAGCCGATTTTAGTATCATCTGCAAACTTCTTAATCATACCCCCTATATTCAAGTCTAGATCGTTGATATATACCACAAAAAGCAAGGGACATCCGCAAATTTGGCTACAGTACACTCGGTCCCTTCATCCAAGTCACGAATGTAGATTGTAAATAGTTGAGGTCCCAGCAC
This sequence comes from Squalus acanthias, assembly GCA_030390025.1. Taxonomy (NCBI): domain Eukaryota; kingdom Metazoa; phylum Chordata; class Chondrichthyes; order Squaliformes; family Squalidae; genus Squalus; species Squalus acanthias. Next base: position 5,141 of record JASTWF010003060.1, on the reverse strand, counting down.
CGATCCCTGTGGCACCCCACTAGTTACTGTTTGCCAACCCGAAAATGACCCATTTATCCCGACTCTCTGCTTTCATGCACTCGGACACCCAGATGGCTCTGCATCTCAGAGCTCTGAAATCTCTCGTGTAGCGGCAGTGAAGGGAAATAGAAACACAGAAACATAGAAGATAGGAGCAGGAGTAGGCCATTCGGCCCCTCGAGCCTGCTCCGCCATTCGATGAGATCATGGCTGATCATCCAAACTCAGTACCCTGTCCCTGCCTTCTCCCCATATCCCTTGATCCCTTTAGCTTTAAGAACTATATCTAACTCATTCTTGAATATATTTAATGACTTGGCCTCAACTACCTTCTGTGGTAGAGAATTCCACAGGTTCACCACTCTCTGGGTGAAGAAATTCCTCCTCATCTCAGTCCTAAATGGCTTACCCCTTATCCTTAGACTGTGACCCCTGGTTCTGGACTCTCCGACCATCGGGAACATTCTTCCTGCATCTAGTTTGTCCAGACCTGTCAGAATTTTATATGTTTCGATGAGATCCCCTCTCATTCTTCTATACTCCAGCGAGTATAAGCCCAATCTCTCCTCATATGTCATTCCTGCCATCCCAGGTATCAGCCTTGTGAATCTTCACTGCACTCCCTCCATGGCAAGAACATCCTTCCTCAGATAAGGCGACCAAAACTGCACACAGTACTCAAGGTGTGGTCTCACCAAGGCCCTGTACAACTGCAGCAGGACATCCCTGTTCCTATACTCAAACCCTTTCGCTATGAAGGCCAACATACCATTTGCCTTCTTCACCGCCTGCTGCACCTGCATGCTTACCTTCAGCGACTGGTGCACAAGGACACCCAGGTCTCGTTGCACTTCCCCTTCTCCCAATCTATTGCCATTCAGATAATAGTCTGCCTTTCTGCTTTTGACACCAAAGTGGATAACCTCGCATTTTATCCACGTTATATTGCATCTGCCACGCTTCTGCCCACTCACCCAACCTGTCCAAATCATCCTGGAGTTTCTCAGTATCCTCCTCGCAGCACATACGCCCACCCAGCTTTGTCATCTGCAAACTTGCAAAAATCTAGCACAAACATTCTTAAGAGGAAGAACTTCAAGACGAGAGAGAATTATTGGTGATGGCTGCGCTGCTTTGGAACGCGCGTTGAGAGGGCAGAGTGTGGGAGGAACATTAAACCACAGACATTATTCGGATACCGGAAGCACCGTGGCCAGGGGACAGGTCTAGGAGATGTTCTGCAACCAGCGGAACTGACCAGCACGGTCTTGGGATAAGGCCCTCATCAATCTGCAACAAGGGAGTGACCCAACTCAACTTTGAGCCGATCGTGAATGGACAAGGAGAAACGCCATGTTTGCACGAGCCAATGACTGAGACGCCACATGAAGAACCGGCGCATAGAGAACTAGAGGGACTGACATAAGACCTTGGGGCAGAAATTCGGCTGCTGTCGGGTGAGTACGCGCTGTGTACTCACCCGTGGACGGAACGAAAGTGACGGTTTCTTGCACGCACTGCGCATGCGCAGGAAACCCGGCACTTCCGTTCCCCTGAGGAACGGGGTTCAGAGGTCGACCGCGCACGCCGGAGGCCCAGCGCGTTCGCCTCACACTTTGGGTATTTTTACAGGTTCCTCCGTGAGAGTAAACACGGAGAAGATACACTTTGAAAAAGGAGGCGCAAGGCCTTCTTTTAACAAGGTAAGTGTTGATTTTATTAAAATTTTAACTTTTTTTTCCACAGATTTATCTTTAATTACTTTAAAGAAAGGTAAGTTTAGTTTTAGCCCCATTAAAAAATGTAATTAATTTTTTCAAAAATTTAAATTTTTGTTTAAAATAGTTAACTAATGTGATTTATAGTTATTTTAAAAATGTGATTTTTTTCCCCAAAATGTATCTGTAGTTTTAGGGATGTTTTGGGGCCGATCTGTATTCATAGATTTGACAGGTCTGCTGCCATTGGCTCTCCATGGCCCACGTGACCCCAGGGGACGCATCGCACTAACTACGCCCCTGGGATACACAAGCACTGCGCGCCGGCAGCTGCAGGAGGCCCAGGAGCCGAAGTCCCCGTGGGCCCAGAGGTCAACGGCAGGCGCGGTAGGTAGGTGCGCGCGCGATCCTTGCATCCGCGGGAAGCCAGGGAGCCGAATTTCTGGCCCCCTTGTCTTTTTTTGACTGCCGTGGGCGAAGACAAAAGGTGTCCTGGTCCAAAGACGACAAGACGGTCCAAAGAATTGAACGGACTTCGGGTGATAGAAACATAGAAGATAGGAGCAGGAGTAGGCCATTCGGCCCCTCGAGCCTGTTCCGCCATTCGATGAGATCATGGCTAATCATCCAAATTCAGTACCCTGTGACGTACGGAAACTACTAGGCACTTGGTCTAAGCGTTAAACAAAGCTTTAATCAACTGTTTTACAACATGGAGATCTAGTTGTGTCCTTCACTGGTTCCTGTTGAGGACTGTCCTAAGCAAGCTGGGCCCATGCCCGAGTATTTATACTCTCCCTGGACAGCGCCACCAGCAGGCCGCCCAGTATTATTTCATACATGAATGACAAGATTCATGTCACCCTGTCCCTGCTTTCTCCCCATATCCCTTGATCCCTTTAGCCTTAAGAAATATATCAAACTCCTTCTTGAATATATTTAATGAATTGGCCTCAACTGCCTTCTGTGGTAGAGAATTCCACAGGTTCACCACCCTCTGGGTGAAGAAATTCCTCCTCATCTCAGTCCGAACTGGCTTACCCCTTATCCTTCGACTGTGACTCCTGGTTCTGGACTCCCCGACCATCGGGAACATCCTTCCTGCATCTAGTCTGTCTCGTCCTGTTAGAATTTTATAAGTTTCAATGAGATCCCCTCTCATCCTTCTAAACTCTAGCGAATATAAGCCCAATCGACCCAATCTCTCCTCATATGTCATTCCTGCCATCCCAGGTATCAGCCTGGTGAATCTTCGCTGCACTCCCTCCATGGCAAGAACATCCTTCCGCAGATAAGGCGACCAAAACTGATCATCGGTTTGGCCAACTTGGACGCTCGAAGACTCTAGGACAGGCCTAGTTGTGTTCCTTATTCGGTTGCTTTGCGCCTCCCATGGGCGCTAATAGGGCGCAAAGCAACTAGCGTCCGGGCGCGGCGATGTTTGCGCCGCTCATGCAATTGACCAGACATTTTGCGGCAGCGCTAAACACTACCGCCACGATCTCCTGCGCCGGCAGATTGTGACGTCAGTCGAGTGCGCAACGCCCCGGTAGCGCCCCGGACCAGATATTGAGTGGCACCCCCTGCCTTTCCGCCTGCCGCTAGCAACGACAGATTGAGGGGAGCGTTTTGCAGTCAGGAAGGGAAAGGGGGAGCGCTATTTAAAGGCGACCGCTTCCTGCCTTTTATTGTTGGTGACATTTTTGAACCACGCATTCTGAGAGAGAGAGACTTCTGGAGAGATTCAACGCTGTGTGAAGGAGTTTTGGGTACTGAGCAGCACTTTGCAGGTTCATTTTGATTTGCCCTTCCTTGTATCGATTTAGAAGAGACTGTGGGGGCTGCACTCTGAGCTTTTTCCCTGGTACTCTCCATTGTTCTTTCCAGCAGATTTGATGTGCAGGTCTCTCCAGGCCGAGATTCAAGGCTGCAATGAGCAGGATGTGGATGGAGAGCAAGATTAACCCTCCACTTTAAGAACTGGCCGGGGCCATTGTGTCTGTGTTCCATTGCTGACTGACATCACATGAGCTTCGCCAGCGCTCTGAGGTAGCGCCTCGCTCCTCGGCGTTAGCGCCTTAAGACAGGTGTGTAGCGCCTGATTTAGCACTCCAATCACCTCCAGGGGCGATAGAAGCCAAGTTTGCAGTCGGAGGCGATAATTAGCGGCAGGCGCTAAACGTTGCGCCCGGCTGATAATTGCGCCCCAAACGGGGCGATACCGAATTTATCCCCCACAGTGTATGCGTGCATTCCTGTTAAAGGTGCATTCAGGTCTACGAACCCCACTCTTAACACCTAACGTGGGAGGTGCGAAAGTCGTTCACAATTCCTGCAGCCGTTCGGGACGGACAAAACGGCACAACCGCAACTTGGAACCGTAAGACGTGGAAAAGCGGAATTTTTTTTTGAAAAAGGCGAGAGATTGGGAAATGTCGGCATTCAGAGGGACCTGGGTGTCCTTGTACACGAATCACAGAAAGTTAGCATGCAGGTACAGCAAGCGATTAGGAAGGCAAATGGTATGTTGGCCTTTATTGCAAGGGGGGTTGGAGTATAAGAGTAAGGAAGTCTTGCTACAATTGTACAGGGCCTTGGTGAGACCACACCTGGAGCACTGTGCACAGTTTTGGTCTCCTTATCGGAGGAAGGATATACTTGCCTTGGAGGCGGTGCAACGAAGGTTCACTAGACTGATTCCTTTTTGAGAGGATTGTCCTATGAGGAGAGATTGAGTGGATTGGGCCTATACTCTCTGGAGTTTAGAAGAATGAGAGGTGATCTCATTGAAACATACAAGATTCTGAGGGGGATTGACAGGGTAGATGCTGAGAGGCTGTTTCCCCTGGCTGGAGAGTCCAGAACCAGGGGTCGCAGTCTCAGGATAAGGGGTCGGCCATTTAGGACTGAGATGAGGAGGAATTTCTTCACTCAGAGGGCGGTGAATCTTTGGAATTCTCTGCCCCAGAGGGCTGTGGAGGCTCAGTCGTTGAGTATATTCAAGGCTGAGATCGATAGATTTTTGGACTCTAGGGGAATCAAGGGATATGGGGATCGGGCGGGAAAGTGGAGTTGAGGTCGAAGATCAGCCATGATCTTCTTGAATGGCGGAGCAGGCTTGAGGGGCCAAATGGCCGACTCCTGCTCCTATTTCTTATGTTCTTAGAGAATGGGATGGGGAGGCTGTGGGAGGGAGGGCGCCCCATTGGCCAGGAGGTGGTATTCATCAAACCGTCTATAACAGAACGTCTGCAAAGAATGAATCTGTGCAAAATATAACTAATGGTATCTCTGTTACACAAAGACACACCATGCACACAGTGCGAGCATGTTTAATAAAGGAATAACAGTGATACCGAGTGAAATGGGACACGGGGAGATCCACTGTGATAGGCCAAGACT
>JASTWF010003059.1:0-11346 GCA_030390025.1 Squalus acanthias | reverse complement strand
GGGAATGGAGACATAGAGCAAGTTGCTAGAGAGGGAAATAAAAACAGAGAATGCTGGAAATACTCAACGGGTCAGGCAGCATCTGTAGAGAGAGAAACAGAGTTTACGTTTCAGGTCGATGACCCTTCATCAGAACTGGAAAAAGTTGGCGATGGAACAGGTTTTTAAGCAAGTGTAGGGGCAGGGAAAGGGGGGAGGGGAGGAAAGAACAAAAGGGAAGGTCTGTGATAGGGTGGAAGGCAGGAGAGATTAAGAGACAAAAGGGATGATGGTGCAAGGCAAAAGGAGATGGTAATGGGACAAGTTAAGAAACAAAAGATGGCTCGAGATGAAGTGCAAATGACAATGGCAGAATCATCAACAGCTGCCATGCGAGAGAGAGAAGAAAAAAAGATAGGGGCAGAGGTTATTGTCTGAAATTGTTGAACTCGATGTTGAGTCCAGAAGGCTGTAAAGTGCCTAATCGAAAGATGAGGTGCTGTTCCTCGAGCTTACGTTGAGCTTCGTTGGAACCGTGTAAGAGGCCGAGGACCGAGAGGTCAGAGTGGGAGTGGAGCGGAGAATTAAAGTGACAGGCGACTGGACTTACATAAACAGCGATTTACTTGTACTTCTTGCTATTTAGTATACTGTATTCGCTGCTCACAATGCGGTCTCCTCTACATTGGGGAGACCAAACGCAGATTGGGTGACTGCTTTGCGGAACACCTCCGAGTGACCCCGAGCTTCCGGTCGCCTGTCACTTTAATTCTCCGCTCCACTCCCACTCTGACCTCTCCGTCTTTGGCCTCTTACACGGTTCCAACGAAGCTCAACGTAAGCTCGAGGAACAGCACCTCATCTTTCGATTAGGCACTTTACAGCCTTCTGGACTCAACATAGAGTTCAACAATTTCAGACCATAACCTCGGCCCCTATCTTTTTTTCTCCTCTCTCTCACATGGCAGCTGTTGATGATTCTGCCATTGTCATTTACACTTCATCTAGAGTCATCTTTTGTTTCTTAACTTGTCCGATTACCATCTCCTTTTGCCTTGCACCATCATCCCTTTTGCCTTTGGCCCTCCATTCACCATGACATTTCTGCAGCTACCGATCTGCTCAACCACACCCTCACCACCACCTTTGATGTCCTAGTCCCTATTAAAACAATTACCCTCTCTCACTCTGGCCGTTCCCCCGGTACGGCTCTCATCTTTGCTCCCTTAAGTCCAAGGGACGCAGACTCGAACGGATATGGCGGACAACTGGTTTAGCCATTCACCGCCAGATCTGGCTGGACCACATAAAACATTATCGGGCCCTGCTCTCGTTTGACAAAATTGCTCGCTATTCCAGAATCATTCTGGAATGCAAAGATAAACCTCGACTCCTATTCTCTACTGCTAACCGTCTTAAACCCCTCTCCCCTGTCTCCTCCACCCTCACCTCCGATAACAAGTGTGAGGAGCTCATGGACTTCTTTGTCTCTAAGATTGAGACCATCCGTTCAGCTGCCTCTGCCACTTCCCTTCCTTCCTTCCTTCCTTCCCCTAGCCCACTGGGCCAAACTTCCTCTAAGGTTCCCCCCTGCCCTAGGCCTGAACTCACATCTTTCTCCAGTTTCTCTCCGATCTCCCCTCATGATCTCTCTGCGTTCATCTTGCCCAAGAGACCCACCTCCTGCTCCCTCGACCCTATTCCCACCAAACTGCTGACCACCCAACTTCCTTTTCTGGCTCCCATGTTATCTGACATTGTTAACGGTTCTCTCTCCTCGGGTACTGTCCCCCTCTCCCTCAAATCTGCCGTCATCACCCCTCTCAAAAAAACAACCCTTGATCCCTCCATCCTTGCAAACTACTGCCCCATCTCCAATCTCCCTTTCCTCTCCAAAGTCCTTGAACGTGTTGTCGCCTCCCAAATCCGTGCCCATCTTTCCCGCAATTCCATGTTTGAATCCTTCCAATCAGGTTTCCGCCTTTGCCACAGTACAGAAACGGCTCTCATCAAAGTCACAAATTACATCCTTTGTGACTGTGACAAAGGTAAGCTGTCCCTCCTCATCCTTCTTGACTTGTCTGCAGCTTTTGACATGGTTGACCACTCCATCCTTCTCCAACGCCTCTCCATCGTCGTCCAGCTGGGTGGGACTGCACTCGCCTGGTTCCATTCTTATCTATCTAATCGTAACCAGAGAATCACCTGCAATGGCTTCTCTTCCTGCTTCCGCATCGTTACCTCTGGAGTCCCCCAAGGATCTATCCTTGGCCCCCTCCTATTTCTCATCGACATGTTGCCCCTTGGTGACATCATCCAAAAACACAGCGTCAGTTTCCACATGTACGCTGACGATACCCAGCTCTACCTCACTACCTCTTCTCTCGACCCCTCCACGGTGTCTAAATTGTCAGACTGCTTGACCGACATACAGTTCTGGATGAGCAAAAATTTTCTCCAATTAAATATTGGGAAGACCGAAGCCATTTTTTTCGGTCCCTGCCACAAACTCCGTTCCCTAGCCACTGACTCCATCCCTCTCTCTAACATCTGTCTGAGGCTGAACCACACTGTTCGCAACCTTGGTGTCATATTTGACCCTGAAATGAGCTTCCAACCACATATCCGCAGCATAACAAAGACCGCCTACTTCCACCTCCGTAACATCACCCATCTCCGCCCTTGCCTCAACCCTCATCCATGCCTTTGTTTCCTCCAGACTTGACTATTCCAACGCACTCCTGGCTGGCCTCCCACATTCCACCCGACATAAACTTGAGGTCATCCAAAACTCGGCTGTTCGTGTCCTAACTCGCACCAAGTCCCGTTCTCCCATCACCCCCTGTGCTCACTGACCTACATTGGCTCCTGGTTAACATAGAAACATAAAAACATAGAAGATAGGAGCAGGAGTAGACCATTCGGCCCCTCGAGCCTGTTCCACCATTTAATGAGATCATGGCTGATCATCCAAATTCAGTACCCTGTCCCTGCTTTCTCCCCATATCCCTTGATCCCTTTAGCCTTAAGAAATATATCTATCTCCTTCTTGAATATATTTAATGCATTGGCCTCAACTGTCTTGGGTGGTAGAGAATTCCACAGGTTCACCACTCTCTGGGTGAAGAAATTCCTCCTCATCTCAGTCCTAAATGGCTTACCCCTTATCCTTAGACTGTGACCCCTGGTTCTGGACTCCCCGCCATCGGGAACATCCTTCCTGCATCTAGTCTGTCTAGTCCTGTTAGAATTTTATAAGTTTCAATGAGATCCCCTCTCATTCTTCTAAACTCTAGCGAATATAAGCCTAATCGACCCAATCTCTCCTCATACCTCATTCCTGCCATCCCAGGTATCAGTCTGGTGAATCTTCGCTGCACTCTCTCCATGGCAAGAACATCCTTCCTCAGATAAGGCGACCAAAACTGCACACAATACTCAAGGTGTGGTCTCAGCAAGGCCCTGTACAACTGCAGCAAGACATCCTTGCTCCTGTACTCGAATCCTCTCGCTATGAAGGCCAACATACCATTTGCCTTCTTAACCGCCTGCTGCACCTGCATGCTTACCTTCAGCGACTGGTGCACAAGGACACCCAGGTCTCGTTGCACTTCCCCTTTTCCCAATCTATTGCCGTTCAGATAATAATCTGTCTTCCTGTTTTTGCCACCAAAGTGGATAACCTCGCATTTATCCACATTATACTGCATCTGCCATGCATCTGCCCAATCAGCCAACCTGTCCAAATCATACTGGAGTTTCTCTGCATCCTCCTCACAGCACACACGCCCACCCAGCTTTGTGTCGTCTGCAAACTTGGAGATATTACATCTAGTTCCCTCGTCTAGATCATTTATATACATATATATTGTGAATAACTGGGGTCCTAGCACCGATCCCTGCGGTACCCCACTAGTCACTGCCTGCCACTTGGAAAAAGACCCGTTTATTCCAACTCTTTGCTTCCTGTCTGTCAACCAGTTCTCTATCCAAGACAGTACCTTACCCCCAATCCCATGTGCTTTAACTTTGCACGCTAATCTCTTATGCGGGACCTTATCGAAAGCCTTCTGGAAGTCCAACTACACCACATCCACTGGTTCTCCCTTGTCTATTCTACCAGTTACATCCTCAAAAAATTCCAGTAGATTAGTCAAGCATGATTTACCTTTTGTAAATCCATGTTGACTTTGTCCGATCCTGTCACTGTTTTCCAAGTGCTCTGCTATTACATCTTTTACAATGGACTCTAGCATTTTGCCCACTACCGATGTCAGGCTTACCGGTGTATAATTCCCCGTTTTCTCTCTACCACCTTTTTTAAATAGTGGGGTTACATTAGCTATCCTCCAATCCATGGGAACTGTTTGAGTCGATAGAATTTTGGAAGATGACCAGCAATGCATCTACTATTTCTAGGGCCACTTCCTTAAGTACCCTTGGATGTAGATTATCAGGCCCTGGGGATTTATCGGTCTTCAATCCCGTCAATTTCCTGAACACCATTTCCCTACAAATACTGATTTCATTCAATTCCTCCCTCTCATTAGACCCTATGTTCCCCGACATCTCTGGGAGGTTATTTGTGTCCTCCTTTGTGAAGACAGAACCAAAGTATGTATTTAATTGGTCTGCCATTTCTTTGTTCCCCATTATAAATTCCCCTGATTCTGACTGCAAGGGACCTACGCTTGACTTCACCAATCTTTTTCTCTTCACATATCTATAGAAGCTTTTACAGTCAGTTTTTATGTTCCCTGCAAGCTTACTCTCATAATCTATTTTCCCCCTCTTAATTAATCCCTTTGTCCTCCTTTGCTGAATCCTAAACTGCTCCCAATCCTCAGGTTTGCTGCTTTTTCTGGCCATATTATATGTCCTATCCTTGGATCTTATGCTATCCCTAATTTCCCTTGTTAGCCACGGTTGAGTCACCTTTTTTGTTTTATTTTTATGCCAAACAGGAATGAACAAATTCTGTAGTTCATCCATGCGATTTTTAAATGTTTGCCATTGCCTATCCACCGTCAACCCTTTAAGTAAGGTTCTCCAATCCATCCTAGCCAACTCGCGCCTCATACCATCGTAGTTTCCTTTATTTAAATTCAGGACCCTAGTCTCTGAGTCAACTACTTCAATCTCCATCTTAATGAAGAATTCTATCATATTATGATCGCTCCTCCCCAAGGGGCCTCGCACAACAAGATTGCTAATTAATCCTATCTCATTACATAATACCCAGTCTAAGATGGCCTGATCTCTAGTTTGTTCCTCGACATATTGGTCCAGGAAACCATTCCGTATACACTCTCGGAATTCCTCCTCCACAGTATTGTTACTAATTTGGTTAGCCCAATCTATATGTAGATTAAAGTCACCCATGATAACTGCTGTGCCCTTATTGTACGCGTCTCTAATTTCCCGTTTAATGCCATCCCCAACCTCAGCATTACTGTTTGGGGGTCTGTATACAACTCCCACTAACGTTTTCTGCCCCTAGGTATTTCTCAGCTCTGCCCATACAGATTCCACATCATCATAGCTAATATCCTTCCTTACTATTGTGTTAATCTCCTCTTTAACCAGCAATGCTACCCCACCTCCTTTTCCTTTTTTCCTGTCCTTCCTGAATATTGAATACCCCTGGATGTTGAATTCCCAGTCTTGGTCACCCTGGAGCCATGTCTCCGTAATCTGAATTATATCATAAGCAACGCCCCGTTTTCAAAATTCTCATCCTTGTTTTCAAATCCCTCCTTATCTCTGTAATCTCCTCCAGCCCCTCAACCCCCCACCGAGATATCTGCGCTCCTCTAATTCTGCCCTCTTGAGCATCCCTGATTATAATCGCTCAAGCTTTGGTGGCCGTGCCTTCTGTTGCCCAGGCCCTAAGCTCTGGAATTCCCTGCCTAAACCTCTCCGCCTCACTACCTCTCTTTCCTCCTTTAGGACGCTCCTTAAAACCTACCTCTTTGACCAAGCTTTTGGTCACCTGCCCTAATTTCTCCTTATGTGACTCGGTGTCAAATATTTTGTCTTAAAATACTCCTGTGAAGCACCTTGGGACGTTTTACTACGTTAAAGGCGCTATATAAATACAAGTTGTTGTTTTAATCACTCTTGCCTTCCATCCTATCACAGACCTTCCCTTTTGTTCTTTCTTCCCCTCTCCCTGCCCCTGCACTTGCTTAAAAACCTGTTACATCTCCAACTTTTTCCAGTTCTGACAGAGTCATTGACCTGAAACGTTGACTCTGTTTCTCTCTCTACAGATGCTGCCTGACCTGCTGAGTATTTCCAGCATTTTCTGTTTTATTTTAGATTTCCAGCATCCGTAGTATTTTGCTTTTGTATTGCTAGAGAGTGACCTTGGAGCAGACAGTGTAAATATCAGAAACCATTACATGTGAAAGGACAGACTGCAGAGAGCGAATGGACCTGGGGAGTAACGACAGAAGGTATTCGGGGCAGGTGGAGGCAACCCAGGGACCAGGGACAGCTGGGTGAGAGTGAATATTCGCCAGTGTCTGCTGTAATATTACACTGGACAGTGTCTGTGCTGTAATATTACACTGGACAGTGTCTGTGCTGTAATATTACACTGGACAGTGTCTGTGCTGTAATACTACACTGGACAGTGTCTCTGTGCTGTAATATTACACTGGACAGTGTCTGTGCTGTAATACTACACTGGACAGTGTCTCTGTGCTGTAATATTACACTGGACAGTGTCTGTGCTGTAATACTACACTGGACAGTGTCTCTGTGCTGTAATATTACACTGGACAGTGTCTGTGCTGTAATATTACACTGGACAGTGTCTGTGCTGTAATACTACACTGGACAGTGTCTGTGCTGTAATACTACACTGGACAGTGTCTCTGTGCTGTAATATTACACTGGACAGTGTCTGTGCTGTAATACTACACTGGACAGTGTCTCTGTGCTGTAATATTACACTGGACAGTGTCTGTGCTGTAATATTACACTGGACAGTGTCTCTGTGCTGTAATATTACACTGGACAGTGTCTGTGCTGTAATATTACACTGGACAGTGTCTCTGTGCTGTAATATTACACTGGACAGTGTCTGTGCTGTAATATTACACTGGACAGTGTCTGTGCTGTAATATTACACTGGACAGTGTCTGTGCTGTAATATTACACTGGACAGTGTCTGTGCTGTAATATTACACTGGACAGTGTCTGTGCTGTAATATTACACTGGACAGTGTCTGTGCTGTAATATTACACTGGACAGTGTCTGTGCTGTAATATTACACTGGACAGTGTCTGTGCTGTAATATTACACTGGACAGTGTCTGTGCTGTAATTTTACACTGGACAGTGTCTGTGCTGTAATACTACACTGGACAGTGTCTCTGTGCTGTAATACTACACTGGACAGTGTCTGTGCTGTAATATTACACTGGACAGTGTCTCTGTGCTGTAATATTACACTGGACAGTGTCTGCTGTAATATTACACTGGACAGTGTCTGCTGTAATATTACACTGGACAGTGTCTGTGCTGTAATACTACACTGGACAGTGTCTGTGCTGTAATATTACACTGGACAGTGTCTGTGCTGTAATATTACACTGGACAGTGTCTGTGCTGTAATATTACACTGGACAGTGTCTGTGCTGTAATACTACACTGGACAGTGTCTCTGTGCTGTAATATTACACTGGACAGTGTCTGTGCTGTAATATTACACTGGACAGTGTCTGTGCTGTAATACTACACTGGACAGTGTCTCTGTGCTGTAATATTACACTGGACAGTGTCTGTGCTGTAATATTACACTGGACAGTGTCTCTGTGCTGTAATACTACACTGGACAGTGTCTCTGTGCTGTAATATTACACTGGACAGTGTCTCTGTGCTGTAATATTACACTGGACAGTGTCTGCTGTAATATTACACTGGACAGTGTCTGTGCTGTAATATTACACTGGACAGTGTCTGTGCTGTAATATTACACTGGACAGTGTCTGTGCTGTAATACTACACTGGACAGTGTCTGTGCTGTAATACTACACTGGACAGTGTCTGTGCTGTAATACTACACTGGACAGTGTCTGTGCTGTAATATTACACTGGACAGTGTCTGTGCTGTAATATTACACTGGACAGTGTCTGTGCTGTAATACTACACTGGACAGTGTCTGTGCTGTAATATTACACTGGACAGTGTCTGTGCTGTAATATTACACTGGACAGTGTCTGTGCTGTAATACTACACTGGACAGTGTCTGTGCTGTAATACTACACTGGACAGTGTCTGTGCTGTAATACTACACTGGACAGTGTCTGTGCTGTAATACTACACTGGACAGTGTCTCTGTGCTGTAATATTACACTGGACAGTGTCTGCTGTAATATTACACTGGACAGTGTCTGCTGTAATATTACACTGGACAGTGTCTGCTGTAATACTACACTGGACAGTGTCTCTGTGCTGTAATACTACACTGGACAGTGTCTGCTGTAATATTACACTGGACAGTGTCTGCTGTAATACTACACTGGACAGTGTCTGTGCTGTAATACTACACTGGACAGTGTCTCTGTGCTGTAATATTACACTGGACAGTGTCTGTGCTGTAATATTACACTGGACAGTGTCTGTGCTGTAATATTACACTGGACAGTGTCTGTGCTGTAATATAAGAACTAGGAGCAGGAGTCGGTCATTCGGCCCTTCAAGCCTGCTCTGCCATTCAGTAAGATCGTGGCTGATCTTCTATCTCAACTCCACCTTCCTGATTGATCCCCATATCCCTTGACTCCCAATTTCCAAAAATCTGTTGATATCTGTCTTGAATATACTCAACGACTGAGCATCTATAGCCCTCTGGGGTAGAGAATTCCAAAATTTCACAACCCTCTGAGTGAAGAAATTTCCCCTCATCTCAGTCCTAAATGGCCGACCCCTTATTCTGAGACTGTGACCCCTGGTTCTAGACTCCCTAGCCAGGAGAAACATCCTCCCTGCATCTACCCGGTCAAGTCCTGTAAGAATTTTGTCTGTTTCAATGAGATCACCTCTCATTCTTCTAAACTCCAGAGAATATAGGCCTAGTCTACTCAATCTGTCCTCCTAGGACAATCCCCCTATCCCAGGAATCAATCTAGTGAACCTTCATTGCACTCCCTCTAAGGCAAGTATATCCTTCCTTAGGTAAGTAGACCAAAACTGTACACAATACTCCAGGTGTGGTCTCACCAAGGCCCTATATAATTGCAGTAAGACAGAGAGTCATCACGGCACAGAAGGAGGCTATTCGGCCCATCCAGTCCGTGCCGGCTCTCTGTAGAGCAATCCAGTCAGTCCCATTCCCCGGCTCTATCCCCGTAGCCCTGCAAGTTTATTTCCCTCAAGTGCCTATCCAGTCTCCCCTTGAAAACATTGAGTGTCTCCGCTTCCACCACTTCCCCGTCTAGCCTATCCAAACCCGTCATAATCTTGTACACCTCTATCAAATCACCCCGCAACCTCTTTTGCTCTCATGAAAACAAATCCAGCTTCTCCAACCTGTCCTTGTAGCTAACATCCCCCATCCTCGGAACCATTCTGGTAAATCTCCTCTGCACCCTCTCAAGGGCCTTCACATCCTTCCTAAAGTGTGGTGACCAGAACTGGACGCAATACTCCAGTTGTGGCCTAACCAGCGCTTTATAAAGGTTCAGCATAACTTCTCTACTTTTGTATTCCGTACCTCTGTTTATGAAGCCCAAGATCCCATATGCTTTGCTAACCACTCTCTCAATATGTCCAGCTACCTTCAGGGATCTATGCACATTAACTCCCAGGTCCCTCTGTCCCTGCACACTCTTTAGAACTGTGCCATTAAGTCTATATTGTCTCTCCCTTTTCCTTCTGCCAAAATGCATCACCTCACACTTCTCTCTTAAATTCCATCTGCCACTTGTCTGCCTATTCTGCTAGCCTTTCTATGTCCTGTTGCAGTCGATTAGTATCATCATCCTTGTTTGCCACACCCCTAAGTTTGGTGTCATTGGCAAATTTAGAAATTCTACTCTGTATTCCAATATCCAGGTCATTTATCAAAAAAAGCAGTGGCCCCAGCACTGACCCTTGGAGAACATCACTGTCTACCATCCTCCAGTCTGAAAATGCAGCCATTTACCACAACTCGCTGTTTTCTGTCCTTAAGCCAATTCCTTATCCAAGCTGCCACTGACCCACCTATTCCATGAGCCTCAATTTTGTTAACCAGCCTTCTATGAGGTACTTTGTCAAACGCCTTCCGAAAATCCATGTAGACAACAACCATTGCATTCCCTTCATCAGTCCTCTCTGTTACTTCATCAAAAAATTCAATTTACTCTTATACTCAAATCCTCTTGTAATAAAGGCTAGCATACCATTGGCTTTCCTAATTGCTTCCTGTACCTTTCCAACATTACAACAGTGACTACACTCCAAAAGTACTTCATTGGCCGTAAAGCGCTTTGAGACGTCCGGTGGTCATGAAAGGCGCTATATAAATGCAAGTCTTTCTTTTCTTTTACCTGCATGTTAACTTTCTGTGATTCGTGTACAGGGATATCCAGGTCCTTCTGAACACCAACATTTCCCAATCTCTCACCATTAAAAAAAATATTCTGCTTTTCTATTTTTCCTACCAAAGTGGATAACTTCACATTTCTCCACATTATATTCCGTCTGTCATGTTCTTGCCCACTCACTTAACCGGTCTATATCCCTTTGCAGCCTCTTTACGTCCTCCTCACAGCTTACTGTCCCACCAAGCTTTGTATCGTCCGCAAACTTGGATATATTACATTTGGTCCCCTCATCTAAGTCATTGATCTAGATTGTGAATAGCTGAGGCCCAAGCACTGATCCTTGCGGTACCCCACTAGTTACATCCTGCCAACCTGAAAATTACCCGTTTATTCCTACTCTCTATTTTCTGTCTGTTAACCAATCCTCTATTCCTGCTAGTATATTACCCCCCAATCCCCTGAGCCCTAATTTTGTGTAATAACCTCTTGTGTGGCACCTTATCGAATGCTTTTTGAAAATCCAACTACACCACATCCACTGGTTCCCCCTTGTCTACCCTGCTAGTTACATCCTCAAAAATAACAGATTTGTTAAATGCGATTTCCCTTTCATAAATCTGTGTTGACTCTGCCCAATCCTATTATGATTTTCTAAGTGCCCAGTTACCACTTCCTTGATAATGGATTCCAGCATTTTCCCTACTACTGATGTCAGGCTCACTGCTGTATAGTAAGGAGGAGAAGTGTGAAATGTTAGATGAGGTAAACATAGTGAGAGAGGAATTATTAAGGGGTTTAGCATTTTGAAAGTGGATAAATCGCCATGCC
>JASTWF010003058.1:0-11365 GCA_030390025.1 Squalus acanthias | reverse complement strand
GGCATCTCCGCATCATTCATAAACAGAGGCAGAGAGTACAAAAGCAAGGAAGTTATGACGAACACTGGTTTGGCCTCAACTGGAGTATTGTGTCCAATTCTGGGCACCGCACTTTAGGAAGGATGTGAAGGCCTTACAGAGGGTGCAGAGGAGATTTACAAGAATGGTTCCAGGGATGAGGGGCTTCAGTTTCGTGGATAGACTGGAGATGCTAATGGTTGTTCTCCATAGAGCAGAGAAGATTGAGATGATTTGATAGAGGTGTTCAAAATCTTGAGGGGTCTCGACAGAGTGGATCGAGAGAAATAAAAACAGAAAATGCTGGAAACACTCAGCAGGTCAGGCAGCATCTGTGGAGAGAGAAACAGAGTTAACGTTTCAGGTCGATGACCCTTCGTCAGAACTGGAAAAAGTTGGAGATGTAACAGGTGCAGGACAGGGAATGGGGAGAGGGGGGAGGGAAGGAAAGAACAAAAGGGAAGGTCTGTGATAGGGTGGAAGGCAGGAGAGATTAAATGACAAAAGGGATGATGGTGCAAGGCAAAAGGAGATGGTAATGGGACAAGTTAAGAAACAAAAGATGAGTCTAGATGGGGTGTAAATGGGAATGGCAGAATCATCAACAGCTGCCATGAGAGAAAAAAAGAAAAAATATATATTTAAAAATAGGGACAGAGGTTCTGGTCTGAAATTGTTGAACTCGATGTTGAGTCCAGAAGGCTGTAAAGTGCTTAATCGAAAGATGAGGTGCTGTTCCTCGATAGGGAGAAACTGTTCCCATTGGCGGGAGGGTCGAGAACCAGAGGACACAGATTTAAGGTGATTGGCAAAAGAACCAAAGGCGACATGAGGAAAAACTTTTTTACGCAGCGAGTGGTGAGGATCTGGAATGCACTGCCTGAGAGGGTGGTGGAGGCAGACTCAATCGTGGCTTTCAAAAGGGAACAGAAGGAAAGAAATTTGCAGGGCTACAGGGAGTGGGTCTATCTGAAGTGCTCTTGCAGAGAGCTGGCACGGGCTCGACAGGCCGAATGGCCTCCTTCTGTGCTGTAACCATTCTATGATTCTACGAGTGCCTGTAATCGGCAGGAGGGCACTCCCCTGCTCTTCTTCCAATAGTGCCGTGGGATCTTTAGCACCCACCCGAGCAGGGCCTTGGTTTAACATCTCATCTAAAAGACGGTATTGAACAATGCAGCGCTCTGACAGAGTGTCAGCCTCAATTATGAACATAATCCGATTCAGGACGTCCGAAAGTTAGCTCCCTCCCAGTCTCCCACCTTACAATGCAGTGGATCTTTGTATCCTGAACTCTCCGTGCCCTGCTATAAACCTTTTGTACGCGTAGCTAGGCAACCAATCGAGAACAATTACACATTTGCCGATTACTTTCACACACGATCTCTCTCTTGGCCCCATCCATCCCTCCTCAGCAGAATTGGCAGATAACAAAACACTTTCAGGATTTTCATTAAACATGTTCAACCAGGCAGGAACTGTGCAAGAATTCGCTTTGCTTTTTTTGTATCTTTACAAACTGGTGCCCTGATATTTCAGTCTGTAAGTGGCCCTAAGATTGTGTTTCTCGCTATTTCAGTCTTGTACAACTAAAAATGATGACACATAACCTGGGCACGAACGTGGTGAGTTTTCCACAGCTCCAGACCCATGGGTTTGTGCCATTAACCCTACTCTGTACACACAGGGGAATCAACAAGAGAAGACCATTACAGCCACTGGGGTGAGGGGGCGGAAATTAAGCTTCCCGGCCCTCACTGCTCGCCGGAGACCGTGCCGAGAGAGGGGGGCTGTTGGAATGCAGCTGGTCTGCTCCCACCCACTGCAACTTGAAATTGCAGGCACCAAGGACACACGCCCGAATCCTGATGACATCATCAGGGCTGGACTTATAGGGCTGGATTTTACCAGCCCTGAGGAGGCGGGACTGCTGGGAAAGTCAAAAAGCATGGGAGCGGGTCCCGAACCCGCTCCCAACCCGCCTACAACCAATCTTCCCGGGAGTCGGGTCCCCGATTTGCGCAGGGTCCCGACTCCTAGCGGCAGGAAGAGGATTATAGCCACTTACCTGCCTGTTAACAGGTAGTTAACAGACAGTTAAGAGGCTTTTCCCAATTTTTCGACTGCTGCTGCGGGCTTCCTGACGTCGGGGAACCCCGCCAGGGTAAGTGAGGCGTGCTGTGGGTCTGTTGTTATGTCGGTGTTTGGATGACAGCTGCAGAAGTGGTGTGAAGGATGCAATGGGACACTGGTTAGTATCAGAGGTAAGGAAAAGTTGTGAAAGTAATGTTTAATGTGGTTAGATGTTTCTGCAAGTGACAAGCTGTGAAGTGTTTGTGTAGGCTCATCTCATTGGGAGAAGTGACAGATGGCTCCTGCAATCTCAGCTGCAGCTGCCATCTGTTTTATCCTAAGGAGAGAGTAACTGGAGAGCCTGGGTAAAAGGGCTCACCTGCGTACAGTGATTGTCAGTTCATCTGTCAAACAAGTGTGGTGCATATACCTTTAAGAAAACCGGTAGATGAAGCATCAGCAACTGACGTCATCTGACACCGGCTTTCCCTTAATTGGCTGGCAGGCCCACGGGGCGGGCTTAACAAGGCCAATCAGGGGAAAATAGCGTCTGTTTGTCAGTCGTCGCTGGGGGCAGGACTAGAACCCGGAAGGCAGCAGTCCTGCCCCCAACTCGTCTCGGTAAGTAAAATCCAGCCCATAGAATCATATCGGCACAGAAGGAGGCCATTGAGCCCATTGAGTCCGTGCTGGCTCTCTGTAGAGCAATCCAGTCAGTTCCATTCCCCCGCTCTATCCCCGTTGCCCTGCAAGTTTATTTCTCTCAAATGCCTATCCAGTCTCCCCTTGAAAACATTGAGTGTCTCCGCTTCCACCACTTCCGTCGGCAGCGAGTTCCAGGTCCTCACCACTCGTTGCGTAAAAAAGTTTTTCCTCACATCCCCCCCTGTATCTCTTGCCCAAAACCTTAAGGGGGAAAAATTGGGTTGCTTTGCACCTCCGGTTAGCGCCCTAAGAGGGTGCTAACGGGGTGCAAAGCAACTAGCGCCCGGGCGCGGCGCCACCCACGCCTCCCATGAAATTTAGCGGGAGGTTAGCGGCGGCGCTAACCTAGCGCCAGCGATGACGTCATCGCCGTGCGCAGCGCCCCGCTCGCACCCTGGCCGCAATCGTCGGGAACGCCCCCTGACTTACCGCCGGGGAGGCGCTATTTAAAGGCGAGGTGCGGGTCGGCCATTTTTGTTGCTGGCCGCCTGCCAGCACCTGCCTGGGCTCCCGTCCCCGGCCTCCTGAATGCCCCCCCCACACGGAGTGCCGGCTGCGCTCCAAGAGCCCGGCACTTCTCTTGAGTGCCGGGCTCTTTTGCCGGCACTCCCGATCCCCGGGTCACGCTGCGCAAGGCCCCTCCCCTTTAAGAAGGGAAGGAAGGCCTGCAATACCGTGGCGCGATGTGCCGCAGCGCCACGTAGCACCACGATATTGACTCACAGCGCCCCAGGTGGGATGCGGGACGCTTCCAGTAGCGCCCCGCTTCCCTCTTGGGGCACAACCACTCAATTTCCGGTGCGGGGCGCTATTTTTTCCGGGGCGCTACTCAATTTTTAGCCCTAAATCTGTGTCCCCTAGTCCTTGTACCATCAACTAGTGGGAACAGCCTTTCCCCGTCTAGCCTATCCAAACCCCTCATAATCTTGTACACCTCGATCAAATCACCCCTCAACCTCCTTTGCTCAGATAAAAAAAAAAACAGCTTCTCCAACCTGTCCTTGTAGCTAAGATCCCCCATCCCCGGAACCATTCTGGTAAATCTCCTCTGCACCCTCTCAAAGGCCTTCACATCCTTCCTAAAGTGTGGGGACCAGAACTGGACGCAATACATAAGAATATAAGAACATAAGACGTAGGAGCAGGAGTCGGCCATTTGGCCCCTCGAGCCTGCTCCGCCATTCAATAAGATCATGGCTGATCTGATCTTGGCCTCAACTCCACTTCCCTGCCCGCTCCCCATAACCCTTGACTCCCTTACCTTTCAAAAATCTGTCTATCTCCACCTTAAATATATTCAATGACCCAGCCTCCACAGCTCTCTGGGGAAGAGAATTCCAAAGATTCACGACCCTCTGAGAGAAGAAATTCCTCCTCATTTCCGTTTTAAAAGGGTGCCCCCTTATTCTGAAACTATGCCCCCGAGTTCTAGATTCCCCCACGAGGGGAAACATCCTCACTGCATCTACCCTGTCGAGCCCCTTCAGAATCTTATATGTTTCAATAAGATCCCCTCTCATTCTTCTAAACTCCAATGAGTATAGGCCCAACCTGCTCAACCTTTCTTCATAAGGCAACCCCTTCATCTCTGGAATCAACCCCGTGAACCTTCTCTGAACTGCCTCCAATGCAAATATATCCTTCCTTAAATAAGGAGACCAAAACTGTACGCAGTACTCCAGGTGTGGTCTCACTAATGCCCTGTACCGTTGTAACAGGACTTCCCTACTTTTATACTTCATTCCCTTTGCAATAAAGGCCAACATTCCATTTGCCTTCCTAATTACTTGCTGTACCTGCATGCTAACTTTTTGTGATTCATGTTCAAGGACCCCCAGATCCCTCTGTACCTCAGCATTTTGTAATCTCTCCCTATTTAAATAATAATTAGCTTTTTTATTTTTCCTACCAAAGTGGATAACCTCGCATTTTCCCACATTAAACTCCATCTGCCAGATTTTTGCCCACTCACTTAGCCTATCTATATCCCTTTGGAGATTCTTTGCGTCCTCCACACAACTTGCTTTCCCACCTATCTTTGTATCATTAGCAAATTTGGCTACATTACACTCAGTCCCTTCATCCAAGTCATTAATACAGATTGTAAATAGTTGAGGCCCCAGCACTGATCCCTGCGGCACCCCACTAGTTACTGATTGCCATCCTGAAAATCACCCATTTATCCTGACTCTCTGTTTTCTGTTAGTTAGCCAATCCTCTATCCATGCTAATATATTACCCCCAACCCCGTGAGCTCTTATCTTGTGCAGTAACCTTTTATGTGGCACCTTATCGAATGCCTTCTGGAAATCCAAATACACCACATCTACTGGTTCCCCTTTATCCACCCTGCTCGTTACATCCTCAAAGAACTCCAGCACATTTGTCAAACATGATTTCCCTTTCATAAAACCATCCTGACTCTGCTTGAATATATTATGATTTTCTAAATGTCCTGCTATCACTTCCTTAATGATGGACTCCAGCATTTTCCCAATGGCAGATGTTAGGCTAACTGGTCGATAGTTTCCTGCTTTCTGTCTCCCTCCTTTCTTAAATAGTGGCGTTACATTTACGGTTTTCCAGTCCACTGGGACCTCTCCAGAATCCATGGAATTTTGGTAGATTACAACCAATGCATCCACTATCTCTGCCGCTACCTCTTTTAAGACTCTAGGATGCAGGCCATTGGGTCCAGGGGACTTGTCCACCTTTAGTCCCATTAGTTTGCCTAGTACTTTCTCTCTAGTGACAGTGATTGTTTTAAGTCCCCCCCCCCACCCCCACCACCCCAATAGCCCCTTGATTATCCATTATTGGGATGGTTTTAGTGTCTTCTACCATGAAGACCGATACAAAATATTTGTTCAAAGTCGCCGCCATTTCCCTGTTTCCCATTATTAATTCCCCAGACTCATCCTCTAGGGGACCAACGTTTATTTTAGCTACTCTCTTCCTTTTTATATACCTGTAGAAGCTCTTACTGTCTATTTTTATATTTCTTGCTAGCTTACTCTCATAAGCTATCTTCTCTCTCTTTATCATTTTTTTAGTCGTCCTTTGCTGCTTTTTAAAAATTTCCCAATCCTCTGGCCTACCACTAATCTTCGCAACATTGTATGCCTTTGTTTTCAATTTGATACCATCCTTAACTTCCTTAGTTAGTCACGGATGGTTCATCCTTCTCTTAGAGTCTTTCTTTCTCACTGGAATATATCTTTGCTGAGAGTTATGAAATATCTCCTTAAATGTTTGCCACTGCTTTTCTACAGTCTTACCCTATAATATATTTTCCCAGTCCACTTTAACCAAGTCTGCCTTCATACCTTTGTAATTACCTTTGTTTAAGTTCAGGACACTAGTTTGAGACCTAGCTTTCTCACCCTCAAACTGAATTTGAAATTCTACCATGCTATGATCACTCTTCCCAAGAGGATCCTTCACTCCAGTTGTGGCCTAACCAGCTCTTTATAAAGGTTCAGCATAACTTCTCTACTTTTGTACTCAATACCTTTATTTATGAAGCCCAAGATCCGATATGCTTTGTTAACCACTCTCTCAATATGTCCTGCCACCTTCAGGGGCCTATGCACATTAACTCCCAGGTCCCTCTGTCCCTGCACGCTCTTTAAAACTGTGCCATTAAGTGTATATTGCCTCTCCCTGTTCCTTCTGCCAAAATGCATCACCTCACACTTCTCTGTATTAAATTCCATCTGCCACTTGTCTGCCCATTCTGCTAGCCTTTCTATGTCCTGTTGCAGTCGATTGGTATCATCCTCACTGTTTGCCACACCCCCAAGTTTGGTGTCATTGGCAAATTTAGAAATTCTACTCTGTATTCCAATATCCAGGTTATTTATATATATATCAAAAAAAGCAGTGGCCCCAGCACAGACCCTTGGGGAACACCACGGTCTACCATCCTTCAGTCTGAAAAACAGCCATTTACCACAACTCGCTGTTTTCTGTCCTTAAGCCAATTCCTTATCCAAGCTGCCACTGACCCACCTATTCCATGAGCCTCAATTTTGTTAACCAGCCTTCTATGTGGTACTTTGTCAAACGCCTTCCGAAAATCCATGTAGACAACATCCATTGCATTCCCTTCATCAATCCTCCCTGTTACTTCATCAAAAAATTCAATTAGATTAGTCAAACACAATCTGCCTTCTACAAATCCGTGTTGGCTCTCCTTAATTAGCTTAAACCTCTCCAAATGCCTGTTAATTTTTCCTTGATTATTGTTTCTAAGACTTTACCCACCACTGATGTTAAACTGGCCGGCCTGTAGTTATTAGAATTGTCCAACACCCTTTCTTCAACAATGGTGTCACATTTGCCACTTTCCAATCCTCAGGCACCTCCCCCGCATCTAGGGAAGATTGGAAAATTATGGCAAGCCCTTCCGCTATCTCCTCCCCCAATTCCCTTGGAAATCAGGGATGCAAGCCATCTGGACCAGGCGACTTATCCACTCTAAGCATAACCAGCCTTTCTAGTACATCCTGTCTATCAATTTTCACCCCTTCCATTGCTTCTACCTTTTCCACTGCTACTGATATTTTGTCAGCACCTACCTCCTTAGTAAACACCGATACAAAGTACTCATTGAGTATTCTAGCCTTGCCCTGCACCTCTAAGCATATATCAACCGCATTGTCCCTAATAGGCACCACCCCGCCTCTTACTACCCTCTTACTGTTTACATGCCGGTAGAAGATTTTTGGGTTCCCTTTTATGTTAACCGCCATTCTACTCTCATATTCTCTCTTTGCCAATTTTATTTTCATCTTCATTTCCCCTCTCAACTTATTGTATTTGGTCTGGTTCTCCCTTGAAGAAATCACCTGACATTCATCATACACCCTCTTTTTTTGTTTCATCATCTTCTCTATCTCCCTCATCATCCAAGGAGCCTTTGCTTTGGTTCCTTTACCATTCCCTCTTGTTGGAATGTACCTAGCCTATACTTGGAACATCTCCTCCTTATAGATCACCCATTGTTCCGTTACAGTTTTTCCTGTCAGTCTTTGGTTCCATTTTACTCTAGCTAGATCCTTTTGCATCCCATTGAAGTTAGCCCTATTCCAGTTTAGAAGTTCCACTCTGGATTGTTCCTTGCTCCTCTCCATTGCTAATCTAAATCTTATGATACGATGATCACTCATACCCAAGTGTTCTCCCACAGACACTTGGTCGACCTGGCCCACCTCATTCCCCAGCACCAGATCCAGCAATGCCTCCTTCCTAGTTGGGCCAAGAACATATTGGTCAAGGGAATTCCTCCCCTCTGATAGGGTAACCTGTAGGTTTGGATAACCTTTAAATGTATATTGTAGTTGCGTTAGAAGCCATGCTATTAAAATGTTACTGTAACTGCAAGGCATGATGGGAAGCTTGACCAAAATCAGACCAAAGCGTAGGGGGCGATTTTGACAATTGGGGCGCTTTGGAGGCGGGACTGTTGCTTGTCAGGTCATTGTCCCACCTCCATCTACTTGTGGCCAACCCACGCTATTTTCCCTTGATTGACCTTGTTAAGCCCGCCCAGCGGGCTAAGCAGGCCAATTAAGGGGAAGCCGGTTACAGAGAACGTCAGCGTATGACGTTTCATCTGTCAAAAATTTTTGACAGATTTATTGTCATCGTTTGACAGCTCTGTGAAGCTGTCAAACACTGACATCCTCTGTAGTTTGATGAGTTCTTGTATTCAAGACTCATCAAACCTCTTTCTTTAGCAGAAATTAGATGGTTGTTGCATTGGAGAATGCAGCAGCCATCTGTCATCTCTGCCGATGAGATGCGAGACTCTCCACATCCCCAACGGTTGAAGCCTGCAGGAAGAAACAAAGGTAAGTAAACATTTTCTATCACTTTCCACTCACCTCTCACACTCACCTCTCCACACTTGCACCCATCACTTACCTTCACAGCGCACTTTTGCACCCCCCCGACCCCCGCAGACCCACTGCTCGCCTCGGTGACCCTGGCGGGGTTTCCCGACATCGGGAAGCCGGCGCCTCTGGTGGAAAAATGGGGATAATCCTCTGAACTACCTGTTAACAGGCAATTAAGTAGCTGTAATCCCCTTCCCGTCTCGAGGAGATGGGACCCGGCGCGGGTCGGCTACCCGCCCCCGGATTCTGCCATTTTCCCGGCAGTCCCGCCTCCCCGGGGCTGGCAAGATCGCCCCCAAAGAGTCAGCATTTAACAGTAGCAGTAGTTGTAATAAAGTTTCTCCACGAAACCTTGAATCAGGAACAATGAACAAAGATAATGGTAACTGGAGACTGGATAAGATAAACAAAACTGCAGAAAGGCAGAAGGACCTTGGGTCCGGGACAGTTGAGATAGCGGGAAGCATCTGCCAAAGCCTACGTAACCGGTAATTAACAGTTGAGCAATTATCGGTAGTAGATTGATTATGTATCAATAAACTGCCATGACCATTGTAAATTTGAGAGAGTTCGGTGCGCTGAAGGCTCTCCCCTGCCTGCTTGTAATAAAGTTTCTCTCATGTCGCAGCCTCCCCGTGACTCCGAGTGGTTTCTTTCCACAACACCCTCCTTTCCCTTTACCCCAGCATTATCCCAATCCATATTTGGGTAATTAAAGGCCCCCAATATCACCACTCTAGCTCTTGCATATCTCTGCAATTTCCCTGCAGATTTGCTCCTCTACCTCCCTCTCACTATTTGGAGGCCTATCGAATATCCCCAATAGTGTGATCATACCCTTTTTGCTCCTCAATCTTAACCCCAGACCGTTAGAAAGAAAAAAGAAATAAAGAAAGAACTTTTGTATTTCTATAGTGCCTCAGGATGTGGCAAAGTGCTTTACAGATAATGACCAGAAAATCTGCTTTTGTGATGTTGATGTGATAAATATTCGCCAGGACACCGGGGATAATTCCCCTGCTCTTCTTCGAAATAGTGCCATGGGATCTGACAGTGCGGCACTCCCTCAGTACTGCCTCTCCGACAGTGCAGCGTTCCTCAGTACTGCCCCTCCGACAGTGCAGCGCTCCCTCAGTACTGCCCCTCCGACAGTGCAGCGCTCCCTCAGTACTGCCCCTCCGACAGTGCAGCGTTCCTCAGTACTGCCCCTCCGACAGTGCAGCGCTCCCTCAGTACTGCCCCTCCGACAGTGCGGCGCTCCCTCAGTACTGCCTCTCCGACAGTGCAGCGCTCCCTCAGTACTGCCCCTCCGACAGTGCAGCGTTCCTCAGTACTGCCCCTCCGACAGTGCAGCGCTCCCTCAGTACTGCCCCTCCGACAGTGCGGCGCTCCCTCAGTACTGCCCCTCCGACAGTGCGGCGCTCCCTCAGTACTGCCCCCTCCGACAGTGCGGCGCTCCCTCAGTACTGCCCCTCCGACAGTGCGGCGCTCCCTCAGTACTGCCCCTCCGACAGTGCGGCGCTCCCTCAGTACTGCCCCCTCCGACAGTGCGGCGCTCCCTCAGTACTGCCCCTCCGACAGTGCGGCGCTCCCTCAGTACTGCCCCTCCGACAGTGCAGCGCTCCCTCAGTACTGCCCCTCCGACAGTGCGGCGCTCCCTCAGTACTGCCCCTCCGACAGTGCGGCGTCCCTCAGTACTGCCCCTCCGACAGTGCGGCGCTCCCTCCGTGCTGCCCCTCCGACAGTGCGGCACTCCCTCAGTACCGCCCCTCTGACAGTGCAGCACTCCCTCAGTACTGCCCCTCCGACAGTGCGGCACTCCCTCAGTACCGCCCCTCTGACAGTGCAGCGCTCCCTCAGTACTGCCCCTCCGACAGTGCGGCGCTCCCTCAGTACTGCCCCTCCGACAGTGCGGCGCTCCCTCAGTACTGCCCCTCCGACAGTGCAGCACTCCCTCAGTACTGCCCCTCCGACAGTGCGGCGCTCCCTCAGTACTGCCCCTCCGACAGTGCGGCACTCCCTCAGTACTGCCCCTCCGACAGTGCAGCACTCCCTCAGCACTTCACTGGGAGTGTCAGCCTCAAGTTTCTGGAGTGAGACTTGAACCCACGATCTTCTGACTCAGAGCTGAGAGAGCGGCCTGCTGAGCCATGACTGGCGCCTTAGAAGTGATCCATTGCCAAGACTGAGCATTTAAGCACCAGAAGTGATAAACATGCTCGTGGCTCCTTCGGCAGCTCCTCATTGTTTAACACAAGCTTCAAATGTAGGTTATACATGTCTTTCTATAGAAAGATTAAAGGAGGAATAAGAGGCCATGAAGTGAAACGTGGTTACTGAGAGAGGGAATAACTCCAAGTTGGCAGCATGTTATACACAGATGGGGTAAATCACCCAATCCAGGAGCGTGCATATCATTCTAAACTCACCTGGATCAGTGCAGCCACAAGAACACTCAAGGAGCTCGACACCATCCAGGACAGAGCAGTTCACATTCCTGGCTCCCCAGGACTGGTGCAGCCCAGATTCACCAGATTGATACCCGGGATAAAAGGGTTAAATTATGAGGACAGGTTGCACAGACTGGGCTTGTTTAGAAGATTAAGGGGTGATCTAATCGAGGTATTTAAGATGATTAAAGGGGTAGATAGAGAGAAACTATTTCCTCT
>JASTWF010000306.1:456013-594157 GCA_030390025.1 Squalus acanthias | reverse complement strand
CACACTCCTGTACGAAAGGCTGATATTTAAAGATATTTAGTAGACGAGAATCATTTGTATAACTTCAAGTGTCGCCATTCACCAAATAATATTACACATAATTACTCCTGAGTAACTAGAAAACTAAGACTTGTTCAAAATGTAGCTGCGAGGACAGTCAAAAGCAGTTTTGACTAAGTTTTGATAACAAACAGCCACAGACTGCAAGTGAAGGTTAAATCATTAAATAACATATTATGATGCTAAGTAGAAATTAGAATTCGCTTAACAAAACTAATTGCAATGGTATTTAAAAAATAATTCGTATAAGGACATAAAATGAGAGAGATCATGGAGATAAAGTATTTATCTGGTGGATTAAAGTGAGATAGTTTGGATACCTCAAGACTAGTGAAACAGCGCTGATATGGGCCCTTGGTATAAAGGCCTTGTACCAGGGAAGCTAGAAATGAAAGAGATAAAGTAAATTCCAATGGGGTGAAAAACTATAAACAAGATAACACTAAACATGGCAAAGTTGGTGGAAAAATACTGGAAAGGCGGGATGCTACCTTAGTCTGAGTGACAATGGTCTTTTGACCATTAGAACCAATTATAAAAGGTGATTTTGTTAAAGACCATATATGGACACTGGCCAAACCAACTGTTGATAAGAAAAGGGTTAAAACCTCGATACTCAAAGAACAACTTTACACAGACGTAAAGCGAGGACAAAGGAACAGACTTGAGACGACGTCATCTGTGTCCGAGAGGTTCCAGAGACCTAGGGCTGCGAGCTACTCGTTAAAACTATCGCCTAATATGAAGTACATTACACTGTATGCTTAATAAATCTTGATCTATTGCTCAAACATACTGGCTGCTGCCTATTGGTGTCTTGTCCAAGAACTCGGAGATCATTAAGATCATTAAGATCTTACAAATTGGCACCCTTCAGATGGGACAAGACAAAGTGGCTAGTATTGTGTAATAGATCGGACCTCGAAAGTAGCTTCCTGATCAGCTGCTGCTTGAGGGATAAACCCCGTGGGGAGTGGGGAGTGCCCGTGAATTGCGCGCCGATAGTTATTGATAGTAAGAGTTTTTATAGTTATATAAAAAGAAAAAGGGTGGCTAAAGTAAATGTTAGTCCCTTAGAGGATGAGACCGGGAAATTAATGGTGGGAAATATGGAGATGGCAAAAACACTGAATGAATATTTTGTATCAGTCTTTACAGTAGAGGACACTAAGAATATCCCAACACTGGACAAACAGGGGGCTATAGGGGGAGAGGAGCTAAACACGATCAAAATCACTAAGGAAGTGGTACTCGGTAAAATAATGGGACTCAAGGCGGATAAATCACCTGGACCTGATGGCTTACATCCTAGAGTCTTGAAGGAAGTGGCGGTAGGGATTGTAGATGCATTGGTAATAATTTTTCAAAACTCCCTGGATTCCGCTAAGGTCCCGGCAGACTGGAAAACTGCTAATGTAACACCCTTATTTAAAAAGGGCAGTAGACAGAAGGCTGGTAACTATAGACCGGTTAGCCTAACATCTGTGGTAGGTAAAATTTTGGAGTCCATTATTAAGGAAACAGTAACAGGACATTTGGATAATCATAATTTAATAGGACAAAGTCAGCATGGTTTTACGAAGGGGAAGTCATGTTTGACAAATTTGCTGGAGTTCTTTGAGGAAGTAACATATAGAGTGGATAAAGGGGAACCAGTGGACGTAGTGTATTTAGACTTCCAAAAGGCATTTGACAAGGTGCCACACAAAAGATTATTGCTTAAGGTAAGAAATCACGGGATTGGGGGTAATATTCTGGCATGGATAGAGGATTAGCTATCTAACAGAAAGCAAAGAGTTGGGATAAATGGTTCATTCTCAGACTGGCAATCAGTAACTAGTGGTGTTCCACAGGGGTCAGTGCTGGGTCCCCAACTCTTTACAATCTATATTAATGATTTGGAGGAAGGGACCAAGTGTAACATATCAAAATTTGCAGATGATACAAAGATGGGAGGGAAAGTAGTGAGTGAGGAGGACATAAAAAACCTGCAAGGGGACATAGACAGGCTAAGTAAGTGGGCAGAGATTTGGCAGATGGAATACAACACTGGAAAGTGTGAGGTGATGCACTTTGGCAGGAAAAATCCTAGAGCAATTTATTATCTTAATGGCAAGAAACTGGAGAGTACTGAAGTGCAAAGGGATCTGGGGGTCCTGGTGCACGAAACTCAAAAGGTTAGTATGCAGGTGCAGCAAGTGATTAAGAAGGCAAATGGAATGTTGGCTTTCATTGCTAGGGGGATAGAATATAAAAATAGGGAGGTATTGCTTCAGTTGTACAAGGTATTGGTGAGACCGCACCTGGAATACTGCATACAGTTTTGGTGTCCTTACTTAAGGAAAGACATCCTTGCTCTCGAGGCAGTGCAAAAAAGGTTCACTCGGTTAATCCCGGGGATGAGGGGGTGGTCATATGAGGAGAGGTTGTGTAGATTGGGACTCTACTCATTGGAGTTCAGAAGAATGAGAAGCGATCTTATTGAAACATATAAGATTGTGAAGGGGTTGGATCGGGTGGATGCGGGGAGGATGTTCCCGATGACAGGTGAGACTAGAACTAGGGGACATAGTCTTAGAATAAGGGGCTGCTCTTTCAAAACTGAGATGAGGAGGAACTACTTCACTCAGAGGGTGGTAGGTCCATGGAATATGCTGCCACAAAAAGCTGTAGAAGCTACATCATTAAATAAATTTAAAACAGAAATAGACAGTTTCCTAGAAGTAAAGGGCATTAAGGGTTACGGGGAGTGGGCAGGAATTTGGACATGAGTCTAGGTTCGGATCGGTCATGGCCCTGTGGGTAGTGGAGCGGGCCCAGGGACCGTGTAGCCTGATTCTGCTCCTATTTCGTGTGTGCAATTCTGTTAGATGCAGGAGATGGTTCTGTGATAGTAGATAGTAGATTGGCGGTTAGGATCAGATCAGCCATGATCTTATTGAATGGCGGAGCAGGCTCGAGGGGCCGATTGGCCTACTCCTGCTCCTATTTCTTATGTTCTTATGTTCTTATTGATGTTAGAGGTCTGTTAAGAAAATCACAATGGCTAGTAGAAGTTGTGTTAATGCATATAAGAGTAAGTTAGACAGAGGCGCCTGTGCGGAGGAAGTGCAGGTATTATTGACGGAACGTTTAATCAAAGGAGACCGAGTCCCCTTTGAAAAAGTGATAAACCTTATTCCGGAAAGTCTGTCTCAGAAAAAACACAACGGGTTAAGAGAGAAACATAGCCAGGTGGTTAAGCATAAAGTGCAGGAGAGAGAGGGACAGATAGAGAAGGAAAAAGATCTAATTTGCAGGCTAACCAATCTGCAAAGGAAGGGGAAAAAACAGGGATTTGGAAAGCCAGGAAAAGCTGCTGGGACGCCAATGTAAAAAGAGAAAGAAAGAGAGAAATTTAAAGCTTTACCGACATGGAAGTTATTAGCGTCTGTGCCGAGAGAAATAAAACACAAGATTTGCTGAGTGAAAGGAACCTTAAAAAAATGCTGGAATTTCAGTTTGTGTGAAAGTGTGTGTTAAAGGGTGAAAGTTTTCCTGACTATGAATGTTTAAGACGTTACAGTATTTCTTTTGTCTGAAAAGTCTGTCTTTAAAAGAAAGATTCTGTTATGTGTGTCTTAGCTCCACCCACTTCTCTGTGTTAAAAGCGTTTCAAACTTTTGTCTTGTCTTGGATTTTGGAAGTTTTAAATGTGCGAATAAGATTGTGCCCCAAGAATTGGGAAAAAAAACTTTGAACTACAATTTAAGTTAAGCTGGTGTGTAAAAACTGAGGAACAACAAAAAGTTTGTTTAACAAAAGATTAAGTTTCAGTCTAAGATTTAACCTTGGAGTCGCGGTTGCTATGGTGAAATCTTCTAAAGCAGTTTGATTTGATTTGCTTAAATGTGAAAAACTAATTTTTCTTCAGTTATATTAAATGTTTTTACAGTATTTTGGAAAGGCATCTGAAGAAAGGACAATAAGAAATATGACAATTTACTGTTTTCTGCAAGCATGTGCTATTTTGTTTTGTTTTATCTGTTCTGTTCGTGTTTAGTTAAAGTGTGAAAACACAACTGTCTCTTTCGATCCGGAAAGTTTGTTTTTAAATTTACGTGAAGTGACGCAATTGCGTGCGCCTGACAATGTCTCGCTCCACCTTCTTAAAAACCTGCAAAGGAGTTAACCCTTTCCACTGACAGCTGTTTAAGTTCACCAAATAACAACTTTAGTATTACTGAATGAAATTTAAAGATACTGGACATTATTAAATTTAAGTTTCTTAATTTTAAGTTAAAATTTCCCCACAGTGACAGAAGGAAAATTATGATTTGATAAATTAACCCCTTGGGCTCTTAAACAGAACCACAATGCATTCTCTTCTTTCTTTTGTTATATGGAAGTCACCTTGTAAACTAATTGCAGCACTTCTGTCTCTAATGTTAAAACACTGTGTAAACCACCCAGCCTTGGAATCACTCGTTTCTGAAATCGGAAATGGAAGATAAATTGACAGAAATGAAATTGAACATTGACAAAACCTGAGTGTTCAACAATACTGCTGTTTGGATTTTGGGATAATTTTGTAACAACAAAATGGACTCAGGCACTATATATTGGGTTACTTTTGGGAAAATAAAAGATCCTCTAAAATAATGATAAATAAAATGTGTTAATAACTTGGACCAAGTGAGAATGTTTGATCTATGTTTTCAATCTGAAATATTGTGCCGGACAGTAAAGTTCCTCCAGGGCTCATGAATGAGATATGAATGGTAACTAATTGGATGTGTGAAATGGAGAGAGGAAGTGATTGAGGGTGTGAGATAGAAACAGGAGAATTACACTACTAAACAAGAACATAAGAAATAGGAGCAGGAGTAGACCAATCGGCCCCTCGAGCCTGCTCCGCCATTCAATGAGATCATGGCTGATCTGATCCAACCTCAACTCTAAAGAACACAAGAAGCAGGAGCAGGACCAGACCACTCGGCCCCTGGGCCCGCTCCGCCACCCACAGGGCCTCGACCGATCCGAACTCAAACTCATGTCCAATTTCCAGCCCGCTCCCCGTAACCCCTGATTCCCTTTACTTCTAGGAAACGGTCTATTTCTGTTTTAAATTTATTTAATGAAGTAGCTTCCACAGCTTCCTGGGGTAGCAAATTCCACAGACCCACTACCCTCTGAGTGAAAAAGTTTCTCCTCATCTCAGTTTTGAAAGAGGAGCCCCTTATTCTAAGATTAATGGTGGGAAATATGGAGATGGCAAAAACACTGAATGAATATTTTGTATCAGTCTTTACAGTAGAGGACACTAAGAATATCCCAACACTGGACAAACAGGGGGCTATAGGGGGAGAGGAGCTAAACACGATCAAAATCACTAAGGAAGTGGTACTCGGTAAAATAATGGGACTCAAGGCGGATAAATCACCTGGACCTGATGGCTTACATCCTAGAGTCTTGAAGGAAGTGGCGGTAGGGATTGTAGATGCATTGGTAATAATTTTTCAAAACTCCCTGGATTCCGCTAAGGTCCCGGCAGACTGGAAAACTGCTAATGTAACACCCTTATTTAAAAAGGGCAGTAGACAGAAGGCTGGTAACTATAGACCGGTTAGCCTAACATCTGTGGTAGGTAAAATTTTGGAGTCCATTATTAAGGAAACAGTAACAGGACATTTGGATAATCATAATTTAATAGGACAAAGTCAGCATGGTTTTACGAAGGGGAAGTCATGTTTGACAAATTTGCTGGAGTTCTTTGAGGAAGTAACATATAGAGTGGATAAAGGGGAACCAGTGGACGTAGTGTATTTAGACTTCCAAAAGGCATTTGACAAGGTGCCACACAAAAGATTATTGCTTAAGGTAAGAAATCACGGGATTGGGGGTAATATTCTGGCATGGATAGAGGATTAGCTATCTAACAGAAAGCAAAGAGTTGGGATAAATGGTTCATTCTCAGACTGGCAATCAGTAACTAGTGGTGTTCCACAGGGGTCAGTGCTGGGTCCCCAACTCTTTACAATCTATATTAATGATTTGGAGGAAGGGACCAAGTGTAACATATCAAAATTTGCAGATGATACAAAGATGGGAGGGAAAGTAGTGAGTGAGGAGGACATAAAAAACCTGCAAGGGGACATAGACAGGCTAAGTAAGTGGGCAGAGATTTGGCAGATGGAATACAACACTGGAAAGTGTGAGGTGATGCACTTTGGCAGGAAAAATCCTAGAGCAATTTATTATCTTAATGGCAAGAAACTGGAGAGTACTGAAGTGCAAAGGGATCTGGGGGTCCTGGTGCACGAAACTCAAAAGGTTAGTATGCAGGTGCAGCAAGTGATTAAGAAGGCAAATGGAATGTTGGCTTTCATTGCTAGGGGGATAGAATATAAAAATAGGGAGGTATTGCTTCAGTTGTACAAGGTATTGGTGAGACCGCACCTGGAATACTGCATACAGTTTTGGTGTCCTTACTTAAGGAAAGACATCCTTGCTCTCGAGGCAGTGCAAAAAAGGTTCACTCGGTTAATCCCGGGGATGAGGGGGTGGTCATATGAGGAGAGGTTGTGTAGATTGGGACTCTACTCATTGGAGTTCAGAAGAATGAGAAGCGATCTTATTGAAACATATAAGATTGTGAAGGGGTTGGATCGGGTGGATGCGGGGAGGATGTTCCCGATGACAGGTGAGACTAGAACTAGGGGACATAGTCTTAGAATAAGGGGCTGCTCTTTCAAAACTGAGATGAGGAGGAACTACTTCACTCAGAGGGTGGTAGGTCCATGGAATATGCTGCCACAAAAAGCTGTAGAAGCTACATCATTAAATAAATTTAAAACAGAAATAGACAGTTTCCTAGAAGTAAAGGGCATTAAGGGTTACGGGGAGTGGGCAGGAATTTGGACATGAGTCTAGGTTCGGATCGGTCATGGCCCTGTGGGTAGTGGAGCGGGCCCAGGGACCGTGTAGCCTGATTCTGCTCCTATTTCGTGTGTGCAATTCTGTTAGATGCAGGAGATGGTTCTGTGATAGTAGATAGTAGATTGGCGGTTAGGATCAGATCAGCCATGATCTTATTGAATGGCGGAGCAGGCTCGAGGGGCCGATTGGCCTACTCCTGCTCCTATTTCTTATGTTCTTATGTTCTTATTGATGTTAGAGGTCTGTTAAGAAAATCACAATGGCTAGTAGAAGTTGTGTTAATGCATATAAGAGTAAGTTAGACAGAGGCGCCTGTGCGGAGGAAGTGCAGGTATTATTGACGGAACGTTTAATCAAAGGAGACCGAGTCCCCTTTGAAAAAGTGATAAACCTTATTCCGGAAAGTCTGTCTCAGAAAAAACACAACGGGTTAAGAGAGAAACATAGCCAGGTGGTTAAGCATAAAGTGCAGGAGAGAGAGGGACAGATAGAGAAGGAAAAAGATCTAATTTGCAGGCTAACCAATCTGCAAAGGAAGGGGAAAAAACAGGGATTTGGAAAGCCAGGAAAAGCTGCTGGGACGCCAATGTAAAAAGAGAAAGAAAGAGAGAAATTTAAAGCTTTACCGACATGGAAGTTATTAGCGTCTGTGCCGAGAGAAATAAAACACAAGATTTGCTGAGTGAAAGGAACCTTAAAAAAATGCTGGAATTTCAGTTTGTGTGAAAGTGTGTGTTAAAGGGTGAAAGTTTTCCTGACTATGAATGTTTAAGACGTTACAGTATTTCTTTTGTCTGAAAAGTCTGTCTTTAAAAGAAAGATTCTGTTATGTGTGTCTTAGCTCCACCCACTTCTCTGTGTTAAAAGCGTTTCAAACTTTTGTCTTGTCTTGGATTTTGGAAGTTTTAAATGTGCGAATAAGATTGTGCCCCAAGAATTGGGAAAAAAAACTTTGAACTACAATTTAAGTTAAGCTGGTGTGTAAAAACTGAGGAACAACAAAAAGTTTGTTTAACAAAAGATTAAGTTTCAGTCTAAGATTTAACCTTGGAGTCGCGGTTGCTATGGTGAAATCTTCTAAAGCAGTTTGATTTGATTTGCTTAAATGTGAAAAACTAATTTTTCTTCAGTTATATTAAATGTTTTTACAGTATTTTGGAAAGGCATCTGAAGAAAGGACAATAAGAAATATGACAATTTACTGTTTTCTGCAAGCATGTGCTATTTTGTTTTGTTTTATCTGTTCTGTTCGTGTTTAGTTAAAGTGTGAAAACACAACTGTCTCTTTCGATCCGGAAAGTTTGTTTTTAAATTTACGTGAAGTGACGCAATTGCGTGCGCCTGACAATGTCTCGCTCCACCTTCTTAAAAACCTGCAAAGGAGTTAACCCTTTCCACTGACAGCTGTTTAAGTTCACCAAATAACAACTTTAGTATTACTGAATGAAATTTAAAGATACTGGACATTATTAAATTTAAGTTTCTTAATTTTAAGTTAAAATTTCCCCACAGTGACAGAAGGAAAATTATGATTTGATAAATTAACCCCTTGGGCTCTTAAACAGAACCACAATGGATTCTCTTCTTTCTTTTGTTATATGGAAGTCACCTTGTAAACTAATTGCAGCACTTCTGTCTCTAATGTTAAAACACTGTGTAAACCACCCAGCCTTGGAATCACTCGTTTCTGAAATCGGAAATGGAAGATAAATTGACAGAAATGAAATTGAACATTGACAAAACCTGAGTGTTCAACAATACTGCTGTTTGGATTTTGGGATAATTTTGTAACAACAAAATGGACTCAGGCACTATATATTGGGTTACTTTTGGGAAAATAAAAGATCCTCTAAAATAATGATAAATAAAATGTGTTAATAACTTGGACCAAGTGAGAATGTTTGATCTATGTTTTCAATCTGAAATATTGTGCCGGACAGTAAAGTTCCTCCAGGGCTCATGAATGAGATATGAATGGTAACTAATTGGATGTGTGAAATGGAGAGAGGAAGTGATTGAGGGTGTGAGATAGAAACAGGAGAATTACACTACTAAATAAGAACATAAGAAATAGGAGCAGGAGTAGACCAATCGGCCCCTCGAGCCTGCTCCGCCATTCAATGAGATCATGGCTGATCTGATCCAACCTCAACTCTAAAGAACACAAGAAGCAGGAGCAGGACCAGACCACTCGGCCCCTGGGCCCGCTCCGCCACCCACAGGGCCTCGACCGATCCGAACTCAAACTCATGTCCAATTTCCAGCCCGCTCCCCGTAACCCCTGATTCCCTTTACTTCTAGGAAACGGTCTATTTCTGTTTTAAATTTATTTAATGAAGTAGCTTCCACAGCTTCCTGGGGTAGCAAATTCCACAGACCCACTACCCTCTGAGTGAAAAAGTTTCTCCTCATCTCAGTTTTGAAAGAGGAGCCCCTTATTCTAAGATTAATGGTGGGAAATATGGAGATGGCAAAAACACTGAATGAATATTTTGTATCAGTCTTTACAGTAGAGGACACTAAGAATATCCCAACACTGGACAAACAGGGGGCTATAGGGGGAGAGGAGCTAAACACGATCAAAATCACTAAGGAAGTGGTACTCGATAAAATAATGGGACTCAAGGCGGATAAATCACCTGGACCTGATGGCTTACATCCTAGAGTCTTGAAGGAAGTGGCGGTAGGGATTGTAGATGCATTGGTAATAATTTTTCAAAACTCCCTGGATTCCGCTAAGGTCCCGGCAGACTGGAAAACTGCTAATGTAACACCCTTATTTAAAAAGGGCAGTAGACAGAAGGCTGGTAACTATAGACCGGTTAGCCTAACATCTGTGGTAGGTAAAATTTTGGAGTCCATTATTAAGGAAACAGTAACAGGACATTCGGATAATCATAATTTAATAGGACAAAGTCAGCATGGTTTTACGAAGGGGAAGTCATGTTTGACAAATTTGCTGGAGTTCTTTGAGGAAGTAACATATAGAGTGGATAAAGGGGAACCAGTGGACGTAGTGTATTTAGACTTCCAAAAGGCATTTGACAAGGTGCCACACAAAAGATTATTGCTTAAGGTAAGAAATCACGGGATTGGGGGTAATATTCTGGCATGGATAGAGGATTAGCTATCTAACAGAAAGCAAAGAGTTGGGATAAATGGTTCATTCTCAGACTGGCAATCAGTAACTAGTGGTGTTCCACAGGGGTCAGTGCTGGGTCCCCAACTCTTTACAATCTATATTAATGATTTGGAGGAAGGGACCAAGTGTAACATATCAAAATTTGCAGATGATACAAAGATGGGAGGGAAAGTAGTGAGTGAGGAGGACATAAAAAACCTGCAAGGGGACATAGACAGGCTAAGTAAGTGGGCAGAGATTTGGCAGATGGAATACAACACTGGAAAGTGTGAGGTGATGCACTTTGGCAGGAAAAATCCTAGAGCAATTTATTATCTTAATGGCAAGAAACTGGAGAGTACTGAAGTGCAAAGGGATCTGGGGGTCCTGGTGCACGAAACTCAAAAGGTTAGTATGCAGGTGCAGCAAG
This sequence comes from Squalus acanthias, assembly GCA_030390025.1. Taxonomy (NCBI): domain Eukaryota; kingdom Metazoa; phylum Chordata; class Chondrichthyes; order Squaliformes; family Squalidae; genus Squalus; species Squalus acanthias. Next base: position 583,628 of record JASTWF010000306.1, on the reverse strand, counting down.
TGATTAAGAAGGCAAATGGAATGTTGGCTTTCATTGCTAGGGGGATAGAATATAAAAATAGGGAGGTATTGCTTCAGTTGTACAAGGTATTGGTGAGACCGCACCTGGAATACTGCATACAGTTTTGGTGTCCTTACTTAAGGAAAGACATCCTTGCTCTCGAGGCAGTGCAAAAAAGGTTCACTCGGTTAATCCCGGGGATGAGGGGGTGGTCATATGAGGAGAGGTTGTGTAGATTGGGACTCTACTCATTGGAGTTCAGAAGAATGAGAAGCGATCTTATTGAAACATATAAGATTGTGAAGGGGTTGGATCGGGTGGATGCGGGGAGGATGTTCCCGATGACAGGTGAGACTAGAACTAGGGGACATAGTCTTAGAATAAGGGGCTGCTCTTTCAAAACTGAGATGAGGAGGAACTACTTCACTCAGAGGGTGGTAGGTCCATGGAATATGCTGCCACAAAAAGCTGTAGAAGCTACATCATTAAATAAATTTAAAACAGAAATAGACAGTTTCCTAGAAGTAAAGGGCATTAAGGGTTACGGGGAGTGGGCAGGAATTTGGACATGAGTCTAGGTTCGGATCGGTCATGGCCCTGTGGGTAGTGGAGCGGGCCCAGGGACCGTGTAGCCTGATTCTGCTCCTATTTCGTGTGTGCAATTCTGTTAGATGCAGGAGATGGTTCTGTGATAGTAGATAGTAGATTGGCGGTTAGGATCAGATCAGCCATGATCTTATTGAATGGCGGAGCAGGCTCGAGGGGCCGATTGGCCTACTCCTGCTCCTATTTCTTATGTTCTTATGTTCTTATTGATGTTAGAGGTCTGTTAAGAAAATCACAATGGCTAGTAGAAGTTGTGTTAATGCATATAAGAGTAAGTTAGACAGAGGCGCCTGTGCGGAGGAAGTGCAGGTATTATTGACGGAACGTTTAATCAAAGGAGACCGAGTCCCCTTTGAAAAAGTGATAAACCTTATTCCGGAAAGTCTGTCTCAGAAAAAACACAACGGGTTAAGAGAGAAACATAGCCAGGTGGTTAAGCATAAAGTGCAGGAGAGAGAGGGACAGATAGAGAAGGAAAAAGATCTAATTTGCAGGCTAACCAATCTGCAAAGGAAGGGGAAAAAACAGGGATTTGGAAAGCCAGGAAAAGCTGCTGGGACGCCAATGTAAAAAGAGAAAGAAAGAGAGAAATTTAAAGCTTTACCGACATGGAAGTTATTAGCGTCTGTGCCGAGAGAAATAAAACACAAGATTTGCTGAGTGAAAGGAACCTTAAAAAAATGCTGGAATTTCAGTTTGTGTGAAAGTGTGTGTTAAAGGGTGAAAGTTTTCCTGACTATGAATGTTTAAGACGTTACAGTATTTCTTTTGTCTGAAAAGTCTGTCTTTAAAAGAAAGATTCTGTTATGTGTGTCTTAGCTCCACCCACTTTCTCTGTGTTAAAAGCGTTTCAAACTTTTGTCTTGTCTTGGATTTTGGAAGTTTTAAATGTGCGAATAAGATTGTGCCCCAAGAATTGGGAAAAAAAACTTTGAACTACAATTTAAGTTAAGCTGGTGTGTAAAAACTGAGGAACAACAAAAAGTTTGTTTAACAAAAGATTAAGTTTCAGTCTAAGATTTAACCTTGGAGTCGCGGTTGCTATGGTGAAATCTTCTAAAGCAGTTTGATTTGATTTGCTTAAATGTGAAAAACTAATTTTTCTTCAGTTATATTAAATGTTTTTACAGTATTTTGGAAAGGCATCTGAAGAAAGGACAATAAGAAATATGACAATTTACTGTTTTCTGCAAGCATGTGCTATTTTGTTTTGTTTTATCTGTTCTGTTCGTGTTTAGTTAAAGTGTGAAAACACAACTGTCTCTTTCGATCCGGAAAGTTTGTTTTTAAATTTACGTGAAGTGACGCAATTGCGTGCGCCTGACAATGTCTCGCTCCACCTTCTTAAAAACCTGCAAAGGAGTTAACCCTTTCCACTGACAGCTGTTTAAGTTCACCAAATAACAACTTTAGTATTACTGAATGAAATTTAAAGATACTGGACATTATTAAATTTAAGTTTCTTAATTTTAAGTTAAAATTTCCCTACAGTGACAGAAGGAAAATTATGATTTGATAAATTAACCCCTTGGGCTCTTAAACAGAACCACAATGGATTCTCTTCTTTCTTTTGTTATATGGAAGTCACCTTGTAAACTAATTGCAGCACTTCTGTCTCTAATGTTAAAACACTGTGTAAACCACCCAGCCTTGGAATCACTCGTTTCTGAAATCGGAAATGGAAGATAAATTGACAGAAATGAAATTGAACATTGACAAAACCTGAGTGTTCAACAATACTGCTGTTTGGATTTTGGGATAATTTTGTAACAACAAAATGGACTCAGGCACTATATATTGGGTTACTTTTGGGAAAATAAAAGATCCTCTAAAATAATGATAAATAAAATGTGTTAATAACTTGGACCAAGTGAGAATGTTTGATCTATGTTTTCAATCTGAAATATTGTGCCGGACAGTAAAGTTCCTCCAGGGCTCATGAATGAGATATGAATGGTAACTAATTGGATGTGTGAAATGGAGAGAGGAAGTGATTGAGGGTGTGAGATAGAAACAGGAGAATTACACTACTAAATAAGAACATAAGAAATAGGAGCAGGAGTAGACCAATCGGCCCCTCGAGCCTGCTCCGCCATTCAATGAGATCATGGCTGATCTGATCCAACCTCAACTCTAAAGAACACAAGAAGCAGGAGCAGGACCAGACCACTCGGCCCCTGGGCCCGCTCCGCCACCCACAGGGCCTCGACCAATCCGAACTCAAACTCATGTCCAATTTCCAGCCCGCTCCCCGTAACCCCTGATTCCCTTTACTTCTAGGAAACGGTCTATTTCTGTTTTAAATTTATTTAATGAAGTAGCTTCCACAGCTTCCTGGGGTAGCAAATTCCACAGACCCACTACCCTCTGAGTGAAAAAGTTTCTCCTCATCTCAGTTTTGAAAGAGGAGCCCCTTATTCTAAGATTAATGGTGGGAAATATGGAGATGGCAAAAACACTGAATGAATATTTTGTATCAGTCTTTACAGTAGAGGACACTAAGAATATCCCAACACTGGACAAACAGGGGGCTATAGGGGGAGAGGAGCTAAACACGATCAAAATCACTAAGGAAGTGGTACTCGATAAAATAATGGGACTCAAGGCGGATAAATCACCTGGACCTGATGGCTTACATCCTAGAGTCTTGAAGGAAGTGGCGGTAGGGATTGTAGATGCATTGGTAATAATTTTTCAAAACTCCCTGGATTCCGCTAAGGTCCCGGCAGACTGGAAAACTGCTAATGTAACACCCTTATTTAAAAAGGGCAGTAGACAGAAGGCTGGTAACTATAGACCGGTTAGCCTAACATCTGTGGTAGGTAAAATTTTGGAGTCCATTATTAAGGAAACAGTAACAGGACATTCGGATAATCATAATTTAATAGGACAAAGTCAGCATGGTTTTACGAAGGGGAAGTCATGTTTGACAAATTTGCTGGAGTTCTTTGAGGAAGTAACATATAGAGTGGATAAAGGGGAACCAGTGGACGTAGTGTATTTAGACTTCCAAAAGGCATTTGACAAGGTGCCACACAAAAGATTATTGCTTAAGGTAAGAAATCACGGGATTGGGGGTAATATTCTGGCATGGATAGAGGATTAGCTATCTAACAGAAAGCAAAGAGTTGGGATAAATGGTTCATTCTCAGACTGGCAATCAGTAACTAGTGGTGTTCCACAGGGGTCAGTGCTGGGTCCCCAACTCTTTACAATCTATATTAATGATTTGGAGGAAGGGACCAAGTGTAACATATCAAAATTTGCAGATGATACAAAGATGGGAGGGAAAGTAGTGAGTGAGGAGGACATAAAAAACCTGCAAGGGGACATAGACAGGCTAAGTAAGTGGGCAGAGATTTGGCAGATGGAATACAACACTGGAAAGTGTGAGGTGATGCACTTTGGCAGGAAAAATCCTAGAGCAATTTATTATCTTAATGGCAAGAAACTGGAGAGTACTGAAGTGCAAAGGGATCTGGGGGTCCTGGTGCACGAAACTCAAAAGGTTAGTATGCAGGTGCAGCAAGTGATTAAGAAGGCAAATGGAATGTTGGCTTTCATTGCTAGGGGGATAGAATATAAAAATAGGGAGGTATTGCTTCAGTTGTACAAGGTATTGGTGAGACCGCACCTGGAATACTGCATACAGTTTTGGTGTCCTTACTTAAGGAAAGACATCCTTGCTCTCGAGGCAGTGCAAAAAAGGTTCACTCGGTTAATCCCGGGGATGAGGGGGTGGTCATATGAGGAGAGGTTGTGTAGATTGGGACTCTACTCATTGGAGTTCAGAAGAATGAGAAGCGATCTTATTGAAACATATAAGATTGTGAAGGGGTTGGATCGGGTGGATGCGGGGAGGATGTTCCCGATGACAGGTGAGACTAGAACTAGGGGACATAGTCTTAGAATAAGGGGCTGCTCTTTCAAAACTGAGATGAGGAGGAACTACTTCACTCAGAGGGTGGTAGGTCCATGGAATATGCTGCCACAAAAAGCTGTAGAAGCTACATCATTAAATAAATTTAAAACAGAAATAGACAGTTTCCTAGAAGTAAAGGGCATTAAGGGTTACGGGGAGTGGGCAGGAATTTGGACATGAGTCTAGGTTCGGATCGGTCATGGCCCTGTGGGTAGTGGAGCGGGCCCAGGGACCGTGTAGCCTGATTCTGCTCCTATTTCGTGTGTGCAATTCTGTTAGATGCAGGAGATGGTTCTGTGATAGTAGATAGTAGATTGGCGGTTAGGATCAGATCAGCCATGATCTTATTGAATGGCGGAGCAGGCTCGAGGGGCCGATTGGCCTACTCCTGCTCCTATTTCTTATGTTCTTATGTTCTTATTGATGTTAGAGGTCTGTTAAGAAAATCACAATGGCTAGTAGAAGTTGTGTTAATGCATATAAGAGTAAGTTAGACAGAGGCGCCTGTGCGGAGGAAGTGCAGGTATTATTGACGGAACGTTTAATCAAAGGAGACCGAGTCCCCTTTGAAAAAGTGATAAACCTTATTCCGGAAAGTCTGTCTCAGAAAAAACACAACGGGTTAAGAGAGAAACATAGCCAGGTGGTTAAGCATAAAGTGCAGGAGAGAGAGGGACAGATAGAGAAGGAAAAAGATCTAATTTGCAGGCTAACCAATCTGCAAAGGAAGGGGAAAAAACAGGGATTTGGAAAGCCAGGAAAAGCTGCTGGGACGCCAATGTAAAAAGAGAAAGAAAGAGAGAAATTTAAAGCTTTACCGACATGGAAGTTATTAGCGTCTGTGCCGAGAGAAATAAAACACAAGATTTGCTGAGTGAAAGGAACCTTAAAAAAATGCTGGAATTTCAGTTTGTGTGAAAGTGTGTGTTAAAGGGTGAAAGTTTTCCTGACTATGAATGTTTAAGACGTTACAGTATTTCTTTTGTCTGAAAAGTCTGTCTTTAAAAGAAAGATTCTGTTATGTGTGTCTTAGCTCCACCCACTTCTCTGTGTTAAAAGCGTTTCAAACTTTTGTCTTGTCTTGGATTTTGGAAGTTTTAAATGTGCGAATAAGATTGTGCCCCAAGAATTGGGAAAAAAAACTTTGAACTACAATTTAAGTTAAGCTGGTGTGTAAAAACTGAGGAACAACAAAAAGTTTGTTTAACAAAAGATTAAGTTTCAGTCTAAGATTTAACCTTGGAGTCGCGGTTGCTATGGTGAAATCTTCTAAAGCAGTTTGATTTGATTTGCTTAAATGTGAAAAACTAATTTTTCTTCAGTTATATTAAATGTTTTTACAGTATTTTGGAAAGGCATCTGAAGAAAGGACAATAAGAAATATGACAATTTACTGTTTTCTGCAAGCATGTGCTATTTTGTTTTGTTTTATCTGTTCTGTTCGTGTTTAGTTAAAGTGTGAAAACACAACTGTCTCTTTCGATCCGGAAAGTTTGTTTTTAAATTTACGTGAAGTGACGCAATTGCGTGCGCCTGACAATGTCTCGCTCCACCTTCTTAAAAACCTGCAAAGGAGTTAACCCTTTCCACTGACAGCTGTTTAAGTTCACCAAATAACAACTTTAGTATTACTGAATGAAATTTAAAGATACTGGACATTATTAAATTTAAGTTTCTTAATTTTAAGTTAAAATTTCCCCACAGTGACAGAAGAAAATTATGATTTGATAAATTAACCCCTTGGGCTCTTAAACAGAACCACAATGGATTCTCTTCTTTCTTTTGTTATATGGAAGTCACCTTGTAAACTAATTGCAGCACTTCTGTCTCTAATGTTAAAACACTGTGTAAACCACCCAGCCTTGGAATCACTCGTTTCTGAAATCGGAAATGGAAGATAAATTGACAGAAATGAAATTGAACATTGACAAAACCTGAGTGTTCAACAATACTGCTGTTTGGATTTTGGGATAATTTTGTAACAACAAAATGGACTCAGGCACTATATATTGGGTTACTTTTGGGAAAATAAAAGATCCTCTAAAATAATGATAAATAAAATGTGTTAATAACTTGGACCAAGTGAGAATGTTTGATCTATGTTTTCAATCTGAAATATTGTGCCGGACAGTAAAGTTCCTCCAGGGCTCATGAATGAGATATGAATGGTAACTAATTGGATGTGTGAAATGGAGAGAGGAAGTGATTGAGGGTGTGAGATAGAAACAGGAGAATTACACTACTAAATAAGAACATAAGAAATAGGAGCAGGAGTAGACCAATCGGCCCCTCGAGCCTGCTCCGCCATTCAATGAGATCATGGCTGATCTGATCCAACCTCAACTCTAAAGAACACAAGAAGCAGGAGCAGGACCAGACCACTCGGCCCCTGGGCCCGCTCCGCCACCCACAGGGCCTCGACCGATCCGAACTCAAACTCATGTCCAATTTCCAGCCCGCTCCCCGTAACCCCTGATTCCCTTTACTTCTAGGAAACGGTCTATTTCTGTTTTAAATTTATTTAATGAAGTAGCTTCCACAGCTTCCTGGGGTAGCAAATTCCACAGACCCACTACCCTCTGAGTGAAAAAGTTTCTCCTCATCTCAGTTTTGAAAGAGGAGCCCCTTATTCTAAGATTAATGGTGGGAAATATGGAGATGGCAAAAACACTGAATGAATATTTTGTATCAGTCTTTACAGTAGAGGACACTAAGAATATCCCAACACTGGACAAACAGGGGGCTATAGGGGGAGAGGAGCTAAACACGATCAAAATCACTAAGGAAGTGGTACTCGATAAAATAATGGGACTCAAGGCGGATAAATCACCTGGACCTGATGGCTTACATCCTAGAGTCTTGAAGGAAGTGGCGGTAGGGATTGTAGATGCATTGGTAATAATTTTTCAAAACTCCCTGGATTCCGCTAAGGTCCCGGCAGACTGGAAAACTGCTAATGTAACACCCTTATTTAAAAAGGGCAGTAGACAGAAGGCTGGTAACTATAGACCGGTTAGCCTAACATCTGTGGTAGGTAAAATTTTGGAGTCCATTATTAAGGAAACAGTAACAGGACATTCGGATAATCATAATTTAATAGGACAAAGTCAGCATGGTTTTACGAAGGGGAAGTCATGTTTGACAAATTTGCTGGAGTTCTTTGAGGAAGTAACATATAGAGTGGATAAAGGGGAACCAGTGGACGTAGTGTATTTAGACTTCCAAAAGGCATTTGACAAGGTGCCACACAAAAGATTATTGCTTAAGGTAAGAAATCACGGGATTGGGGGTAATATTCTGGCATGGATAGAGGATTAGCTATCTAACAGAAAGCAAAGAGTTGGGATAAATGGTTCATTCTCAGACTGGCAATCAGTAACTAGTGGTGTTCCACAGGGGTCAGTGCTGGGTCCCCAACTCTTTACAATCTATATTAATGATTTGGAGGAAGGGACCAAGTGTAACATATCAAAATTTGCAGATGATACAAAGATGGGAGGGAAAGTAGTGAGTGAGGAGGACATAAAAAACCTGCAAGGGGACATAGACAGGCTAAGTAAGTGGGCAGAGATTTGGCAGATGGAATACAACACTGGAAAGTGTGAGGTGATGCACTTTGGCAGGAAAAATCCTAGAGCAATTTATTATCTTAATGGCAAGAAACTGGAGAGTACTGAAGTGCAAAGGGATCTGGGGGTCCTGGTGCACGAAACTCAAAAGGTTAGTATGCAGGTGCAGCAAGTGATTAAGAAGGCAAATGGAATGTTGGCTTTCATTGCTAGGGGGATAGAATATAAAAATAGGGAGGTATTGCTTCAGTTGTACAAGGTATTGGTGAGACCGCACCTGGAATACTGCATACAGTTTTGGTGTCCTTACTTAAGGAAAGACATCCTTGCTCTCGAGGCAGTGCAAAAAAGGTTCACTCGGTTAATCCCGGGGATGAGGGGGTGGTCATATGAGGAGAGGTTGTGTAGATTGGGACTCTACTCATTGGAGTTCAGAAGAATGAGAGGCGATCTTATTGAAACATATAAGATTGTGAAGTGGTTGGATCGGGTGGATGCGGGGAGGTTGTTCCCGATGACGGGTGAGACTAGAACTAGGGGACATAGTCTTAGAATAAGGGGCTGCTCTTTCAAAACTGAGATGAGGAGGAACTACTTCACTCAGAGGGTGGTAGGTCCATGGAATATGCTGCCACAAAAAGCTGTAGAAGCTACATCATTAAATAAATTTAAAACAGAAATAGACAGTTTCATAGAAGTAAAGGGCATTAAGGGTTACGGGGAGCGGGCAGGAATTTGGACATGAGTCCAGGTTCGGATCGGTCATGGCCCTGTGGGTAGTGGAGCGGGCCCAGGGACTGTGTAGCCTGATTCTGCTCCTATTTCGTGTGTGCAATTCTGTTAGATGCAGGAGATGGTTCTGTGATAGATAGTAGATTGGCGGTTAGGATCAGATCAGCCATGATCTTATTGAATGGCGGAGCAGGCTCGAGGGGCCGATTGGCCTACTCCTGCTCCTATTTCTTATGTTCTTATGTCCCCTAGTTCTAGTTTCACCCATCATTGGGAACATCCTCACCGCGTCCACCCGATCAAGCCCCTTCACAATCTTATATGTTTCAATGAGATCGCCTCTCATTCTTCTGAACTCCAATGAGTAGAGTCCCAATCTACTCAACCTCTCCTCGTATGTCCACCCCCTCATCCCCGGAATTAACCGAGTGAACCTTCTTTGTACTGCCTCGAGAGCAAGTATGTCTTTTCTTAAGTATGGACACCAAAACTGTATGCAGTACTCCAGGTGCGGTCTCACCAATACCCTATACAACTGCAGCAATACCTCCCTGTTTTTATATTCTATCCCCCTAGCAATAAAAGCCAACATTCCATTGGCTTTCTTGATCACCTGCTGCACCTGCATACTAACTTTTTGATTTTCTTGCACCAAGACCCCCAGATCCCTTTGTACTGCAGTACTTTCCAGTTTCTCGCCATTAAGATAATAACTTGCTCTCTGATTTTTCCTGCCAAAGTGCATAACCTCACATTTTCCAATATTGTATTGCATCTGCCAAATCTCTGCCCACTCACCCAGCCTGTCTATATCCCCTTGTAGGTTTTTTATGTCCTCCTCACTCTCTACTTTCCCTCCCATCTTTGTATCATCTGCAAACTTTGATATGTTACACTCGGTCCCCTCCTCCAAATCGTTAATATAGATTGTAAAGAGTTGGGGACCCAGCACCGACCCCTGCGGAACACCACTGGCTACTGGTTGCCAGTCCGAGAATGAACCATTTATCCCAACTCTCTGCTTCCTGTTAGATAACCAATCCTCCACCCATGCCAGAATATTACCCCCAATCCAGTGATTTTTTATCTTGAGTAATAATCTTTTATGTGGCACCTTGTCGAATGCCTTCTGGAAGTCTAAATACACTACATCCACTGGTTCCCCTTTATCCACCCTGTACGTTATGTCCTCAAAGACCTCGAGCAAATTTGTCAGACATGACTTCCCCTTCATAAAGCCATGCTGACTTTGTCCTATTAAATTATGTTTATCTAAATGTTCCGTTACTGTCTCCTTAATAATAGACTCCAAAATTTTACCCACCACAGATGTTAGGCTAACTGGTCTATAATTTCCAGCCTTCTGCCTACAACCCTTTTTAAATAAGGGTGTTACATTAGCAGTTTTCCAATCTGCCGGGACCTTTGCTGAGTTCAGGGAGTTTTAGAAAATTATTACCAAAGCATCCACAATTCCTACTGCCACTTCCCTCAAGACCCTAGGATGTACGCCATCAGGTCCAGGGGATTTATCCGCCTTGAGTCCCATTATTTTACTGAGTACCAATTCCTTAGTGATTTTAATCGTATTTAGCTCCTCCCCCACTAGAGCCCCCTGTTTGTCCAGTGTTGGGATATTCTTAGTGTCCTCTACCGTAAAGACTGAAACAAAATATTTGTTCAGCATTTTTGCCATCTCCATGTTTCCCACCATTAATTTCCTGGTCTCATCCTCTAAGGGACCTACGTTTGCCTTAACCACCCTTTTTCTTTTTATATAACTATAGAAACTCTTGCTATCTGTTTTTATATTTTTTGCTAATTTATTTTCATAGTCTATTTTCCCTTTCTTAATCAATCCTTTAGTTACTTTTTGTTGTCTTTTGAAGACTTCCCAATCTTCTATCCTCCCACTAACTTTGGCTACCTTATATGTCCTTGTTTTTAGTTGGATACTTTCTTTAATTTCTTTACTTAGCCATGGATGGCTGTCATTTCTTTTACACCCTTTTTTCCTCAGTGGAATATATTTATTTTGAAAGTTGTAAAATAACTCCTTGAATGAACACCACTGCTCATGTACCGTCTTACCCTTTAATCTATTTTCCCAGTCCACTTTAATCAATTCTGCTCTCATGCCATCATAGTCTCCTTTATTCAAGCTCAGTATGCTTGTTTGAGAACCAACCTTCTCACCCTCAAATTGGATATGGAATTCAACCATGTTATGGTCACTCATTCCAAGGGGATCCTTAACTAGGACATTATTAATTAATCCAGACTCATTACACAGTACCAGGTCCAAGGTTGCTTGCCCCCTTGTAGGATCAGTTACATACTGCTCAAGAAATCCATCCCTAAGACACTCAATAAACTCTTCCTCAAGGCTGCCCTGCCCAATTTGATTTGTCCAGTTAATATGATAGTTAAAATCCCCCATAATTATAGCTGTTCCCTTATTACATGCCCCAACTATTTCCTGATTAATACTTCTTCCAACAGAGTTGCAACTATTAGGAGGCCTATATACTACGCCCACCAGTGTTTTTTTCCCCTTATTATTCCTAATCTCCACCCAAACTGTTTCATTATCCTGATCTTTTGATCCAATATCATTTCTCTGTATTACAGTGATTCCTTCCTTTATTAACATAGCCACCCCCCATCCCCTTCCTTCCTGCCTGTCCTTCCTGATTGTTAAATACCCTGGCATATTTAATTCCCAGACGTTGTCACCCTGCAGCCATGTTTCTGTAATGGCCACAAGATCATACCCATACATAGTTATTTGTGCCGTTAACTCGTCAATTTTGTTACGAATGCTACGTGCATTCAGATAAAGAACTTTCAAATGTGTTTTGCGACACTTACTTCCTGCTTTTTCCTTATTTAACACTTTGGGGTAAAAATTCACTTGGTTGCGCCGCCCGTTAGCGCCTTAAGAGGGCGCTAATGGGGCGCAAAGCCGCTAACGCCCGGGCGCAGCGATGTTTGCGCCGCTCGAGAACTTAACTTGAGATTGTGCGGCGGCGCTAAAACTTACCGCTGCGACCACCTGCGCGCAGATTGTGACGTCATTCCATGGTGCAACGCCCTTGGGGCGCCCCGTAGCGGAAATTGAGTGGCGCCCCCTGCCTTACCGCCTGGCGCTTCCAACGACCAGAAGACTGGAACGCTATCAATCGCTGTGGGGCTGGGGGGGGCGCTATTTAAAGGGGGCCTCTTCCTGTCTTTTATTGTTGGTGGCATTTTTGAACTACGCATTCTGAGAGAGAGAGGGAGAGACTTCTGGAGAGATTCAACGTTGTGTGAAGGAGTTTTGGGTACTGAGCAGCACTTTGCAGGTTCATTTTGATTTGCCATTCCTTGTATCGATTTAGCAGAGACCGTGGGAGCTGCACTCTGAGCTCTTTGCCTGGTGCTCTCCATTGTTCTTTCCAGCACATTTGATGTGCAAGTCTCTCCAGGCCGAGATTCAAGGCAGCAATGAACAGGATGTGGATGGAAAGCAAGATTAACCATCCCCTTTAAGAACTGGCCCGTGCCATTGTGTGTGTGTTCCATTGCTGACTGACATTACATGAGCTTCACCAGCGCTCCGAGTTAGCGCCTCACTGCTCGGCCTTTGCGCCTTAAGAGAGGTGTGCAGCGCCTGCTTTAGCGCTCCACTCACCTCCCGGGGCGGTAAAAGTGAAGTTTCCCGTCAGTGCCGATAATTAGCGCCAGGCGCTAATATTTGCGTCCGGACGATATTTGCGCCCCAAATGGGGCGCGACCTAATTTCTACCCCTTTACCTTTTACTCCATACCTTCTGTCCCTTCCTGACATGCTTTCCTCTGTCTCCCTGCTCAGGTTCCCAACCCCCTGCCACATTAGTTTAAATCCTCCCCAACAGCACTAGCAAACACTCCTCCTAGGACAGCGGTCCCGGCCCTGCCCAGGTGCAGACCGTCCGGTTTGTACTGGTCCCACCTCCCCCAGAACCGGTTCCAATGTCCCAGGAATTTGAATCCCTCCCCCTTGCACCATTCCTCTAGCCACGTATTCATTTGAAATATCCTCCTATTTCTACTCTGACTAGCACGTGGCACTGGTAGCAATCCTGAGATTACTACCTTTGAGGTCCTATTTTTTAATTTACCTCCTAACTCCCTATATTCTGCTTTTAGGACCCCATCCCGTTTTTTACCTATATCGTTGGTGCCTATGTGCACCACGACAGCTGGCTGTTCGCCCTCCCCCTCCAAAATGTTCTGTAGCCGCTCCAAGACGTCCTTGACCCTTGCACCAGGGAGGCAACACACCATCCTGGAGTCTCGGTTGCGGCCGCAGAAACGCCTATCTATTCCCCTTACAATTGAGTCCCCTATCACTATAGCTCTTCCACTCTTTTTCCTCCCAGCCTGTGCAGCAGAGCCGCCCATGTTGCCAGGAAGTTGGCTGCTGCTGCCTTCCCCTAAGTCATCCCCCCCAACAGTATCCAAAGCGGTATATCTGTTTGAGAGGGGGATGGCCACAGGGGACCCCTGCACTACCTGCCTGCACCTCCTACTCTGCCTGGTGGTCACCCATTCCCTTCCTGCCTGTACACCCTTCACCTGCGGTGTGACCAATGGGAATTTTCCAAACTTTCTACTGAAAGTCAGGAAAGTGTAGTTAAGAAGGTAAATTGATAGCTTTCTCTTGGAGACATTTGTGTCCCTGCCTATAATTAACTTTTTAAGAAAACTGAATTTGATAGTCTGGCCACTACCCAAGACATTGGAACCATGCGGTGGAAGATGAACAAAGACCTCCAGACAATGTTTTGATAAGATCACCTGAAAGCCCGAGAAAGGCTTGTATCGGATGGCACATGTGGCACGATATGGAGATACCGATATGAGTGTGCAAATATGATTTGTTACGTATGAAGCAATTACCATCTGGAAATGTATGTTGAATCTGCACTGAAGAACGGGTCTCAGACATGCTCAGTTACTTGACAACAGCAAGACATGAAATGGTTAATGTGGCTCAGGAGAGCGAGACAACCTTTAAAGCATTGACACGTACTCCATCGAGAAACTATCTAATTAATGAAACAATCAGAACAGAGTTAAACACACTGGTACCTGTTAGTGGGATTGAAATTGAAGTTGAAGTGGAGAGTTACATGGAATTTGGATTGGGACAATTGAGGGCTAAGGAGAAATTAGGTTTAGTAAGAATTATCCACAAGATGGATACGAGTAAAAGAGAGATCTGGAGAATCTTTTAAGTCCATGATTTGTTGATTAAATGTTAAACTGTAATGTCGCTTGAAATGATTGTAAGACTGAATTTAACTGTGACTGTAATAATTGTGTTTTGTAGGTAACAGAGCGTGGGGAAAAACCAGTGCGTATCCAGTATGAGGTGGTTTTGGTGGTGCCTCCTGTGTCACTACTACTGCAATTACCATGTTTTACAGGTCTAACTGGACCTGTCCCATCAATCAACACGTTTTAATCAATATCGAAACCTATGCTCAAGTGAAACTGACAGTAAATGAGATACTTAAGTATGAGCTGCACAATTATGTGGCACAATTCGGATACGACATTCCCCTGCTGTCTAAGGGTTTCAGTGAGCTCAAGATGTGACTGAACTCCTCCCTAAAGCAATTTTATGTTTTGGAGCAAGACAACTCGAGAATGGATATTGAAATTGACAGCATAGAGGACAACTCACACTGGTGGGATATTGGGCTTGATATATCAGCACGCCCTTAGATTCGTATTATTTCACACGCTCTGGTAGTTCTCCAACTTGTAATGATAGTGTATTTGATATATGTGTAACCTATGTAGTAAGACTTTGATACATAAGCCAATTGGGTACTCATGCCCATGACTAACCAGCACTAACAAATTAATTGAGCAGACCGAAAGAGAAGATCCGAAGCAATATAGAGGAGACCCCAGGCGGGGTAACATCAGGAAAGATAGAAGTTCATATTCATGTCACGCTACAGAACGTGACTCGACATCGTTGTCTGTCTTTCCAGTTTTTAAAAAAAAACACAAAAAAAAAAGGTTAAAAGCTCAACTGCAGACGGCAGGATTTGACACGTTGGACCCCCTGTGACCCATCTCATTGTCTTGGCTGTGCTCTGGTGTGTCTTTGATGTAATGCCTCCCTGAAAGATTGTATCTCTGCAGACAAATTGCTTTCTGTGTTTATATACTGTGTAATAGATTCCCTCATTGTACCTTTACCTGACGAAGGGGCAACAGCTCCGAAAGCTCGTAATTTTAAATAAAACTGTTGGACTATAACCTGGTGTTGTGCGACTTCTCATTTTTGTCCACCCCAGTCCAACACCGGCATCTCCGCATCAAAGATAGAAGAAACAGAGGATACCCCAGGCGGGGCAGAATTGGAACACCGGAACAGTGAAGTGAATTTAAGTAAGGGATCAGATCAGGGCCGTTACTGCCAGATCGTATGATGCAGCAATAGGAGCAGCGGGCGGAGGAGAAATGATAGACTGGGACGCACTAGAAGGCAAGACATATCAGCACGGTCGACATGATGGTTGGGGAGACCCCGGGGTGTCCTCCAGCCATGAGAATAGGCGGTCAGCCCCTGTGAGTGTCATAGTTAGCACCCAGGCCTATAATGAAAAGGGGGATAAAACCTCATTTGAGAAGCGCTCCGTTCCCCTCAATTAGAGGACTCCAATTTGCAGCAATGCTATTCAGCGAATAGATTGAAGTAGTCGAGGAATCAATGTTTAGAACATTTCATCCTCGAGGTGGGGACTTGTACGAAAGGCTGATATTTAGTAGACGAGAATCATTTGTATAACTTCAAGTGTAGCCATTGACCAAATAATATTACCCATAATTACTCCTGGGTAACGGGAAGGCTAAGACTTGTTCAAAATGTAGCTGCGAGGACAGTCAAAAGCAGTTTTGACTAAGTTTTGATAACAAACAGCCACAGACTGCAAGTGAAGGTTAAATCATTAAATAACATATTATGATGCTAAGTAGAAATTAGAATTTGCTTAACAAAACTAATTGCAACAATATTTAAAGGATAATTAGTACAAGGACATAAAATGAGAGAGATCATGGAGATAAAGTATTTATCTGGTCGATTAAAGTGAGATAGTTTGGATACCTCAAGACTAGTGAAACAGCGCTGATATGGGCCCTTGGTATAAAGGCCTTGTACCGGGGAGGCAGGAAATGAAAGAGATAAAGTAAATTCCAATGGGGTGAAAAACTACAAACAAGATAACAAGACAGCAGGATAGGGTTGACGGAAACATACTGGAAAGGCGGGATGCTACCTTAGTCTGAGTGACAATGGTCTTTTGACCATTAGAACCAATTATAAAAGGTGATTTTGTTAAAGACCATATATGGACACTGGCCAAACCATCTGTTGATAAGAAAAGGGTTAAAACCTCGATACTCAAAGAACAACTTTACACAGACGTAAAGCGAGGACAAAGGAACAGACTTGAGACGACATCATCTGTGTCCGAGAGGTTCCAGAGACCTGGGGCTGTGAGCTACTTGTTAAAACTATCGCCTAATATGAAGTATATTACACTGTATGCTTAATAAATCTTGATCTATTGCTCAAACATACTGGCTGCTGCCTATTGGTCTTGTCCAAGAACTCAGAGATCATTAAGATCTTACACCTGTATCTAGGGAGGTCCCTCTAACCCCTCTCTCTAACACTCCTGTATCTGGGGAGGTCCCTCTAACCCCTATCTCACACTCCTGTATCTGGGGAGGTCCCTCTAACCCCTCACTCTCTCACTCCTGTATCTGGGGAGGTCCCTCTAACCCCACCTCTCTCACACTCCTGTATCTGGGGAGGTCCCTCTAACCCCTCTCTCTCACACTCCTGTATCTGGGGAGGTCCCTCTAACCCCACTCTCTCTCTCACTCCTGTATCTGGGGAGGTCCCTCTAACCCCTCTCTCTAACACTCCTGTATCTGGGGAGGTCCCTCTAACCCCCTCACACACTCCTGTATCTGGGGAGGTCCCTCTAACCCCTCTCTCTAACACTCCTGTATCTGGGGAGGTCCCTCTAACCCCACTCTCTCTCACACTCCTGTATCTGGGGAGGTCCCTCTAACCCCACCTCTCTCACACTCCTGTATCTGGGGAGGTCCCTCTAACCCCTCTCTCTAACACTCCTGTATCTGGGGAGGTCCCTCTAACCCCTCTCTCTAACACTCCTGTATCTGGGGAGGTCCCTCTAACCCCTTCACACACTCCTGTATCTGGGGAGGTCCCTCTAACCCCACCTCTCTCACACTCCTGTATCTGGGGAGGTCCCTCTAACCCCTCACACACTCCTGTATCTGGAGAGGTCACTCTAACCCTGCTCTCTCTCACACTCCTGTATCTGGGGAGTTCCCTCTAACCTCTCTCTCTCTCACTCCTGTATCTGGGGAGGTCCCGCTAACCCCTCTCTCTAACACGCCTGTATCTGGGGAGGTCCCGCTAACCCCTCTCTCTAACACTCCTGTATCTGGGGAGGTCCCTCTAACCCCTATCTCACACTCCTGTATCTGGGGAGGTCCCTCTAACCCCACCTCTCTCACACTCCTGTATCTGGGGAGGTCCCTCTAACCCCACTCTCTCTCACACTCCTGTATCTGGGGAGGTCCCTCTAACCCCTCTCTCTAACACTCCTGTATCTGGGGAGGTCCCTCTAACCCCTCTCTCTAACACTCCTGTATCTGGGGAGGTCCCTCTAACCCCCTCACACACTCCTGTATCTGGGGAGGTCACTCTAACCCCCTCTCTCACACACTCCTGTATCTGGGGAGGTCCCTCTAACCCCTCACACACTCCTGTATCTGGAGAGGTCACTCTAACCCTGCTCTCTCTCACACTCCTGTATCTGGGGAGTTCCCTCTAACCTCTCTCTCTCTCACTCCTGTATCTGGGGAGGTCCCGCTAACCCCTCTCTCTAACACGCCTGTATCTGGGGAGGTCCCGCTAACCCCTCTCTCTAACACTCCTGTATCTGGGGAGGTCCCTCTAACCCCTATCTCACACTCCTGTATCTGGGGAGGTCCCTCTAACCCCTCACTCTCTCACTCCTGTATCTGGGGAGGTTCCTCTAACCCTTCACACACTCCTGTATCTAGGGAGGTCCCTCTAACCCCACCTCTCTCACACTCCTGTATCTGGGGAGGTCCCTCTAACCCCTCTCTCTCACACTCCTATATCTGGGGAGGTCCCTCTAACCCCACCTCTCTCACACTCCTGTATCTGGGGAGGTCCCTCTAACCCCACTCTCTCTCTCACTCCTGTATCTGGGGAGGTCCCTCTAACCCCTCTCTCTAACACTCCTGTATCTGGGGAGGTCCCTCCAACCCCCTCACACACTCCTGTATCTGGGAAGGTCCCTCTAACCCCTCTCTCTAACACTCCTGTATCTGGGGAGGTCCCTCTAACCCCACTCTCTCTAACACTCCTGTATCTGGGGAGGTCCCTCTAACCCCTCTCTCTAACACTCCTGTATCTGGGGAGGTCCCTCTAACCCCCTCACACACTCCTGTATCTGGGGAGGTCCCTCTAACCCCACCTCTCTCACACTCCTGTATCTGGGGAGGTCCCTCTAACCCCACTCTCTCTCACACTCCTGTATCTGGGGAGGTCCCTCTAACCCCTCTCTCTAACACTCCTGTATCTGGGGAGGTCCCTCTAACCCCTCTCTCTAACACTCCTGTATCTGGGGAGGTCCCTCTAACCCCCTCACACACTCCTGTATCTGGGGAGGTCCCTCTAACCCCTCTCTCTCACACTCCTGTATCTGGGGAGGTCCCTCTAACTCCACTCTCTCTCACACTCCTGTATCTGGGGAGGTCCCTCTAACCCCTCTCTCTAACACTCCTGTATCTGGGGAGGTCACTCTAACCCCACTCTCTCTCACACTCCTGTATCTGGGGAGGTCCCTCTAACCCCCTCACACACTCCTGTATCTCCCTCTAACCAGGGAGTAGGAAAGATTGAACAGGCTGGGGCTCTTTTCTCTAGAAAAGAGAAGGCTGAGGGGTGACCTGACTGGTCTCCGTATATCTTGGTTAGATCACACTTGGAGCACTGTGCACAGTTCCGGTCTCCATATACCTTGGTTGGACCACACTTGGAGCACTGTGCACAGTTCTGGTCTCCATATACCTTGGTTAGACCACACTTGGAGAACTGTGCACAGTCCTGGTCTCCGTATACCTCAGTTAGACCACACTTGGAGCACTGTGCACAGTCCTGGTCTCCGTATACCTCAGTTAGACCACACTTGGAGCACTGTGCACAGTTCTGGTCTCCGTATACCTCAGTTAGACCACACTTGGAGCACTGTGCACAGTTCTGGTCTCCGTATACCTTGGTTAGACCACACTTGGTGTACTGTACACAGTTCTGGTCTCCGTATACCTTGGTTAGACCGCACTTGGAGCACTGTGCACAGTTCTGGTCTCCATATACCTTGGTTGGACCACACTTGGAGCACTGTACACAATTCTGGTCTCCATATACCTCGGTTATACCACACTTGGAGCACTGTACACAGTTCTGGTCTCCATATACCTTGGTTAGACCACACTTGGAGCACTGTGCACAGTTCTAAATTCCATATTACAAATAGGCTACAGAGGCACCGGAGAAGGTGCAAAAAAGATTTACGAGAATGATACCAGAACTGAGAGGTTATACCTATCAGGAAATATTGAACAGGCTGGGGCTCTTTTCTCTAGAAAAGAGAAGGCTGAGGGGTGACCTGATAGAGGTCTTTTAAAATTATGAAGGGGTTTGATAGGGTAGACGTAGAGAAGATGTTTCCACTTGTGGGGGAGACCAGAACTAGGGGCCATCAATATAAGATAGTCACTAATAAATCCAATAGGGAATTCAGGAGAAACTTCTTTACCCAGAGAGTAGTGATGGATTTAAGGGGAAGCTGGATAAACACACGAGGGAGAAAGGAAAAGAAGGATATGGTGATGGGATGAGATGAAGAGGGGTGGGAGGAGGCTGGTGTGGAGCATAATCACCGGCATGGACCAGTTGGGCCGAATGGCCTGTTTCTGTGCTGTAAATATTATGTAATTCTCTCTTATATTTCAGGCTGCAGTCACTTCTGTCCAACCACGTGGAAATATACACAACAATATACGCCTGGACACAGCTTTGACATCAATTATTCCTGCTCCATGCAGGCATTCCCTTCGCCAACATACACAATTTTGAAGTTTAAAGTTTAGTAACTAAATTGTGTAATTAAATTATTTTAACTTTAATAAAAACATTTGAATTGTGTTTTAAATTAGTCGGAGTTTGTCTTTAGTTTGCAAAGCAGTTGCGATTTACCATTTTTAGAACATCATTTAACAACAACTTGCTTTTATACAGCACCTTTAACGTAGTAAAACGTCCTTGAGGGAGCACCGCACTGTCGGAGGGGCAGTACTGAGGGAGCGCCGCACTGTCGGAGGGACAGTACTGAGGGAGCGCCGCACTGTCGGAGGGGCAGTACTGAGGGAGCGCCGCACTGTCGGAGGGGCAGTACTGAGGGAGTGCCGCACTGTCGGAGGGGCAGTACTGAGGGAGCGCCGCACTGTCGGAGGGGCAGTACTGAGGGAGCGCCGCACTGTCGGAGGGGCAGTACTGAGGGAGCGCCGCACTGTCGGAGGGGCAGTACTGAGGGAGCGCCGCACTGTCGGAGGGTCAGTACTGAGGGAGCGCCGCACTGTCGGAGGGGCAGTCATGAGGGAGCGCCGCACTGTCAGAGGGGCAGTACTGAGGGAGCGCCGCACTGTCGGAGGGGCAGTACTGAGGGAGCGCCGCACTGTCAGAGGGGCAGTACTGAGGGAGCGCCGCACTGTCGGAGGGGCAATACTGAGGGAGCGCCGCACTGTCGGAGGGGCAGTACTGAGGGAGCGCCGCACTGTCGGAGGGGCAGTACTGAGGGAGCGCCGCACTGTCGAAGGGGCAGTACTGAGGGAGCGCCGCACTGTCGGAGGGGCAGTACTGAGCGAGCGCCGCACTGTCGGAGGGGCAGTACTGAGGGAGCGCCGCACTGTCGGAGGGGCAGTACTGAGGGAGCGCCGCACTGTCAGAGGGGCAGTACTGAGGGAGCGCCG
Organism: Squalus acanthias; assembly: GCA_030390025.1. Lineage (NCBI taxonomy): Eukaryota > Metazoa > Chordata > Chondrichthyes > Squaliformes > Squalidae > Squalus > Squalus acanthias. The sequence goes on along the minus strand of JASTWF010000306.1, from coordinate 562,652 downwards.
CACTGTCAGAGGGGCAGTACTGAGGGAGAGCCGCACTGTCGGAGGGGCAGTACTGAGGGAGCGCCGCACTGTCGGAGGGGCAGTACTGAGGGAGCGCCGCACTGTCGGAGGGGCAGTACTGAGGGAGCGCCATACTGTCGGAGGGGCAGTACTGCGGGAGCACTGTACTGTCGGAGGGGCGGTACTGAGGGAGCGCCGCGCTGTCGGAGGGGCAGTACTGAGGGAGCGCCGCGCTGTCGGAGAGTCAGTACTGAGGCAGCGCCGCCCTGTCGGAGAGGCAGTACTGAGGGAGCGCCGCACTGTCGGAGGGGCTGTACTGAGGGAGCGCCGCACTGTCGGAGGGGCTGTACTGAGGGGGTGCCGCACTGTCGGAGGGGCGGTACTGAGGGAGCGCCGCGCTGTCGGAGGGGCGGTACTGAGGGAGTGCCGCGCTGTCGGAGGGGCGGTACTGAGGGTGCGCCGCGCTGTCGGAGGGGCAGTACTGAGGGAGCTCTGCACTGTCGGAGGGGCAGTACTGAGGGAGCGCCGCACTGTCGGAGGGGCAGTACTGAGGGAGCTCCGCACTGTCGGAGGGGCAGTACTGAGGGAGCGCCGCTCTGTCGGAGGGGCAGTACTGAGGGAGCTCCGCACTGTCAGAGGGGCAGTACTGAGGGAGCGCCGCACTGTCGGAGGGGCAGGACTGAGGGAGCGCCGCACTGTCGGAGGAGCTGTCTTTTAGATGAGATGTTACACCGTGGCCCTATCTGCCCTCTAAGCTGGGGGTCAAGGATCCCATGGCCACTATTGGAAGAAGAGCAGGGGGAGTTCTCCCCGGTGTCCTGGGGCCAATATTTATCCCTCAACCAACATCACTAAAACAAATTATCCGGTCATGATCACATTGCTGTCTGTGGGATCTTGCTGTGCACAAATTGGCTGCCGCGTTTCCGACATTACAACAGTGACCACACTTCAAAAAGTGCTTCATTGACTGTGAGGCACTTTGTGACATCCGGAGGTGGTGAAAGGCGCTGGAGAAATGCCAGTCTGTCTTTTTCGGGATGAAACTGGGCATTTGAGGAACCAGTCTGACTGTCCAGAGGGCTAAAGGAAAATAATTGTGGAAACTCTTTCTTTGTTCGGCTGTTATTTCCCCCAAATCAGCAATAGTTGGGAAATCTATCCCAGTGAGGCAGGTCCCCAGTATAACCCTCCCCCTCCGCCCCTCAGCCCTGTCAGATTCCTGTCCAGGGTGACAACAGCAGTAACTGTCGCCATCTACTGAGCAAGTGTGACATTACAGGTAAAAACACCTCTTCCTCACGGGACCTGTTCCCGGCTCCCTCTCCCTGATGTAGAAGCAGGAAATGCTGCAAACACTCCGGGTCAGGCAGCATCTGTGGAGAGACACAGCGTTAACAGAGCGGTTCTACCGTGACCGTTCACACCTCCTCTGGACCCATCTTTTGTTTCAGAGATTGTCCCATTCCCGTCTCCTTTCACCTCCCACCATCGTCCCTTTTGTGATTGAATCTCTCCTGCTTCCCCCCTGTCACAGACCTTCCCTTTAGTTCTTTCCTCCCAAACCCCCTCTCCTCTCTCTCCCCTGGTGCCCTCCTGAGCTTTAGGCCTGAGGCCTAGTCGAGGGCCTCCCAATAGAAACACCCTCAGGAGGAAGTCACGCTCTGTGTTCTCACCTCCCACACAGCTCACTACGAGGAGCAGCCCGACGAACCAGCTCTTCATCCTGAAGAGAGAAGCGACGAGAATATTTAACGTCAAGGAATTTTGCGTTCGGCCTAAAAGAACAGGCTCCGGGTTCATCCTGTCATTTCCTTCAAATCCAGGTGGTGGTTGTTGTAACAAGGAAGCATTTCAATTTAAGTTTGACTTGAGGTCTGTTTTCAAAGTGAAGGTTCGGTGATTAATGGGAACTTTGTGTCCATGTGATACCCCATCAGCCCGAGGGGAGGGGGTGGATTTGGGCAGCTGGGGTTCTGCGCCCCCCAACAGTCTCATTTTTACCCTAAACTCAGATCAGCACCGGGTAAATTCCTCCTGGGACCTTTTATAAATCACTGGTTAGGCCCCAGCTGGAGTATTGAGTCCAATTCTGGGCCCCGCACACTTCAGGAAGGATGTCAAGGCCTCGGAGAGGGTGCGGAGGAGATTGACCAGAATGGACCGCGGGATGAAGGACTTCAGTGATGTGGAGAGACTGGAGAAGCTGGGGTTGTTCTCCTTAGAGCAGAGAAGGTTAAGAGGAGATTTAATAGAGGCGTTCAAAATCATGAGGGGTTTAAATAAGGAGAAACTGTCCAGTGGCAGGAGGGTCGGTAACCAGAGGACACAGATTGAAGATAATCGGCAAAAGAACCAGAGGGGAGATGAGGAGAATTGTTTTTTACGCAGCAAGTTGTTGTGATCTGGAACGCGCTGCCTGAAAGGGCGGTGGAAGCAGATTCAATAGGAACTTTCAAAAGGGGAATTGGATAAATACTTGAAGGGGAAAAATTCACAGGGCAGTGGGGAAAGAGCAGGGGGGAGAGTGGGGCTAATTGGAGAGCTCGTTCAAAGAGCCGGCACAGGCACGATGGGCCGAATGGCCTCCTTCTGTGCTGTATCATTCTAAGATTCTACGATCAGGCCCCTGATTAAGGAGTGATCTAATCGAGGTGTTTGAGATGATTAAAGGAGTTGTTCGGGTAGAGAGAGAGAAACTATTTCCTCTGGTGGGGGGAGTCCAGAACAAGGGGCAGAACCTTAAAATTAGAGCCAGGCTGTTCAGGGGTGATGTCAGGAAGCACTTCTTCACACAAAGGGCAGTGGAAACCTGGAACTCTCTCCCCATCGCGTCTGCATCTTTCTCCCTGTCGCTCGCTCACCTACATTGGCTCCCGGTCCGGCAACGCCTCGATTTCAAAACACCCATCCTCGTGTTCAAATCCCTCCACGGCCTCCTCGCCCCCACCTCCCTATCTCTGTAACCTTCTCCAGCCCTACAACCTCCCGAGATCTCTGCGCTCCTCCAATTCTGGCCTCTCGCGCATCCCCCGATTTCCATCGCTCCACCATTGGCGGCCGTGCTTTCAGCTGCCTGGGCCCCGAGCTCTGGAATTCCCTCCCTAAACCTCTCCGCCTCTCTCTCCTCCTTTAAGACGCTCCTTAAAACCGACCTCTTTGACACAGCTTTTGGTCGCCTGTCCTAATATCTCCTGATGTGGCTCGGTGTCAAATTTTGTCTGATTTACGCTCCTGTGAATCGCCTTGGGATGTTTTACTACGTTAAATGCGCTGGATAAACGCAAGCTGTTAATTCATTTAGATCCCACCGCAAGTGTTAACATCCCATTACACTCATTTAATCAGTGCATTGGCAGAACAGAAAACAACATCACAATGCTGTCCAACCAGCAAGCACCCCTCCCCTGCCACTCTTCCCTACGAACCAATCCAGCACCTACTAAACTCTACTGCAACACAATAGCTTTCCCCGGATCCCATCAATAGCACAAAGATTTACGCAGTAAAACTGCCCTATATTCACTGCCCACAGGAGGGCAGCAGAGAGCGCAGCCCACAGTCAGGAAATGCATCTTGTGATTAATTGTTACGCAATGAGAGATTGGCATTTCTCCAGCGCCTTTCACCACCTCAGGACGTCCCAAAGCGCTTCACAGTCAATGAAATACTTTTTGCAATGTGGTCACTGTTGTAATGTAGGAAGCGGAAGCCAGGTTGTGCACAGCAAGCTCCCACAAACAGCAATGTGATAATGACCCAGAGCATCTGTTTTTTAGTGATGTTGGTTCAGGGAGCGCCGCACTGTCGGAGGGGTGGTACTGAGGGAGCGTCGCACTGTCGGAGGGGTGGTACTGAGGGAGCGTCGCACTGTCGGAGGGGTGGTACTGAGGGAGCGTCGCACTGTCGGAGGGGCAGTACTGAGGGAGCGCCGCACTGTGGGAGGGGCAGTACTGAGGGAGCGCCGCACTGTCGGGGGGGCAGTACTGAGGGAGCTCCGCACTGTCAGAGGGGCAGTACTGAGGGAGCGCCGCACTGTCGGAGGGGCAGGACTGAGGGAGCGCCGCACTGTCGGAGGAGCTGTCTTTTAGATGAAATGTTACACCGTGGCCCTATCTGCCCTCTAAGCTGGGGGTCAAGGATCCCATGGCCACTATTGGAAGAAGATCAGGGGGAGTTCTCCCCGGTGTCCTGGGGCCAATATTTATCCCTCAACCAACATCACTAAAACAAATTATCCGGTCATGATCACATTGCTGTCTGTGGGATCTTGCTGTGCACAAATTGGCTGCCGCGTTTCCGACATTACAACAGTGACCACACTTCAAAAAGTGCTTCATTGACTGTGAGGCACTTTGTGACATCCGGAGGTGGTGAAAGGCGCTGGAGAAATGCCAGTCTGTCTTTTTCGGGATGAAACTGGGCATTTGAGGAACCAGTCTGACTGTCCAGAGGGCTAAAGGAAAATAATTGTGGAAACTCTTTCTTTGTTCGGCTGTTATTTCCCCCAAATCAGCAATAGTTGGGAAATCTATCCCAGTGAGGCAGGTCCCCAGTATAACCCTCCCCCTCCGCCCCTCAGCCCTGTCAGATTCCTGTCCAGGGTGACAACAGCAGTAACTGTCGCCATCTACTGAGCAAGTGTGACATTACAGGTAAAAACACCTCTTCCTCACGGGACCTGTTCCCGGCTCCCTCTCCCTGATGTAGAAGCAGGAAATGCTGCAAACACTCCGGGTCAGGCAGCATCTGTGGAGAGACACAGCGTTAACAGAGCGGTTCTACCGTGACCGTTCACACCTCCTCTGGACCCATCTTTTGTTTCAGAGATTGTCCCATTCCCGTCTCCTTTCACCTCCCACCATCGTCCCTTTTGTGATTGAATCTCTCCTGCTTCCCCCCTGTCACAGACCTTCCCTTTAGTTCTTTCCTCCCAAACCCCCTCTCCTCTCTCTCTCCCCTGGTGCCCTCCTGAGCTTTAGGCCTGAGGCCTAGTCGAGGGCCTCCCAATAGAAACACCCTCAGGAGGAAGTCACGCTCTGTGTTCTCACCTCCCACACAGCTCACTACGAGGAGCAGCCCGACGAACCAGCTCTTCATCCTGAAGAGAGAAGCAACGAGAATATTTAACGTCAAGGAATTTTGTGTTCGGCCTAAAAGAACAGGCTCCGGGTTCATCCTGTCATTTCCTTCAAATCCAGGTGGTGGTTGTTGTAACAAGGAAGCATTTCAATTTAAGTTTGACTTGAGGTCTGTTTTCAAAGTGAAGGTTCGGTGATTAATGGGAACTTTGTGTCCATGTGATACCCCATCAGCCCGAGGGGAGGGGGTGGATTTGGGCAGCTGGGGTTCTGCGCCCCCCAACAGTCTCATTTTTACCCTAAACTCAGATCAGCACCGGGTAAATTCCTCCTGGGACCTTTTATAAATCACTGGTTAGGCCCCAGCTGGAGTATTGAGTCCAATTCTGGGCCCCGCACACTTCAGGAAGGATGTCAAGGCCTCGGAGAGGGTGCGGAGGAGATTGACCAGAATGGACCGCGGGATGAAGGACTTCAGTGATGTGGAGAGACTGGAGAAGCTGGGGTTGTTCTCCTTAGAGCAGAGAAGGTTAAGAGGAGATTTAATAGAGGCGTTCAAAATCATGAGGGCTTTAAATAAGGAGAAACTGTCCAGTGGCAGGAGGGTCGGTAACCAGAGGACACAGATTGAAGATAATCGGCAAAAGAACCAGAGGGGAGATGAGGAGAATTGTTTTTCCGCAGCGAGTTGTTGTGATCTGGAACGCGCTGCCTGAAAGGGCGGTGGAAGCAGATTCAATAGGAACTTTCAAAAGGGGAATTGGATAAATACTTGAAGGGGAAAAATTCACAGGGCAGTGGGGAAAGAGCAGGGGGGAGAGTGGGGCTAATTGGAGAGCTCGTTCAAAGAGCCGGCACAGGCACGATGGGCCGAATGGCCTCCTTCTGTGCTGTATCATTCTAAGATTCTACGATCAGGCCCCTGATTAAGGAGTGATCTAATCGAGGTGTTTGAGATGATTAAAGGAGTTGTTCGGGTAGATAGAGAGAAACTATTTCCTCTGGTGGGGGGAGTCCAGAACAAAGGGGCAGAACCTTAAAATTAGAGCCAGGCTGTTCAGGGGTGATGTCAGGAAGCAATTCTTCACACAAAGGGCAGTGGAAACCTGGAACTCTCTCCCCATCGCGTCTGCATCTTTCTCCCTGTCGCTCGCTCACCTACATTGGCTCCCGGTCCGGCAACGCCTCGATTTCAAAACACCCATCCTCGTGTTCAAATCCCTCCACGGCCTCCTCGCCCCCACCTCCCTATCTCTGTAACCTTCTCCAGCCCTACAACCTCCCGAGATCTCTGCGCTCCTCCAATTCTGGCCTCTCGCGCATCCCCCGATTTCCATCGCTCCACCATTGGCGGCCGTGCTTTCAGCTGCCTGGGCCCCGAGCTCTGGAATTCCCTCCCTAAACCTCTCCGCCTCTCTCTCCTCCTTTAAGACGCTCCTTAAAACCGACCTCTTTGACACAGCTTTTGGTCGCCTGTCCTAATATCTCCTGATGTGGCTCGGTGTCAAATTTTGTCTGATTTACGCTCCTGTGAATCGCCTTGGGATGTTTTACTACGTTAAATGCGCTGGATAAACGCAAGCTGTTAATTCATTTAGATCCCACCGCAAGTGTTAACATCCCATTACACTCATTTAATCAGTGCATTGGCAGAACAGAAAACAACATCACAATGCTGTCCAACCAGCAAGCACCCCTCCCCTGCCACTCGTCCCTACAAACCAATCCAGCACCTATTAAACTCCACTGCAACACAATAGCTTTCCCCGGATCCCATCAATAGCACAAAGATTTACGCAGTAAAACTGCCCTATATTCACTGCCCACAGGAGGGCAGCAGAGAGCGCAGCCCACAGTCAGGAAATGCATCTTGTGATTAATTGTTACGCAATGAGAGATTGGCATTTCTCCAGCGCCTTTCACCACCTCAGGACGTCCCAAAGCGCTTCACAGTCAATGAAATACTTTTTGCAATGTGGTCACTGTTGTAATGTAGGAAGCGGAAGCCAGGTTGTGCACAGCAAGCTCCCACAAACAGCAATGTGATAATGACCCAGAGCATCTGTTTTTTAGTGATGTTGGTTCAGGGAGCGCCGCACTGTCGGAGGGGTGGTACTGAGGGAGCGTCGCACTGTCGGAGGGGTGGTACTGAGGGAGCGTCGCACTGTCGGAGGGGTGGTACTGAGGGAGCGTCGCACTGTCGGAGGGGCAGTACTGAGGGAGCGCCGCACTGTGGGAGGGGCAGTACTGAGGGAGCGCCGCACTGTCGGGGGGGCAGTACTGAGGGAGCGCCGCACTGTCGGAGGGGCAGTACTGAGGGAGTGCCGCACTGTCGGAGGGGCAGTACTGAGGGAGCGCAGCACTGTCGGAGGGGCAGTACTGAGGGAGCGCCGCACTGTCGGAGGGGCAGTACTGAGGGAGCGCCGCACTGTCGGAGGGGCAGTACTGAGGGAGCGCCGCACTGTCGGAGGGGTGGTACTGAGGGAGCGTCGCACTGTCGGAGGGGCAGTACTGAGGGAGTGCCGCACTGTCGGAGGGGCAGTACTGAGGGAGCGCCGCACTGTCGGAGGGGCAGTACTGAGGGAGCACCGCACTGTCGGAGGGGTGGTACTGAGGGAGCGTCGCACTGTCGGAGGGGCAGTACTGAGGGAGTGCCGCACTGTCGGAGGGGCAGTACTGAGGGAGCGCAGCACTGTCGGAGGGGCAGTCCTGAGGGAGCGCCGCACTGTCGGAGGGGCAGTACTGAGGGAGCGCCGCACTGTGGGAGGGGCAGTACTGAGGGAGCGCCACACTGTCGGAGGGGCAGTACTGAGGGAGCGCCGCACTGTGGGAGGGGCAGTACTGAGGGAGCGCCGCACTGTCGGAGGGGCAGTACTGAGGGATTGCTGCACTGTCAGAGGGGCGGGACTCAGGGAGCGCTGCACTGGCGGAGATGCCGTCTTTCGGATGAGACGTTAAACCGAGGCCCCGTCTGCCCTCTCAGGTGGATGTAAAAGATCTCACGGCCACTAATTGGAAGAAGAGCAGGGGGGAGTTCTCCCTGGTGTCCTGGGGCCAATATTTATCCCTCAATCAACATCACTAAAAAACAGATGATCTGGTCATTATCACATTGCTGTTTGTGGGAGCTTGCTGTGCACAAATTGGCTGCCACGTTTCCTACATTACAACAGAGACCACACTTCAAAAGTACTTCATTGACTGTGAGGCACTTTGTGACATCCGGAGGTGGCGAAAGGCGCTGGAGAAATGCCAGTCTGTCTTTTTCGGGATGAGACTGGGCATTTGAGGAACCAGTCTGACTGTCCAGAGGGCTAAAGGAAAATAATTGTGGGAAACTCTTTCTTTGTTCGGCTGTTATTTCCCCCAAATCAGCAATAGTTGGGAAATCTATCCCAGTGAGTGAGGTCCCCAGTATAACCCTCCCCCCTCCGCCCCTCAGCCCTGTCAGATTCCTGTCCAGGGTGACAACAGCAGTAACTGTCGCCATCTACTGAGCAAGTGTGACATTACAGGTAAAAACACCTCTTCCTCACGGGACCTGTTCCCGGCTCCCTCTCCCTTATGTAGAAGCAGGAAATGCTGCAAACACTCCGGGTCAGGCAGCATCTGTGGAGAGACACAGCGTTAACAGAGCGGTTCTACCGAGACCGTTCACACCTCCTCTGGACCCATCTTTTGTTTCAGAGATTGTCCCATTCCCGTCTCCTTTCACCTCCCACCATCGTCCCTTTTGTGATTGAATCTCTCCTGCTTCCCCCCTGTCACAGACCTTCCCTTTAGTTCTTTCCTCCCAAACCCCCTCTCCTCTCTCTCCCCTGGTGCCCTCCTGAGCTTTAGGCCTGAGGCCTAGTCGAGGGCCTCCCAATAGAAACACCCTCAGGAGGAAGTCACGCTCTGTGTTCTCACCTCCCACACAGCTCACTACGAGGAGCAGCCCGACGAACCAGCTCTTCATCCTGAAGAGAGAAGCGACGAGAATATTTAACGTCGAGGAATTTAGCGTTCGGCCTAAAAGAACAGGCTCCGGGTTCATCCTGTCATTTCCTTCAAATCCAGGTGGTGGTTGTTGTAACAAGGAAGCATTTCAATTTAAGTTTGACTTGAGGTCTGTTTTCAAAGTGAAGGTTCGGTGATTAATGGGAACTTTGTGTCCATGTGATACCCCATCAGCCCGAGGGGAGGGGGTGGATTTGGGCAGCGGGGGTTCTGAGCCCCCCAACCGTCTCATTTTTACCCTAAACTCAGATCAGCACCGGGTAAATTCCTCCTGGGACCTTTTATAAATCACTGGTTAGGCCCCAGCTGGAGTATTGAGTCCAATTCTGGGCCCCGCACACTTCAGGAAGGATGTCAAGGCCTCGGAGAGGGTGCGGAGGAGATTGACCAGAATGGTCCGCGGGATGAGGGACTTCAGTGATGTGGAGAGACTGGAGAAGCTGGGGTTGTTCTCCTTAGAGCAGAGAAGGTTAAGGGGAGATTGACCAGAATGGACCCAGGGATGAGGGACTTCAGTGACGTGGAGAGACTGGAGAAGCTGGGATTGTTGTCCTTAGAGCAGAGAAGGTTAAGAGGAGATTGACCAGAATGGTCCGTGGGATGAGGGACTTCAGTGATGTGGAGAGACTGGAGAAGCTGGGGTTGTTCTCCTTGGAGCAGAGAAGGTTAAGAGGAGATTTAATAGAGGCGTTCAAAATCATGAGGGCTTTAAATAAGGAGAAACTGTGTCCAGTGGCAGGAGGGTCGGTAACCAGAGGACACAGATTGAAGATAATCGGCAAAAGAACCAGAAGGGAGATGAGTGAGATGTTTTTACGCAGTGAGTTGTTGTGATCTGGAACGCGCTGCCTGAAAGGGCGGTGGAAGCAGATTCAATAGGAACTTTCAAAAGGGGAATTGGATAAATACTTGAAGGGGAAAAATTCACAGGGCAGTGGGGAAAGAGCGAGGGGGGAGTGGGGCTAATTGGAGAGCTCGTTCAAAGAGCCGGCACAGGCAGGATGGGCCAAATGGCCTCCTCCTGTGCTGTATCATTCTAAGATTCTACGATCAGGCCCCTGATTAAGGAGTGATCTAATCGAGGTGTTTGAGATGATTAAAGGAGTTGTTCGGGTAGATAGAGAGAAACTATTTCCTCTGGTGGGGGGAGTCCAGAACAAAGGGGCAGAACCTTAAAATTAGAGCCAGGCCGTTCAGGGGTGATGTCAGGAAGCAATTCTTCACACAAAGGGCAGTGGAAATCTGGAACTCTCTCCCCATCGCGTCTGCATCTTTCTCCCTGTCGCTCGCTCACCTACATTGGCTCCCGGTCCGGCAACGCCTCGATTTCAAAACACCCATCCTCGTGTTCAAATCCCTCCACGGCCTCCTCGCCCCCACCTCCCTATCTCTGTAACCTTCTCCAGCCCTACAACCTCCCGAGAACTCTGCGCTCCTCCAATTCTGGCCTCTCGCGCATCCCCCGATTTCCATCGCTCCACCATTGGCGGCCGTGCTTTCAGCTGCCTGGGCCCCGAGCTCTGGAATTCCCTCCCTAAACCTCTCCGCCTCTCTCTCCTCCTTTAAGACGCTCCTTAAAACCGACCTCTTTGACACAGCTTTTGGTCGCCTGTCCTAATATCTCCTGATGTGGCTCGGTTTCAAATTTTGTCTGATTTACGCTCCTGTGAATCGCCTTGGGACGTTTTACTACGTTAAAAGCGCTGGATAAACGCAAGCTGTTAATTCATTTAGATCCCACCGCAAGTGTTAACATCCCATTACACTCATTTAATCAGTGCATTGGCAGAACAGAAAACAACATCACAATGCTGTCCAACCAGCAAGCACCCCTCCCCTGCCGCTCTTCCCTACGAACCAATCCAGCACCTACTAAACTCTACTGCAACACAACAGCTTTCCCCGGGATCCCATCAATAGCACAAAGATTTACGCTGTAAAACTGCCATATATTCACTGCCCACAGGAGGGCAGCAGAGAGCGCAGCCCACAGTCAGGAAATGCATCTTGTGATTAATTGTTACACAAAGAGAGATTGGCATTTCTCCAGCGCCTTTCACCACCTCAGGATGTCCCAAAGCGCTTCACAGCCAATGAAGTACTTTTTGCAGTGTGGTCACTGTTGTAATGTGGGAAGCGGAAGCCAAATTGTGCACAGCAAGCTCCCACAAACAGCAACGTGATAATGACCCAGATCATCTGTTTTTTATCTCCACATCACATATGTTTTTTAGTGATGTTGGTTGAGGGAGCGCTGCACTGTCGGAGGGGCAGTACTGAGGGAGCAGCGCTGCACTGTCGGAGGGGCAGTACTGAGGGAGCGCCGCACTGTCGGAGGGGCAGTACTGAGGGAGCGCCGCACTGTCGGAGGGGCAGTACTGAGGGAGCGCCGCACTGTCAGAGGGGCAGTACTGAGGGAGCGCCGCACTGTCGGAGGGGCAGTACTGAGGGAGCGCCGCACTGTCGGAGGGGCAGTACTGAGGGAGCACCGCACTGTCGGAGTTGCCGTCTTTCAGATGAGCAGTTAAACCGAGGCTCCGTCTGCCCTTTCCGGTGGATGTAAAAGATCCCACGGTCACTATTTCGAAGAAGAGCAGGGCGGAGTTCTGCCCGGTGTCCTGGGCCCAATATTTATTGCTCAATCAGCGTCTAAAAAACAGATGAGCCGGTCATTATCACATTTCTGTTTGTGGGATCTTGCTGTGCGTAAATTGGCTGCTGTGTTTCCTACATTACAACAGTGACTACACTTCAAAAATACTTCATTGTCTGTGAAGCGCTTTGGGACGTCCTGAGGTGGTGAAAGGCGCTGGAGAAATGCGAGACTTCCTGTCTTGAGGCTCGTGCCCTCCCTACATATGACATGAAAAGCCCCAGCACATGTCTTATTCTGTTGCTATATTCAGCTTTCAAAAGGAAGTCGCTGTTTCCTTTCTGACGCTTTGCAGTGTTGATAAAACCAAGCTTTGCATTGCTCCAGGGAGTTTGTCTCTCTCTCTCTCTCTGAGCCACTCCATCATGTCCCGTGCTGATGTGATGGAGCTCGGGTCGGCGCCCGCTCCGGCACTCCTCCGCGAATCCCCCCGCCCAGACCACCAACGCCAAGAGCAGCAGTGGAGCCCAGTCGGGGGCGGGCGTCACAGGAAGAGGGCGGAATCGCCCCATGGAGATGTGACCGCCAAACTCCAGCGGAGGAAGGCGATCGTGGAGGGGAGGAAGAGGCTGAGCGCCTGCTCGCTGCTCGTGGCCGGGCTGGGAATCGGGCTCATGATCGTCAGCCTGCAGCTCTCCTGGTACGGCTGTCAGCCGGTGAGTGACTCGTCCCGGGCATTCATTCCGCTGGAAAAGAAAGATTATTTTCCCTGAGGGAAAGCGGGGGGGGGGGGGGGGGGGGGGGGTGGGGGGGGGCGGCGCTGTCCCAGGAGCCACCGGGACGCGCGCTGATTCTCGGGCGGGCGAGCGCGGGCTATTCGACTGCATAGGGCCTCGTGGCCCAATCCGCTTCCCGCTCCCCACCATCACGGTGCAGCTGCGATCGGGATCGGGATCAGGAGCGCCTGTCTGAAAGGACTCGCATTTCTCCAGCGCCTTTCACCACCTCAGGACGTCCCAAAGCGCTTCACAGCCAATGAAGTACTTTTTCGGAAGTGTGGCCGCTGTTGTAATGTAGGAAACGCGGCAGCCAGTTTGCGCACAGCAAGCTCCCACAAACAGCAATATGATAATCACCAGATCATCTGTTTTTTAGTGATGTTGGTTGAGGGATAAATATTGGCCCCAGGACACCGGGGAGAACTCCCCCCTGCTCTTCTTCCAAATAGTGGCCGTGGGATCTTTTACGTCCACCTGAGAGGGCAGTCATAACGGCACAGAAGGAGGCCATTCGGCCCATCGAGTCCGTGCCGGCTCTCTGTAGAGCAGTCCAGTCAGTCCCATTCCCCCGCTCTATCCCCGTAGCCCTGCAAGTTTATTTCCCTCAAGTGCCTATCCAGTCTCCCCTTGAAAACATCGAGGGGGAAAAATTAGGTCGCGCCCCATTTGGGGCGCAAATATCGTCTGGACGCAAATATTAGCGTCTGGCGCTAATTATCGGCACTGACTGGAAACTTCACTTTTACCGCCCCGGGAGGTGAGTGGAGCGCTAAATCAGGCGCTGCACACCTGTCTTAAGGCGCAAAGGCCAAGGAGTGAGGCGCTAACTCAGAGCGCTGGCGAAGCTCATGTAATGTCAGTCAGCAATGGAACACACACACAATGGCACGGGCCAGTTCTTAAAGGGGATGGTTAATCTTGCTTTCCATCCACATCCTGCTCATTGCAGCCTTGAATCTCGGCCTGGAGAGACTTGCACATCAAATGTGCTGGAAAGAACAATGGAGAGTACCAGGCAAAGAGCTCAGAGTGCAGCTCCCACAGTCTCTGCTAAATCGATACAAGGAATGGCAAATCAAAATGAACCTGCAAAGTGCTGCTCAGTACCCAAAACTCCTTCACACAACGTTGAATCTCTCCAGAAGTCTCTCCCTCTCTCTCTCAGAATGCGTAGTTCAAAAATGCCACGAACAATAAAAGACAGGAAGAGGCCCCCTTTAAATAGCGCCCCCCCCAGCCCCACAGCGATTGATAGCGTTCCAGTCTTCCGGTCGTTGGATGCGCCAGGCGGTAAGGCAGGGGGCGCCACTCAATTTCCGCTCCGGGGCGCCACAAGGGCGTTGCACCATGGAATGACGTCACAATCTGCGCGCACAGGTGGTCGCAGCGGTAAAGTTTAGCGCCGCCGCACAATCTCTAGTTAAGTTCCCGAGCGGCGCAAACATCGCTGCGCCCGGGCGTTAGCGGCTTTGCGCCCCATTAGCGCCCTCTTAAGGCGCTAACGGGAGGCGCAACCAACTGAATTTTTACCCCCGAGTGTCTCCGCTTCCACCACTTCCGTCGGCAGCGAGTTCCAGGTCCTCACCACTCGCTGCGTAAAAAAGATTTTCCTCACATCCCCCCCCTGTATCTCTTGCCCAAAACCTTAAATCTGTGTCCCCTAGTCCTTGTACCATCAACGAGTGGGAACAGCCTTTCCCCGTCTAGCCTATCCAAACCCGTCATAATCTTGTACACCTCGATCAAATCACCCCTCAACCTCCTTTGCTCTAATGAAAACAAATCCAGCTTCTCCAACCTGTCCTTGTAGCTAAGATCCTCCATCCCTGGAACCATTCTGGTAAATCTCCTCTGCACCCTCTCAAGGGCCTTCACATCCTTCCTAAAGTGTGGACACAATGCTCCAGTTGTGGCCTAACCAGCGCTTTATAAAGGTTCAGCATAACTTCTCTGCTTTTGTGCTCAATACCTCTATTTATGAAGCCCAAGATCCCATATGCTTTGTTAACCACTCTCTCAATATGTCCTGCCACCTTCAGGGACCTATGCACATTAACTCCCAGGTCCCTCTGTCCCTGCACACTCTTTAAAACTGCTGACCTTCTTAGGCAGGCAGTCCCTCGGAACCGAGGATGACTTGCTTCCACACTAAAAATGAGTTGTCAGGTGACTGATGAGTCCAATGCGGGACCTACAGTCTCTGTCACAGGTGGGGCAGACGGTGGTTGAAGGGGCGGGTGGGTGGGGTGCTTGGATTGACGTGCACTCCTTCCGCTGCTTGCGCTCGGCTTCCGCTTGCTCCCGGCGAAGAGACGCGAGGTGTTCGGCGCCTTCCCGGATGCTTCTCCTCTACTTTGTGCGGTCTTGGGGCCAGGAATTCCCAGGTGTCGGTGGGGATGTTGCACTTTTTCAAGGAGGCTTTGAGGGTGTCCTTGAAGCATTTCCTCTGCCCACCTGGGGCTCTCTTGCTGTGTCGGAGCTCTGAGTAGAGTGCTTGTTTTGTACATGATTAGCCTCATACACGACCCATCTTAGCAATTTGATTGGGTTTCGCCCCCGCGTGTACATTTACTGATTGGTGATACAAAATAAAGCAGAGTTTACATTAACGCCGCCTACCAATGCGTGACATCAAGATATTGCCTTCATTACCGGAAAAGCAAGTGACCGTTATCACCGCATGCTGTTGCTGCAACTATGACATTGTGCTTATGCTAGGTGGGGTTGCACCAACATTGTACATTCTTCTAAGAAGACTCCTGACTCATTGTTCTGCATATCTGCCTCTTGTGGTTCAATGATTCGACTAGTTGCAATTATCTCCAAGTTACACAGAATGCCGCAGTTAATCATTCTACCACGACTGCGAAATCAACATGTTATTATTCGTAGCCTTCTCTCAACTGTCAGTTCAGCAACTTAAGACAGCTTACTTTTTGCAAACAGACTGATTGGCTCGTTTAGTTCCTGAGACCCATTCTTAACCCTTTAATCACTGTAGCGCTCCGAAGCCCCACTTCATATTAAATCCACTAAGTTCCTCCGCTTGGATACAAAGGGCGCGATCTTGCCAGCCCTGGGGAGGCAGGTATGGAGGCGGGACTGCCGGGAAAATGGCAGAATTTGGGAGCGGGCCCCCAACCCGCCTCCGTGCCATCTGCCCAGGAGGCGGGTAGCCGACCCGCGCCGGGTCCCGTCTCCTTGGAGGCGGGAAGGGGATTACAGCCACTGAACTACCTGTTGACAGGTAGTTAACAGGCAGATAAGAGGATTATCCCCTTCTTGCCCACACAAGTGCGGGCTTCCCGAAGGCTCCAAAACCCGCCAGGGTCACCGAGGCGAGTAGTGGGTCTGCGGGGGTCTGCGGGGTCCAAAAGTGCGCTGTGGAGGTGAGCGATGGGTGCAAGTGTGGAGAGGTGAGTGTCTGAGGTAAGTGGAAAGTGTGAGTAAAAGTGCACTTACCTTTGTTTCTTCCTGCAGGCTTCAGTCGGTGGGGATGCGGAGAGTCTCGCCTCTCCGCGGCAGAGATGACAGATGGCCGCTGCATTCTCCGATGCAACAACCATCTCATTTCTGCAAAAGAAAGAGGTTTGATGGGGTCTTGAATTCAAGAACTCATCAAACTAGAGAGAATGTCAGTGTTTGACAGCTTCACAGAGCTGTCAAACGATGACAATTCATGAAACGTCATACGTTGACGTGCTCTGCAACCGGCTTCCCCTTAATTGGCCTGCTGAGCCCGCTGGGCGGGCTTAACAAGGTCAATCAAGGGAAAATAGCATGGGTTGGACAGAAGCTCCCCATTGGCAAAATCACCCCCTAAGTGTCCACCACAGTGTCCCCTACATCGGTCTTTAATGGCCCACCTTCGCCTTTACCCCTCTCTTTCTGGTAATATATTTATTAAGACTTTTGCTGTTCGCTTTGATATCCCTTGCACGTTTTTTGCCCCTATTACCGTTTTGCCCCTCATAGGAACACAGGAACAGGAGGAGGCCATTCCGCCCCTCGAGCCTGTTTCACAGGAACAGGAGGAGGCCCATTCAGCCCCTCGAGCCTGTTACACAGGAACAGGAGGAGGCCCATTCAGCCCCTCGAGCCTGTTACCAGAGGAACAGGAGGAGGCCCATTCAGCCCCTCGAGCCTGTTACACAGGAACAGGAGGAGGTCCATTCAGCCCCTCGAGTCTGTTACACAGGAACAGGAGGAGACCCATTCAGCCCCTCGAGCCTGTTACACAGGAACAGGAGGAGACCCATTCAGCCCCTCGAGCCTGTTACACAGGAACAGGAGGAGGACCATTCAGCCCCTCGATCCTGTTACACAGGAACAGGAGGAGGCCCATTCAGCCCCTCGAGCCTGTTACACAGGAGCAGGAGGAGGTCCATTCAGACCCTCGAGCCTGTTACACAGGAACAGGAGGAGGACCATTCAGCCCCTCGAGCCTGTTACACAGGAGCAGGAGGAGGTCCATTCAGCCCCTCGATCCTGTTACACAGGAACAGGAGGAGGCCCATTCAGCCCCTCGAGCCTGTTCCGCCATTCAATGAGATCATGGTTGATCTGTGACCTCACTCCATCCACCCGCCTTTGCCCCATATCCCTTAATCCCTTTGGTTAACAAAAATCTTTCAATCTCAGATTTAAAATTAACAATTGGCCCAGCATCAATTGCCGTTTGCGGAAGAGAGTTCCAAACTTCTACCACCCTTTGTGTGTAGAAGTGTTTCCTAACTTCACTCCTAGTGTCAGCTGTGGCTCAGTGGGCAGCACACTCGCCTCTGAGTCAGAAGGTTGAGGCCACATAAATCTAGGCTGACACTCCAGTGCCAGTACTGAGGGAGCGCCGCACTGTTGGAGGGGCAGCACTGAGGGAGCGCCGCACTGTCGGAGGGGCAGTACTGAGGGAGAGCCGCACTGTCGGAGGGGCAGTACTGAGGGAGCGCCGCA
The DNA here is from genome assembly GCA_030390025.1 of Squalus acanthias. Lineage (NCBI taxonomy): Eukaryota > Metazoa > Chordata > Chondrichthyes > Squaliformes > Squalidae > Squalus > Squalus acanthias. The sequence goes on along the minus strand of JASTWF010000306.1, from coordinate 545,250 downwards.
CTGTCGGAGTGGCAGTACTGAGGGAGCGCCGCACTGTCGGAGGGGCAGTACTGAGGGAGCGCCGCACAGTCGGAGGGGCAGTACTGAGGGAGAGCCGCACTGTCGGAGGGGCAGTACTGAGGGAGCGCCGCACTGTCGGAGGGGCAGTACTGAGGGAGCGCCGCACTGTCGGAGGGGCAGTACAGAGGGAGAGCCGCACTGTCGGAGGGGCAGTACTGAGGGAGAGCCGCACTGTCGGAGGGTCAGTACTGAGGGAGCACCGCACTGTCGGAGGGGCAGTACTGAGGGAGCGCCGCCCTGTTGGTGGGGCAGTACAGGGAGCGCCGCACTGTTGGTAGGGCAGATGACTCTATGGGGTAAAAATTCAGTTGGTTGCGCCTCCCGTTAGCGCCTTAAATGGGCGCTAATGGGGCGTTAAGGCGCTAACGCCCGGGCGCGGCGCTGTTTGCGCCGCTCGAGAACTTAACTTGAGATTGTGCGGCGGCGCTAAAACTTACCGCTGCGACCACCTGCGCGCGCAGATTGTGACGTCAGTCCGTGGTGCAACGCCCTTGGGGCGCCCCGGAGCGGAAATTGAGTGGCGCCCCCTGCCTTACCGCCTGGCGCTTCCAACGACCGGAAGACTGGAACGTTATCAATCGGTCTGGGGCTGGGGGGGGCGCTATTTAAAGGGGGCCTCTTCCTGTCTTTTTCTGTGGTCGACATTTATGCACCACTCGTTCTGAGAGAGAGAGAGAGATTCGGAGAGAGAGAGAGAGAGACTTCTACATTGACTCAACGCTTTGTGAGGTAGTTTTGCCTAGTTCATCCTAACTTTGCTGCTACTTTCGTTGCTGTACCTCATTACTTTTCTGGCAAAGAGAAGATGGGGGCTGCAATGATTGGGGGCGTCGTCCTGCTTCAGCTCAATCGGAGCAGAGTGAGACGCAGACAGAGAGTGGCAATGATGGCCAGACGGAGGAGGCCCATCAGGCGCATGTACAGGAGAGCTTACCCTCCCAGGGTATATCGTGAACAGCTCTCCTACATCCACATGTCCGAGGAGCTGTGTTTGCGAAGGCTGCGATTCAGCAAGGAGGTGGTCACTGAGCTCTGCCACCTGCTGCAGCCAGATCTGCAGCCTCAGCTGAGGTCCAGGACGTCTCTGTCGGTGGCAGTGAAGGTCACAGTGGCCTTGAACTTCTACGCCACTGGCTCATTCCAAGCTGCTGTTGGGGACCTCGCCAATATCTCCCAGTTTGCGGTGCATCGCTGCATCCGGCAGGTCACCAATGCCCTCTTCACAAGGAGACGAGACTTCATCTCCTTCCCTATGACCCCAGACAAGCAGCATGACCGTGCTATGGGCTTTGCGAGGGTAGCGGGCTTCCCCATGGTGCAGGGCGCCATTGACTGCACGCATGTGGCTTTGCGTGCTCCGCGAGAGAATGCAGAGGAGTTCCGGAACAGAAAAGGGTTCCATTCCTTGAATGTGCAGTTGGTCTGTGACCACAGACAGGTGATTCTCGCTGTCAATGCCCACTATCCGGGCAGCTGCCACGATGCTTTCATCCTGCGCCAGAGTACTGTGGCAGAAATTTTCGAGGCACCGCATCAGCCAGTCGGTTGGCTTCTGGGGGACAAGGGGTACGCATTGAGCACCTGGCTGATGACACCGCTCCGTGCGCCAAACACCCCTGCTGAGCTGCGGTACCAGGAAAGCCAACAAGCAACGAGGAACATTATTGAGCGCACAATCGGCGTGCTCAAACAACGATTCCGCTGTCTGGACCATTCCGGAGGAGCCCTGCAGTACTCGCCTGAGCAAGTTTCCAAATTCGTAGTGGTGTGCTGCATGTTGCACAACATGGCAATCCTCAGGACGCAGCCAATGCCACCAGGCCTTGCAGCACCACAAGAGGAGGAGGAGGAAGAGGAGGAACTGGCCGAGGACGATGATCAGCAGCAGCACCAAGGCAGGAGGGCGGCCCACAATGGTCAAACTGCAAGGGCCGTCCGTCAACGACTAATAGCAAGCCGCTTCTAGGGCCCCTGCCATTGCTACAAACACGAATCAACCCAGCACGCAACCCCTAAGCCGGCCAAGGCACCAATAATTCCAACCACCAGCCATGTATATTTTGAATACAGAAACTTATTTATTGTACAAACTCTGTGTGTGTCAATTCCTCATGACAAACTCATAGAAATAAACACAAAAAAACAGTCAATAACATAACTGGTTCTCACAACCTGGAGATAATGTCCAAAACACTAAACAAAAGTTGGGCCATGAACCTCGGCCTTTAATAAAAAAATGACCAGCATTTTGGCACACCTCCTACTTTTTGCCCTTCGAGGGTGATCTCCTTCCCTTGCGCACTTCCCCCCTTCTAACCCTACTGCTCCTCCGTAATGGGACCTCAGTGGCTGCAGCAAGGCTGGTGGAAGGCTGCTGCTTGTCAGACCCTGACACTGCAGATGCCCCTGAAGGACGGCCTCGACCACTTCTGGGCCTGGAGGGCCCGGCTGCAGACTGCACCAACTCTGCATGGGCGGCAGCAGTCTGTCCTACAGGCGGTGGCAAGTGCAGTGGAGAAGTGACAGTGTTGGCAGCAGGAATGCTGTCATCGTGAGAGAGGACAGCAACTCCCTGCTCGCCCGACACACTGACACTCCCACGGGGCAGCACTTCAGCATCCGGAGCAATTTGCCTGAGAACAGATTGCTGGCCTGCTGCGGCGCGGTGACAGCCCCGGGGACATGTGCACGAACCATCGAGGATGGCAGCAGTCAGTGCTCGCGTGGCCTCAATCTGAGTCTGCATGAGAGCAGGCTCAGATGGGTTCCTGGCAGCCAGTGACTGAATTGCAGCAGTAAGCTTTAGTGTGGCATCCGCCTGTGCTACAGCGAAGTGCTCCACACTCCTTGCCAGTGCCTCAATGCATTCGGGCACCCTTCCCACTGCACCCATGAGCTCAGTGTGCATGACCACCGCCTGGCTGTTCATTTCTGCAATCAGCCGCTCCTCCTCTGCGTCCATTGCATTAGGAGTGTCTGGCATACTCTCCCTCTGGGGAGAAGGCTCCCGTTCTTCCCTCCCCCCCCCATGGCGTTGCTGCAGCCCGCTGGGTCCTGGAACTTCACCATCATCAGCCCCTTCCCCCCTGCTCCCCCGTTCTTCCCTCCCCCCCCCATGGCGTTGCTGCAGCCCGCTGGGTCCTGGAACTTCACCATCATCAGCCCCTTCCCCCCTGCTCCCCTCCGGGGAAGGCGTGTTCCCAGTGTGGCCATGGGCTTCCTCGGGAGAGGGTGGCACTGATGCTCCGGCTTCCTCTTCCTCCTCAGCTGCAGCATCACTCCCAGTGGCAGCTTCAGGGACCATCTCCTCAGCTGGTGAATCACCATCTGAAAGCAGGGAGGTACAAGAGTGGCTTTAGCGTGAGGACAGGGTGGCAGTAAGGGAGGAATAAGTGCAGCGAGTTAGCAAGTTGGATTGAAAGTGTCAAAGGCTGGTATTGTGAGGGACAAGTGGAAGGACAGAGGACAAAAAGGTGATGACCTTACCATTGCTGTCCACAACGGGGTCGGCGTCTCCAGTGGCGACGGGACCGATCACCCGGCTTGCCACAATCCTGTGGACGCGCTCCTCCAGATCGCTGAGGGGTTGCAGCTGAAGCCGCCCTCCACCCGTCCGTTGCTGCTGTCTCCGATTATGAGCCAGCTTAGCCTGCAAGAAAAAGGACAGCATCTGAGTCAATATACAGCCATGGTCTTGCCTGATGTGCCTCCCATAGGTGAATAGCCCTTACAATATACAGCCATGGTCTTGCCTGATGTGCCTCCCATAGGTGAATAGCCCTTACTGTATGCAAAGTGTGGAATGTGTGTGTGTGTTTGATGAAAGGGCCATAGGTGTTGCATGAGTGTTGTGCATTGGGGTTTTAAGACCCTCTGGCCATAGAGTGAGGTTGAGATGGAGGGATGGAGAGGTATTGAGAAAAAGCCACTCACCCTGACGACCCGAGTGAGGTCGTTGAACTTTTTGCGGCACTGGACATGGGTCCTGGGCACCATGCTCCTGGAGGAGACGCTCTGAGCCACCTCCCTCCACACTCTTCTGAACTCGCGTGGCAAAGGCCTCCTGCCACTCTCTGGGAACAGCATGCATCGTCTGCGCTCCACTGCGTCAACCAGAGCATCCAAGGCCCGCTCGGTGAAGCGATGAGTGCGTTCTCTCACCCTCTCCATGCTTGGCAGCAAAATGGATTACAGGTCTCTCCAGGCTGAGATTCAAGGCTGCAATGAGCAGGGTGTGGCTGGGGAGCAAGTGGCCCCCCCCGCTTTAAGAAGTGTCCGGCGCCAGTGTGTCTGTGTTCCCTCGCTAACTGGCAGCAGCTGCGCTACGCTCGTGCGCTGAGTTAGCGCCTCACTCCTAGGCCTTTGCGCCTTAAGAGAGGTGTGCAGCGCCTAATTTAGCGCTCCACTCACCTCCCGGGGCGGTAAAAGTGAAGTTTCCTGTCAGTGCCGATAATTAGCGCCAGGCGCTAATATTTGCGCGCGGACGATATTTGCGCCCCAAATGGGGCGCGACCTAATTTCTACCCCTATGACTCTATGACCCTCCCTCCAGTTGAGGCCCTGCAGCACCGCCCACTGGCGGGAGGGTGTAATTACAGCAAGACGTGTTTACATGGGGAAGCCCCCATTATGAATGAGGGTGTGGGAAATCGGAACGGAAGTACATAACTGAGCACGGACGCTGGGAATTTCTTGGTGACTTCCGCTGTCAAAACTTCGGAGAGAGCACCGTCGAGGAGCGAGGGAGCTGGAGAACCGCGGAGGAATCTCCCAGCGAGAATAGAACTTTAATACAGTGCTGGAAGACCGATTAACTCTCGCTCCAACCCCCACCCCACACCGACCCAGTTTTACCTGAACGCTGCTCGTGATCCCGATGCCCCGTGCCACGGGAGCTCAATATTTTCCATTTCTAACGCGGGGAAGTGTGAAATGATCCACTTTGGTCGGAAAAATAGAAAAACCCGGATGTTTTTTAAAAGGCGCGAATCTCGTAAATGTTGGCGGGCGGAGGGATGAGGATATCCTTGTACATGATTCACAGACAGTTAACATGCAGGCACAGCAGGCAATTAGGAAAGCACTTGAGCAGTGAGTCAGTATTTACAGGGGTTCCCCGGGAGTGTGTCAGTGTTTACAGGGAGTCCCCGGGAGTGTGTCAGTATTTACAGGGAGTCCCCGGGAGTGTGTCAGTGTTTACAGGGAGTCCCCGGGAGTGTGTCAGTATTTACAGGGAGTCCCCGGGAGTGTGTCAGTGTTTACAGGGAGTCCCCGGGAGTGTGTCAGTACTTACAGGGAGTCCCCGGGAGTGTGTCAGTATTTACAGGGGGTCCCCGGGAGTGTGTCAGTATTTACAGGGGGTCCCCGGGAGTGTGTCAGTATTTACAGGGGGTCCCCGGGAGTGTGTCAGTATTTACAGGGGTTCCCTGGGAGTGTGTCAGTATTTACAGGGGGTCCCCAGGAGTGTGTCAGTATTTACAGGGGGTCCCCGGGAGTGTGTCAGTATTTACAGGGGGTCTCCGGGAGTGTGTCAGTATTTACAGGGGGTCCCCGGGAGTGTGTCAGTATTTACAGGGGGTCCGCGGGAGTGTGTCAGTATTTACAGGGGGTCCCTGGGAGTGTGTCAGTATTTACAGGGGTCCCCGTGAGTGTACCAGTATTTACAGGGGGTCCCCAGGAGTGTGTGAGTATTTACAGGGGGTCCCCGGGAGTGTGTCAGTATTTACAGGGAGTCCCCGGGAGTGTGTCAGTATTTACAGGGAGTCCCCGGGAGTGTGTCAGTATTTACAGGGAGTCCCCGGGAGTGTGTCAGTATTTACAGGGAGTCCCCGGGAGTGCGTCAGTATTTACAGGGAGTCCCCGGGAGTGTGTCAGTATTTACAGGGGGTCCCCGGGTGTGCGTCAGTATTTACAGGGAGTCCCCGGGAGTGTGTCAATATTTACAGGGGGTCCCCGTGAGTGTGTCAGTATTTACAGGGAGTCCCCGGGAGTGTGTCAGTATTTATAGGGGGTCCCCGGGAGTGTGTCAGTATTTACAGGGGCTCCCCGGGAGTGTGTCAGTATTTACAGGGGGTCCCCGGGAGTGTGTCAGTATTTACAGGGGGTCCCCGGGAGTGTGTCAGTATTTACAGGGAGTCCCCGGGAGTGTGTTAGTATTTACAGGGGGTCCCCAGGAGTGTGTCAGTATTTACAGGGAGTCCCCGGGAGTGTGTCAGTATTTACAGGGGGTCCCCGGGAGTGTGTCAGTATTTACAGGGGTTCCCCGGGAGTGTGTCAGTATTTACAGGGGATCCCCGGGAGTGTGTCAGTATTTACAGGGAGTCCCCGGGAGTGTGTCAGTATTTACAGGGGTTCCCGGGAGTGTGTCAGTATTTACAGGGGGTCCCCGGGAGTGTGTCAGTATTTACAGGGGGTCCCCGGGAGTGTGTCAGTATTTACAGGGGGTCCCCGGGAGTGTGTCAGTATTTACAGGGGGTCCCCGGGAGTGTGTCAGTATTTACAGGGAGTCCCCGGGAGTGTGTCAGTATTTACAGGGAGTCCCCGGGAGTGTGTCAGTATTTACAGGGAGTCCCCGGGAGTGCGTCAGTATTTACAGGGAGTCCCCGGGAGTGTGTTAGTATTTACAGGGGGTCCCCGGGAGTGTGTCAGTATTTACAGGGAGTCCCCGGGAGTGTGTCAGTATTTACAGGGGGTCCCCGGGAGTGTGTCAGTATTTACAGGGGTTCCCCGGGAGTGTGTCAGTATTTACAGGGGATCCCCGGGAGTGTGTCAGTATTTACAGGGAGTCCCCGGGAGTGTGTCAGTATTTACAGGGGTTCCCGGGAGTGTGTCAGTATTTACAGGGGGTCCCCGGGAGTGTGTCAGTATTTACAGGGGGTCCCCGGGAGTGTGTCAGTATTTACAGGGGGTCCCCGGGATTGTGTCAGTATTTACAGGGGGTCCCCGGGAGTGTGTCAGTATTTACAGGGGTTCCCCGGGAGTGTGTCAGTATTTACAGGGGGTCCCTGGGAGAGTCTCAGTATTTACAGGGAGTCCCCGTGAGTGTGTCAGTATTTACAGGGGGTGCCCGGGAGAGTGTCAGTATTTACAGGGGGTCTCCGGGAGTGTGTCAGTATTTACAGCGGGTCCGCGGGAGTGTGTCAGTATTTACAGGGGTTCCCCGGGAGTGTGTCAGTATTTACAGGGGGTCCCCGGGAGTGCGTCAGTATTTACAGGGGGTCCCCGGGAGTGTGTCAGTATTTACAGGGGGTCCCCGGGAGTGTGTCATTATTTACAGGGGGTCCCTGGGAGTGTGTCAGTATTTACAGGGGGTCCCCGGGAGTGTGTCAGTATTTACAGGGGGTCCCCGGGAGTGTGTCTGTATTTACAGGGGGTCCCCGGGAGAGTCTCAGTATTTACAGGGAGTCCCCGTGAGTATGTCAGTATTTACAGGGGGTCTCCGGGAGTGTGTCAGTATTTACAGCGGGTCCGCGGGTGTGTGTCAGTATTTACAGGGGTTCCCCGGGAGTGTGTCAGTATTTACAGGGGGTCCCCGGGAGTGTGTCAGTATTTACAGGGGGTCCCTGGGAGTGTGTCAGTATTTACAGGGGGTCTCCGGGAGTGTGTCAGTATTTACAGGGGGTCCCTGGGACTGTGTCAGTATTTACAGGGGGTCCGCGGGAGTGTGTCAGTATTTACAGGGGGTCCCCGGGAGTGTGTCAGTATTTACAGGGGTCCCCGTGAGTGTACCAGTATTTACAGGGGGTCCCCAGGAGTGTGTGAGTATTTACAGGGGGTCCCTGGGAGAGTCTCAGTATTTACAGGGAGTCCCCGTGAGTGTGTCAGTATTTACAGGGGGTGCCCGGGAGAGTGTCAGTATTTACAGGGGGTCTCCGGGAGTGTGTCAGTATTTACAGCGGGCCCTCGGGAGTTTGTCAGTATTTACAGGGGTTCCCCGGGAGTGTGTCAGTATTTACAGGGGGTCCCCGGGAGTGTGTCAGTATTTACAGGGGGTCCCCGGGAGTGTGTCAGTATTTACAGGGGGTCTCCGGAAGTGTGTCAGTATTTACAGGGGGTCCCCGGGAGTGTGTCAGTGTTTACAGGGGGTCCGCGGGAGTGTGTCAGTATTTACAGGGGGTCCCTGGGAGTGTGTCTGTATTTACAGGGGGTCCCCGGGAGTGTGTCAGTATTTACAGGGGATCCCCGGGAGTGTGTCAGTATTTACAGGGGGTCCCCGGGAGTGTGTCAGTATTTACAGGGGGCCCCCGGGAGTGTGTCAGTATTTACAGAGGGTCCCCGGGAGTGTGTCAGTATTTACAGGGGGTCCCCGGGAGTGTGTCAGTATTTACAGGGAGTCCCCGGGAGTGTGTCAGTATTTACAGGGGTTCCCGGGAGTGTGTCAGTATTTACAGGGGGTCCCCGGGAGTGTGTCAGTATTTACAGGGGGTCCCCGGGAGTGTGTCAGTATTTACAGGGGGTCCCCGGGAGTGTGTCATTATTTACAGGGGGTCCCTGGGAGTGTGTCAGTATTTACAGGGGTCCCCGGGAGTGTGTCAGTATTTACAGGGGGTCCCCGGGAGTGTGTCTGTATTTACAGGGGGTCCCCGGGAGAGTCTCAGTATTTACAGGGAGTCCCCGTGAGTGTGTCAGTATTTACAGGGGGTGCCCGGGAGAGTGTCAGTATTTACAGGGGGTCTCCGGGAGTGTGTCAGTATTTACAGCGGGCCCTCGGGAGTTTGTCAGTATTTACAGGGGTTCCCCGGGAGTGTGTCAGTATTTACAGGGGGTCCCCGGGAGTGTGTCAGTATTTACAGGGGGTCCCCGGGAGTGTGTCAGTATTTACAGGGGGTCTCCGGAAGTGTGTCAGTATTTACAGGGGGTCCCCGGGAGTGTGTCAGTGTTTACAGGGGGTCCGCGGGAGTGTGTCAGTATTTACAGGGGGTCCCTGGGAGTGTGTCTGTATTTACAGGGGGTCCCCGGGAGTGTGTCAGTATTTACAGGGGATCCCCGGGAGTGTGTCAGTATTTACAGGGGGTCCCCGGGAGTGTGTCAGTATTTACAGGGGGCCCCCGGGAGTGTGTCAGTATTTACAGAGGGTCCCCGGGAGTGTGTCAGTATTTACAGGGGGTCCCCGGGAGTGTTTCAGTATTTACAGGGAGTCCCCGGGAGTGTGTCAGTATTTACAGGGGTTCCCGGGAGTGTGTCAGTATTTACAGGGGGTCCCCGGGAGTGTGTCAGTATTTACAGGGGGTCCCCGGGAGTGTGTCAGTATTTACAGGGGGTCCCCGGGAGTGTGTCATTATTTACAGGGGGTCCCTGGGAGTGTGTCAGTATTTACAGGGGTCCCCGGGAGTGTGTCAGTATTTACAGGGGGTCCCCGGGAGTGTGTCTGTATTTACAGGGGGTCCCCGGGAGAGTCTCAGTATTTACAGGGAGTCCCCGTGAGTGTGTCAGTATTTACAGGGGGTCTCCGGGAGTGTGTCAGTATTTACAGCGGGTCCGCGGGTGTGTGTCAGTATTTACAGGGGTTCCCCGGGAGTGTGTCAGTATTTACAGGGGGTCCCCGGGAGTGTGTCAGTATTTACAGGGGGTCCCCGGGAGTGTGTCAGTATTTACAGGGGGTCCCCGTGAGTGTATCAGTATTTACAGGGGGTCCCCGGGAGTGTGTCAGTATTTACAGGGGGTCCCCGGTAGTGTGTCAGTATTTACAGGGGGTCCCTGGGAGTGTGTCAGTATTTACAGGGGGTCCCTGGGAGTGTGTCAGTATTTACAGGGGGTCTCCGGGAGTGTGTCAGTATTTACAGGGAGTCCCCGGGAGTGTGTCAGTATTTACAGGGAATCCCCGGGAGTGTGTCAGTATTTACAGGGGGACCCCGGGAGTGTGTCAGTATTTACAGGGAGTCCCCGGGAGTGTGTCAGTATTTACAGGGGGTCCCTGGGAGTGTGTCAGTATTTACAGGGGGTCCCTGGGAGTGTGTCAGTATTTACAGGGGGTCGCTGAGGAGTGTGTCAGTATTTACAGGGTGTCCCCGGGAGTGTGTCAGTATTTACAGGGGGTCCCCGTGAGTGTATCAGTATTTACAGGGGGTCCCCGGGAGTGTGTCAGTATTTACAGGGGGTCCCCGGTAGTGTGTCAGTATTTACAGGGTGTCCCCGGGAGTGTATCAGTATTTACAGGGGGTCCCCGGGAGTGTGTCAGTATTTACAGGGGGTCCCCGGGAGTGTGTCACTATTTACAGGGGGTCACCGGGAGCGTGTCAGTATTTACAGGGGGGTCCCCGGGAGTGTGTCAGTATTTACAGGGGCTCCCCGGGAGTGTGTCAGTATTTACAGGGGGTCCCCAGGAGTGTGTCAGTATTTACAGGGAGTCCCCGGGAGTGTGTCAGTATTTACAGGGGGACCCCGGGAGTGTGTCAGTATTTACAGGGGGTCCCCGGGAGTGTGTCAGTATTTACAGGGAGTCCCCGGGAGTGTGTCAGTATTTACAGGGGGTCCCCGGGAGTGTGTCAATATTTACAGGGGGTCCCCGGGAGTGTGTCAGTATTTACAGTGAGTCCCCGGGAGTGTGTCAGTATTTACAGGGGGTCCCCGGGAGTGTGTCAGTATTTACAGGGGGTCCCCGGGAGTGTGTCAATATTTACAGGGGGTCCCCGGGAGTGTGTCAGTATTTACAGGGGGTCCCCGGGAGTGTGTCAGAACATAAGAACATAAGAACATAAGAAATAGGAGCAGGAGTAGGCCAATCGGCCCCTCGAGCCTGCTCCGCCATTCAATAAGATCATGGCTGAACTGATCCTAACCGCCAATCTACTATCTATCACAGAACCATCTCCTGCATCTAACAGAATTGCACACACGAAATAGGAGCAGAATCAGGCTACACAGTCCCTGGGCCCGCTCCACTACCCACAGGGCCATGACCGATCCGAACCTGGACTCATGTCCAAATTCCTGCCCGCTCCCCGTAACCCTTAATGCCCTTTACTTCTAGGAAACTGTCTATTTCTGTTTTAAATTTAATTAATGTTGTAGCTTCTACAGCTTTTTGTGGCAGCATATTCCATGGACCTACCACCCTCTGAGTGAAGTAGTTCCTCCTCATCTCAGTTTTGAAAGAGCAGCCCCTTATTCTAAGACTATGTCCCCTAGTTCTCGTCTCACCCGTCATCGGGAACATCCTCCCCGCATCCACCCGATCCAACCCCTTCACAATCTTATATGTTTCAATAAGATCGCCTCTCATTCTTCTGAACTCCAATGAGTAGAGTCCCAATCTACCCAACCTCTCCTCATATGACCACCCCCTCATCCCCGGGATTAACCGAGTGAACCTTTTTTGCACTGCCTCGAGAGCAAGGATGTCTTTCCTTAAGTAAGGACACCAAAACTGTATGCAGTATTCCAGGTGCGGTCTCACCAATACCTTGTACAACTGAAGCAATACCTCCCTATTTTTATATTCTATCCCCCTAGCAATGAAAGCCAACATTCCATTTGCCTTCTTAATCACTTGCTGCACCTGCATACTAACCTTTTGAGTTTCGTGCACCAGGACCCCCAGATCCCTTTGCACTTCAGTACTCTCCAGTTTCTTGCCATTAAGATAATAAATTGCTCTAGGATTTTTCCTGCCAAAGTGCATCACCTCACACTTTCCAGTGTTGTATTCCATCTGCCAAATCTCTGCCCACTTACTTAGCCTGTCTATGTCCCCTTGCAGGTTTTTTATGTCCTCCTCACTCACTACTTTCCCTCCCATCTTTGTATCATCTGCAAATTTTGATATGTTACACTTGGTCCCTTCCTCCAAATCGTTAATATAGATTGTAAAGAGTTGGGGACCCAGCACTGACCCCTGTGGAACACCACTAGTTACTGATTGCCAGTCTGAGAATGAACCATTTATCCCAACTCTTTGCTTTCTGTTAGATAGCCAATCCTCTATCCATGCCAGAATATTACCCCCAATCCCGTGATTTTTTACCTTAAGCAATAATCTTTTGTGTGGCACCTTGTCAAATGCCTTTTGGAAGTCTAAATACACTACGTCCACTGGTTCCCCTTTATCCACTCTATATGTTACTTCCTCAAAGAACTCCAGCAAATTTGTCAAACATGACTTCCCCTTCGTAAAACCATGCTGACTTTGTCCTATTAAATTATGATTATCCAAATGTCCTGTTACTGTTTCCTTAATAATGGACTCCAAAATTTTACCTACCACAGATGTTAGGCTAACCGGTCTATAGTTACCAGCCTTCTGTCTACTGCCCTTTTTAAATAAGGGTGTTACATTAGCAGTTTTCCAGTCTGCCGGGACCTTAGCGGAATCCAGGGAGTTTTGAAAAATTATTACCAATGCATCTACAATCCCTACCGCCACTTCCTTCAAGACTCTAGGATGTAAGCCATCAGGTCCAGGTGATTTATCCGCCTTGAGTCCCATTATTTTACCGAGTACCACTTCCTTAGTGATTTTGATCGTGTATAGCTCCTCTCCCCCTATAGCCCCCTGTTTGTCCAGTGTTGGGATATTCTTAGTGTCCTCTACTGTAAAGACTGATACAAAATATTCATTCAGTGCTTTTGCCATCTCCATATTTCCCACCATTAATTTCCCGGTCTCATCCTCTAAGGGACCAACATTTACTTTAGCCACCCTTTTTCTTTTTATATAACTATAAAAACTCTTACTATCTGTTTTTATATTTTTTGCTAATTTACTTTCATAATCTATCTTCCCTTTCTTAATCAATCTTTTTGTTATTTTTTGCTGCCTTTTAAAGTTTTCCCAATCCTCTGTCCTCCCACTAGATTTCGCTACCTTATATGCCCTTGTTTTTAGTCGAATACTATCCTTAATTTCTTTACTTAGCCACGGATGACTGTCCTTTCTTTTACACCCTTTTCTTTTCAGTGGAATATATTTTTTTTGGAAGTATTTACAGGGGGTCCCCGGGAGTGTGTCAGTATTTACAGGGGGTCCCCGGGAGTGTGTCAGTATTTACAGGGGGTCCCCGGGAGTGTGTCTGTATTTACAGGGGGTCCCCGGGAGTGTGTCAGTATTTACAGGGGTCCCCGTGAGTGTATCAGTATTTACAGGGAGTCCCCGGGAGAGTCTAAGTATTTACAGGGAGTCACCGGGAGTGTGTCAGTATTTACAGGGGGGTCCCCGGGAGTGTGTGAGTATTTACAGGGGGTCTCCAGGAGTGTGTCAGTATTTACAGCGGGTCCGTGGGAGTGTGTCAGTATTTACAGTGGGTCCGTGGGAGTGTGTCAGTATTTACAGGGTGTCTCCGGGAGTGTGTCAGTATTTACAGGGGGTCCCCGGGAGTGTGTCAGTATTTACAGGGGGTCCCCGGGAGTGTGTCAGTATTTACAGGGAGTCCCCGGGAGTGTGTCAGTATTTACAGGGAGTCCCCGGGAGTGTGTCAGTATTTACAGGGGAATCCCCGGGAGTGTGTCAGTATTTACAGGGAGTCCCCGGGAGTGTGTCAGTATTTACAGGGGGGTCCGCGGGAGTGTGTCAGTATTTACAGGGGGTCCCTGGGAGTGTGTCAGTATTTACAGGGGGTCCCCGGGAGTGTGTCAGTATTTACAGGGGGTCCCCGGGAGTGTGTCAGTATTTACAGGGGGTCCCCGGGAGTGTGTCAGTATTTACAGGGTGTCCCCGGGAGTGTGTCAGTATTTACAGGGGGTCCCCGGGAGTGTGTCAGTATTTACAGGGGGTCCCAGGGAGTGTGTCAGTATTTACAGGGTGTCCTCGGGAGTGTGTCAGTATTTACAGGGGGTCCCCGGGAGTGTGTCAGTATTTACAGGGGGTCCCCGGGAGTGTGTCAGTATTTACAGGGGTTCCCTGGGATTGTGTCAGTATTTACAGGGGGTCCCCGGGTGTGTGTCAGTATTTACAGGGGGTCCCCGGGAGTGTGTCAGTATTTACAGGGGAGTCCCCGGGAGTGTGTCATTATTTACAGGGGATCCCCGGGAGTGGGTCAGTATTTACAGGGGGTCCCCGGGAGTGTGTCAGTATTTACAGGGGAGTCCCCGGGAGTGTGTCAGTATTTACAGGGGAGTCCCCGGGAGTGTGTCAGTATTTACAGGGGGTGCCCGGGAGTGTATCAGTATTTACAGGGGGTCCCCGGGAGTGTGTCAGTATTTACAGGGGGTCCCCGGGAGTGTGTCAGTATTTACAGGGGGTCCCCGGGAGTGTGTCAGTATTTACAGGGAGTCCCCGGGAGTGTGTCAGTATTTACAGGGGGTCCCCGGGAGTGTGTCAGTATTTACAGGGAGTCCCTGGGAGTGTGTCAATTTTTTACAGGTGGTCCCCGGGAGTGTGTCAGTATTTACAGGGAGTCCCCGGGAGTGTGTCAGTATTTACAGGGAGTCCCCGGGAGTGTGTCAGTATTTACAGGGAGTCCCTGGGAGTGTGTCAATTTTTTACAGGTGGTCCCCGGGAGTGTGTCAGTATTTACAGGGGGTCCCCGGGAGTGTGTCAGTATTTACAGGGAGTCCCCGGGAGTGTGTCAGTATTTACAGGGGGTCCCCGGGAGTCTGTCAGTATTTACAGGGGGGTCCCCGGGAGTGTGTCAGTATTTAAATTGCGACCTTTAATCTGACTTGTTGACAACTCTTGGAGGCTGACTGTTGAATCAGTGTCTGGTGATGGTAAAGGTTGCCCTATATGGATATGTGTAATCGTTTCCTGTTAGCTTTATGAAGTATTCTTGTTCCTTTATGTCTTACAGTTGATAACTGAAATATTCGGAGCTGCCATGACATTGTCAACCCTCCTGCTCCTTGGCTTGATATTGGCCTACCACATGAGGGATATTCAGGTAATTGTGACCTTCTGAATCATTTTAGCCCTTTAATTCCTCTTGTGCTGGGGTACAGCTCCAGAAGCAAAAGGTATATTTAGAGACCAGAACTGTGCACAGTGTTCCAAGTGCGGTCTAACCAAGATATATGGAGACCAGAACTGTGCACAGTGCTCCAAGTGTGGTCTAACCAAGGTATACGGAGACCAGAACTGTGCACAATGCTCCAAGTGTGGTCTAACCAAGATATATGGAGACCAGAACTGTGCACAGTGCTCCAAGTGTGGTCTAACTAAGATATATGGAGACCAGAACTGTGCACAGTGCTCCAAGTGTGGTCTAACCAAGGTATACGGAGACCAGAACTGTGCACAGTGCTCCAAGTGTGGTCTAACCAAGGTATACGGAGACCAGAACTGTGCACAGTGCTCCAAGTGTCATCTAACCAAGGTATATGGAGACCAGAACTGTGCACAGTGCTCCAAGTGTGGTCTAACCAAGGTATATGGAGACCAGAACTGTGCACGGTGCTCCAAGTGTGGTCTAACCAAGGTAGACGGAGACCAGAACTGTGCACAGTGCTCCAAATGTGGTCTAACCAAGGTACATGGAGACCAGAACTGTGCACAGTGCTCAAAGTGTGGTCTAACCACGGTATATAGAGACCAAAACTGTGCACAGTGCTCCAAATGTGGTCTAACCAAGGTACATGGAGACCAGAACTGTGCACAGTGCTCCAAGTGTGGTCTAACCACGGTATATAGTGACCAGAACTGCGCACAGTGCTCCAAGTGTGGTCTAACCACGGTATATGGAGACCAGAACTGTGCACAGTGCTCCAAGTGTGGTCTAACCAAGGTATACGGAGACCAGGACTGTGCACAGTGCTCCAAGTGTGGTCTATCCAAGGTATATGGAGACTGGAACTGTGCACGATGCTCCAAGTGTGGTCTAACCACGGTATACGGAGACCGGAACTGTGCACACTGCTCCAAGTGTAGCCTAACATAATTTGTCTACTTTAAGTGAAACATAATTTCCCTACTTTTCAATTCCATCTCTCTAGAAATGAACCCCAGTGCTTGCTTTGCTTTTGCAACAGGCACGATGATACCCACCATCATTCACGGGTGAGGAATCTGGGCATTGTTGGTATTTTTAAAAATTCATCCTCGGGATGTGGGCGTCGCTGGCAAGGCCGGCATTTATTGCCCATCCCTAATTGCCCCTTGAGAAGGTGGTGGTGAGCTGCCTTCTTGAACCGCTGCAGTCCGTGTGGTGAAGGTGCTCCCACAGTGCTGTTAGGGAGGGAGTTCCAGGATTTTGACCCAGCGACGATGAAGGATCGGCCGATATATTTCCAAGTCAGGATGGTGTGTGTGACTTGGAGGGGAACTTGGAGGTGGTGGTGTTCCCATGCACCTGCTGCCCTTGTCCTTCTAGGTGGTAGAGGTCGCGGGTTTGGGAGGTGCTGCCGAAGAAGCCTTGGCGAGTTGCTGCAGTGCATCTTGTAGATGGTGCACACTGCAGCCACGGTGCGCCGGTGGTGGAGGGAGTGAATGTTTGCGGTGGTGGATGGGGTGCCTGGTTCACTGATTCTCACTGGAGTCCTGGGGCCCATATTTATCCCTCAACATCACTAAAAACAGATGATCTGGTCATTACCACATTGCTGTTTGTGGGAGCTTGCTGTGCGCAATTTGGCTGCCGTGTTTCCCACATTACAACAGTGACCACACTTCAAGAGTACTTCATTGGCTGGAAAGCGCTTTGGGACGTCCTAAGGCGGTGAAAGGCGCTGGAGAAATGCCGTCCTTACCTCGTCTGGCCTCCATGTGACTCCAGTCCCACACCAAGGTGGTTGACCCTTAACTGCCCTCTGATGTGGCCTCGTGAGCCCCTCAGTGATACCAAACCCGCTACCAACGGTTCACAGAGCAGGCCCACCACCTTCTCAAGTGGCAACTTGGGGATGGCCAATAAATGCCAGCCTCGCCAGAGAAGCCCACATCCCGGAATGAATTAACAACAATATCATCTTGCATTTATAGAGCGTCTTTAACATAGTCAAACGTCCCAAGGCTCTTCACATGAGCGATTATCAGACAGAATTTGACCCCGAGCCACATCAGGAGATATTAGGACAGGCGACCAAAAGCTGTGTCAAAGAGGTCGGTTTTAAGGAGCGTCTTAAAGGAGGAGAGAGAGACGGAGAGGTTTAGGGAGGGAATTCCAGAGCTCGGGGCCCAGGCGGCTGAAGGCACGGCCGCCAATGGTGGAGCGATGGAAATCGGGGGATGCGCAAGAGGCCAGAATTGGAGGAGCGCAGAGATCTCGGAGGGTTGTAGGTGCTGGAGGAGGTTACAGAGATAGGGAGGGTTGTAGGGGCTGGAGGAGGTTACAGAGATAGGGAGGGTTGCAGGGGCTGGAGGGGGTTACAGAGATAGGGAGGGTTGTAGGGGGCTGGAGGAGATTACAGAGATAGGGAGGGTTGTAGGGGCTGGAGGAGGTTACAGAGATAGGGAGGGTTGTCGGGGCTAGAGGAGGTTACAGAGATAGGGAGGGTTGTAGGGGCTGCAGGAGGTTACAGAGAAAGGGAGGGTTGTAGGGGCTGGAGGAGGTTACAGAGATAGGGAGGGTTTTAGGGGATGGAGGAGGTTACAGAGATCGGGAGGGTTGTAGGGGCTGGAGGAGGTGACAGAGATAGGGAGGGTTGTAGGGGCTGGAGGAGGTTACAGAGATAGGGAGGGTTGTAGGGCTGGAGGAGGTTACAGAGATAGGGAGGGATGTAGGGGCTGGAGGAGGTTACAGAGATAGGGAGGGTTGTCGGGGCTGGAGGAGGTTACAGAGATAGGGAGGGTTGTAGGGGCTGGAGGAGGTTACAGAGATAGGGAGGGTTGTAGGGGCTGGAGGAGGTTACCGAGATCGGGAGGGTTGTAGGGGCTGGAGGAGGTTACAGAGATAGGGAGGGTTGTAGGGGCTGGAGGAGGTTACAGAGATAGGGAGGGTTGTAGGGCTGGAGGAGGTTACAGAGATAGGGAGGGTTGTAGGGGCTGGAGGAGGTTACAGAGATAGGGAGGGTTGTAGGGGCTGGAGGAGGTTACAGAGATAGGGAGGGTTGTAGGGGCTGGAGGAGGTTACAGAGATAGGGAGGGTTGGAGGGGCTGGAGGAGGTTACAGAGATCGGGAGGGTTGTAGGGGCTGGAGGAGGTTACAGAGATAGGGAGGGTTGTAGGGGCTGGAGGAGGTTACAGAGATAGGGAGGGTTGTAGGGGCTGCAGGAGGTTACAGAGATAGGGAGGGTTGTCGGGGCTGGAGGAGGTTACAGAGATAGGGAGGGTTGTAGGGGCTTGAGGAGGTTACAGAGATAGGGAGGGTTGTAGGGGCTGGAGGAGGTTACAGAGATAGGGAGGGTTGTAGGGGCTGGAGGAGGTTAAAGAGATAGGGAGGGTTGTAGGGGCTGGAGGAGGTTACAGAGACAGGGAGGGTTCTAGGGCTGGAGGAGGTTACAGAGATAGGGAGGGTTGTAGGGGCTGGAGGAGGTTACAGAGATAGGGAGGGTTTTAGGGCTGGAGGAGGTTACAGAGATAGGGAGGGTTGTCGGGGCTGGAGGAGGTTACAGAGATAGGGAGGGTTGTAGGGGCTGGAGGAGGTTACAGAGATCGGGAGGGTTGCAAGGGCTGGAGGAGGTTACAGAGATGGGGAGGGCTGTAGGGGCTGGAGGAGGTTACAGTGATAGGGAGGGTTGTAGGGGCTGGATGAGGTTACAGAGATAGGGAGGGTTGTAGGGGGCTGGAGGAGGTTACAGAGATAGGGAGGGTTGTAGGGGCTGCAGGAGGTTACAGAAATAGGGAGGGTTGTGGGGGCTGGGGGAGGTTACAGAGATAGGGAGGGTTGTAGGGGCTGGAGGAGGTTACAGAGATAGGGAGGGTTGTAGGGGCTGCAGGAGGTTACAGAGATAGGGAGGGTTGTAGGGGCTGGAGGAGGTTACAGAGATAGGGAGGGTTGTAGGGGCTGGAGGAGGTTACAGAGTTAGGGAGGGTTGTAGGTGTGGAGGAGGTTACAGAGATAGGGAGGGTTGTAAGGGCTGGAGGTGGTTAAAGAGATAGGGAGGCTTGTAGGGGCTGGAGGAGGTTACAGAGATAGGGAGGGTTGTAGGGGGCTGGAGGAGGTTACAGAGATAGGGAGGGTTGTAGGGGCTGGAGGAGGTTACAGAGATAGGGAGGGTCGTAGGGGTGGAGGAGGTTACAGAGATAGGGAGGGTTGTAGGGGCTGGAGGTGGTTCAAGAGATCGGGAGGGTTGTAGTGGCTGGAGGAGGTTACAGAGATAGGGAGGTTGTAGCGGCTGGAGGAGGTTACAGAGATAGGGAGGGTTGTAGGGCTGGAGGAGGTTACAGAGATAGGGAGGGTTGTAGGGGCTAGAGGAGGTTACAGAGATAGGGAGGGTTGTAGGGGCTGGAGGAGGTTACAGAGATAGGGAGGGTTGTAGGGGCTGGAGGAGGTTACAGATACAGGGAGTGTTGTCGGGGCTGGAGGAGGTTACAGAGATAGGGAGGGTTGTAGGGGCTGGGGGAGGTTACAGAAATAGGGAGGGTTGTAGGGGCTGGAGGAGGTTACAGAGATAGGGAGGGTTGTAGGGGCTGGGGGAGGTTACAGAGATGGGGAGGGTTGTAGGGGCTGGAGGAGGTTACAGAGATAGGGAGGGCTGTAGGGGCTGGAGGAGGTTACATAGATAGGGAGGGTTCTAGGGGCTGGAGGAGGTTACAGAGATAGGGAGGGTTGTAGGGGCTGTGGTAGGTTCCAGAGATAGGGAGGGTTGTAGGGGCTGTGGTAGGTTACAGAGATAGGGAGGATTTTAGGGGCTGGAGGAGGTTACAGAGATAGGGAGGGTTGTAGGGGGCTGGAGGAGGTTACAGAGATAGGGAGGGTTGTAGGGGCTGTGGGAGGTTACAGAGATAGGGAGGGTTGTAGGGGCTGGAGGAGGTTACAGAGATAGGGAGTGTTGTAGGGTGCTGGAGGAGGTTACAGAGATAGGGAGGGTTGTAGGAGCTGGAGGAGGTTACAGAGATAGGGAGGGTTGTAGGGGCTGGAGGAGGTTACAGAGATAGGGTGGCTTGTAGGGGCTGGAGGAGGTTACAGAGATAGGGAGGGTTGTAGGGCTGGAGGAGGTTACAGAGATAGGGAGGGATGTAGGGGCTGGAGGAGGTTACAGAGATAGGGAGGGTTGTCGGGGCTGGAGGAGGTTACAGAGATAGGGAGGGTTGTAGGGGCTGGAGGAGGTTACAGAGATAGGGAGGGTTGTAGGGGCTGGAGGAGGTTACCGAGATCGGGAGGGTTGTAGGGGCTGGAGGAGGTTACAGAGATAGGGAGGGTTGTAGGGGCTGGAGGAGGTTACAGAGATAGGGAGGGTTGTAGGGGCTGGAGGAGGTTACAGAGATAGGGAGGGTTGTAGGGGCTGGAGGAGGTTACAGAGATAGGGAGGGTTGTAGGGGCTGGAGGAGGTTACAGAGATAGGGAGGGTTGTAGGGGCTGGAGGAGGTTACAGAGATAGGGAGGGTTGGAGGGGCTGGAGGAGGTTACAGAGATCGGGAGGGTTGTAGGGGCTGGAGGAGGTTACAGAGATAGGGAGGGTTGTAGGGGCTGGAGGAGGTTACAGAGATAGGGAGGGTTGTAGGGCTGGAGCAGGTTACATGATAGGGAGGGTTGTAGGGGCTGGAGGAGGTTACAGAGATAGGGAGGGTTGTAGGGGCTGGAGGAGGTTACAGAGATAGGGAGGGTTGTAGGGGCTGCAGGAGGTTACAGAGATAGGGAGGGTTGTCGGGGCTGGAGGAGGTTACAGAGATAGGGAGGGTTGTAGGGGCTTGAGGAGGTTACAGAGATAGGGAGGGTTGTAGGGGCTGGAGGAGGTTACAGAGATAGGGAGGGTTGTAGGGGCTGGATGAGGTTAAAGAGATAGGGAGGGTTGTAGGGGCTGGAGGAGGTTACAGAGACAGGGAGGGTTCTAGGGCTGGAGGAGGTTACAGAGATAGGGAGGGTTGTAGGGGCTGGAGGAGGTTACAGAGATAGGGAGGGTTTTAGGGCTGGAGGAGGTTACAGAGATAGGGAGGGTTGTCGGGGCTGGAGGAGGTTACAGAGATAGGGAGGGTTGTAGGGGCTGGAGGAGGTTACAGAGATCGGGAGGGTTGCAGGGGCTGGAGGAGGTTACAGAGATGGGGAGGGCTGTAGGGGCTGGAGGAGGTTACAGTGATAGGGAGGGTTGTAGGGGCTGGATGAGGTTACAGAGATAGGGAGGGTTGTAGGGGGCTGGAGGAGGTTACAGAGATAGGGAGGGTTGTAGGGGCTGCAGGAGGTTACAGAAATAGGGAGGGTTGTGGGGGCTGGGGGAGGTTACAGAGATAGGGAGGGTTGTAGGGGCTGGAGGAGGTTACAGAGATAGGGAGGGTTGTAGAGGCTGCAGGAGGTTACAGAGATAGGGAGGGTTGTAGGGGCTGGAGGAGGTTACAGAGATAGGGAGGGTTGTAGGGGCTGGAGGAGGTTACAGAGATAGGGAGGGTTGTAGGGGCTGGAGGAGGTTACAGAGATAGGGAGGCTTGTAGGGGCTGGAGGAGGATACAGTGATAGGGACGTTGTAGGGGCTGGAGGAGGTTACAGAGATAGGGAGGGTTGTAGGGGCTGGAGGAGGTTACAGAGATAGGGAGGGTCGTAGGGGCTGGAGGAGGTTACAGAGATAGGGAGGGTTGTAGGGGCTGGAGGAGGTTACAGAGATAGGGAGGGTTGTAGGGGCTGGAGGAGGTTACAGAGATAGGGAGGTTGTAGCGGCTTGAGGAGGTTACAGAGATAGGGAGGGTTGTAGGGCTGGAGGAGGTTACAGAGATAGGGAGGGTTGTAGGGGCTGGAGGAGGTTACAGAGATAGGGAGGGTTGTAGGGGCTGGAGGAGGTTACAGAGATAGGGAGGGTTGTAGGGGCTGGAGGAGGTTACAGATACAGGGAGGGTTGTCGGGGCTGGAGGAGGTTACAGAGATAGGGAGGGTTGTAGGGGCTGGGGGAGGTTACAGAGATAGGGAGGGTTGTAGGGGCTGGAGGAGGTTACAGAGATAGGGAGGGTTGTAGGGGGCTGGGGGAGGTTACAGAGATGGGGAGGGTTGTAGGGGCTGGAGGAGGTTACAGAGATAGGGAGGGTTGTAGGGGCTGGAGGAGGTTACATAGATAGGGAGGGTTCTAGGGGCTGGAGGAGGTTACAGAGATAGGGAGGGTTGTAGGGGCTGTGGTAGGTTCCAGAGATAGGGAGGGTTGTAGGGGCTGTGGTAGGTTACAGAGATAGGGAGGATTTTAGGGGCTGGAGGAGGTTACAGAGATAGGAGGGTTGTAGGGGGCTGGAGGAGGTTACAGAGATAGGGAGGGTTGTAGGGGCTGGAGGAGGTTACAGAGATAGGGAGGGTTGTAGGGGCTGGAGGAGGTTACAGAGATAGGGAGGGTTGTAGGGGCTGGAGGAGGTTACAGAGATAGGGAGGGTTGTAGGGGCTGGAGGAGGTTACAGAGATAGGGAGGGTTGTAGGGGCTGGAGGAGGTTACAGAGATAGGGAGGGTTGTAGGGGCTGGAGGAGGTTACAGAGATAGGGAGGGTTGTAGGGGCTGGAGGAGGTTACAGAGATAGGGAGGGTTGTAGGGGCTGGAGGAGGTTACAGAGATAGGGAGGGTTGTAGGGGCTGGAGGAGGTTACAGAGATAGGGAGGGTTGTAGGGGCTGGAGGAGGTTACAGAGATAGGGAGGGTTGTAGGGGCTGGAGGAGGTTACAGAGATAGGGAGGGTTGTAGGGGCTGGAGGAGGTTACAGAGATAGGGAGGGTTGTAGGGGCTGGAGGAGGTTACAGAGATAGGGAGGGTTGTAGGGGCTGGAGGAGGTTACAGAGATAGGGAGGGTTGTAGGGGCTGGAGGAGGTTACAGAGATAGGGAGGGTTGTAGGGGCTGGAGGAGGTTACAGAGATAGGGAGGGTTGTAGGGGCTGGAGGAGGTTACAGAGATAGGGAGGGTTGTAGGGGCTGGAGGAGGTTACAGAGATAGGGAGGGTTGTAGGGGCTGGAGGAGGTTACAGAGATAGGGAGGGTTGTAGGGGCTGGAGGAGGTTACAGAGATAGGGAGGGTTGTAGGGGCTGGAGGAGGTTACAGAGATAGGGAGGGTTGTAGGGGCTGGAGGAGGTTACAGAGATAGGGAGGGTTGTAGGGGCTGGAGGAGGTTACAGAGATAGGGAGGGTTGTAGGGGCTGGAGGAGGTTACAGAGATAGGGAGGGTTGTAGGGGCTGGAGGAGGTTACAGAGATAGGGAGGGTTGTAGGGGCTGGAGGAGGTTACAGAGATAGGGAGGGTTGTAGGGGCTGGAGGAGGTTACAGAGATAGGGAGGGTTGTAGGGGCTGGAGGAGGTTACAGAGATAGGGAGGGTTGTAGGGGCTGGAGGAGGTTACAGAGATAGGGAGGGTTGTAGGGGCTGGAGGAGGTTACAGAGATAGGGAGGGTTGTAGGGGCTGGAGGAGGTTACAGAGATAGGGAGGGTTGTAGGGGCTGGAGGAGGTTACAGAGATAGGGAGGGTTGTAGGGGCTGGAGGAGGTTACAGAGATAGGGAGGGTTGTAGGGGCTGGAGGAGGTTACAGAGATAGGGAGGGTTGTAGGGGCTGGAGGAGGTTACAGAGATAGGGAGGGTTGTAGGGGCTGGAGGAGGTTACAGAGATAGGGAGGGTTGTAGGGGCTGGAGGAGGTTACAGAGATAGGGAGGGTTGTAGGGGCTGGAGGAGGTTACAGAGATAGGGAGGGTTGTAGGGGCTGGAGGAGGTTACAGAGATAGGGAGGGTTGTAGGGGCTGGAGGAGGTTACAGAGATAGGGAGGGTTGTAGGGGCTGGAGGAGGTTACAGAGATAGGGAGGGTTGTAGGGGCTGGAGGAGGTTACAGAGATAGGGAGGGTTGTAGGGGCTGGAGGAGGTTACAGAGATAGGGAGGGTTGTAGGGGCTGGAGGAGGTTACAGAGATAGGGAGGGTTGTAGGGGCTGGAGGAGGTTACAGAGATAGGGAGGGTTGTAGGGGCTGGAGGAGGTTACAGAGATAGGGAGGGTTGTAGGGGCTGGAGGAGGTTACAGAGATAGGGAGGGTTGTAGGGGCTGGAGGAGGTTACAGAGATAGGGAGGGTTGTAGGGGCTGGAGGAGGTTACAGAGATAGGGAGGGTTGTAGGGGCTGGAGGAGGTTACAGAGATAGGGAGGGTTGTAGGGGCTGGAGGAGGTTACAGAGATAGGGAGGGTTGTAGGGGCTGGAGGAGGTTACAGAGATAGGGAGGGTTGTAGGGGCTGGAGGAGGTTACAGAGATAGGGAGGGTTGTAGGGGCTGGAGGAGGTTACAGAGATAGGGAGGGTTGTAGGGGCTGGAGGAGGTTACAGAGATAGGGAGGGTTGTAGGGGCTGGAGGAGGTTACAGAGATAGGGAGGGTTGTAGGGGCTGGAGGAGGTTACAGAGATAGGGAGGGTTGTAGGGGCTGGAGGAGGTTACAGAGATAGGGAGGGTTGTAGGGGCTGGAGGAGGTTACAGAGATAGGGAGGGTTGTAGGGGCTGGAGGAGGTTACAGAGATAGGGAGGGTTGTAGGGGCTGGAGGAGGTTACAGAGATAGGGAGGGTTGTAGGGGCTGGAGGAGGTTACAGAGATAGGGAGGGTTGTAGGGGCTGGAGGAGGTTACAGAGATAGGGAGGGTTGTAGGGGCTGGAGGAGGTTACAGAGATAGGGAGGGTTGTAGGGGCTGGAGGAGGTTACAGAGATAGGGAGGGTTGTAGGGGCTGGAGGAGGTTACAGAGATAGGGAGGGTTGTAGGGGCTGGAGGAGGTTACAGAGATAGGGAGGGTTGTAGGGGCTGGAGGAGGTTACAGAGATAGGGAGGGTTGTAGGGGCTGGAGGAGGTTACAGAGATAGGGAGGGTTGTAGGGGCTGGAGGAGGTTACAGAGATAGGGAGGGTTGTAGGGGCTGGAGGAGGTTACAGAGATAGGGAGGGTTGTAGGGGCTGGAGGAGGTTACAGAGATAGGGAGGGTTGTAGGGGCTGGAGGAGGTTACAGAGATAGGGAGGGTTGTAGGGGCTGGAGGAGGTTACAGAGATAGGGAGGGTTGTAGGGGCTGGAGGAGGTTACAGAGATAGGGAGGGTTGTAGGGGCTGGAGGAGGTTACAGAGATAGGGAGGGTTGTAGGGGCTGGAGGAGGTTACAGAGATAGGGAGGGTTGTAGGGGCTGGAGGAGGTTACAGAGATAGGGAGGGTTGTAGGGGCTGGAGGAGGTTACAGAGATAGGGAGGGTTGTAGGGGCTGGAGGAGGTTACAGAGATAGGGAGGGTTGTAGGGGCTGGAGGAGGTTACAGAGATAGGGAGGGTTGTAGGGGCTGGAGGAGGTTACAGAGATAGGGAGGGTTGTAGGGGCTGGAGGAGGTTACAGAGATAGGGAGGGTTGTAGGGGCTGGAGGAGGTTACAGAGATAGGGAGGGTTGTAGGGGCTGGAGGAGGTTACAGAGATAGGGAGGGTTGTAGGGGCTGGAGGAGGTTACAGAGATAGGGAGGGTTGTAGGGGCTGGAGGAGGTTACAGAGATAGGGAGGGTTGTAGGGGCTGGAGGAGGTTACAGAGATAGGGAGGGTTGTAGGGGCTGGAGGAGGTTACAGAGATAGGGAGGGTTGTAGGGGCTGGAGGAGGTTACAGAGATAGGGAGGGTTGTAGGGGCTGGAGGAGGTTACAGAGATAGGGAGGGTTGTAGGGGCTGGAGGAGGTTACAGAGATAGGGAGGGTTGTAGGGGCTGGAGGAGGTTACAGAGATAGGGAGGGTTGTAGGGGCTGGAGGAGGTTACAGAGATAGGGAGGGTTGTAGGGGCTGGAGGAGGTTACAGAGATAGGGAGGGTTGTAGGGGCTGGAGGAGGTTACAGAGATAGGGAGGGTTGTAGGGCTGGAGGAGGTTACAGTGATAGGGAGGGTTGTAGGTGCTGGAGGAGGTTACAGAGATAGGGAGGGTTGTAGGGGCTGGAGGAGGTTACAGAGATAGGGAGGGTTGTAGGGGCTGGAGGAGGTTACAGAGATAGGGAGGGTTGTAGTGGCTGGAGGAGGTTACAGAGATAGGGAGGGTTGTAGGGGCTGGAGGAGGTTACAGAGATAGGGAGTGTTGTAGGGGCTGGAGGAGGTTACAGAGATAGGGAGGGTTGTAGGGGCTGGAGGAGGTTACAGAGATCGGGAGGGTTGTAGGGGCTGGAGGAGGTTACAGAGAAAGGGAGGGTTGTAGGGGCGGTAGGAGGTTACAGAGTTAGGGAGGGTTGTAGGGGCTGGAGGAGGTTACAGAGATAGGGAGGGTTGTAGGGGCTGGAGGAGGTTACAGAGATAGGGAGGGTTGTAGGGGCTGGAGGAGGTTACAGAGATCGGGAGGGTTGTAGTGGCTGGAGGAGGTTACAGAGATAGGGAGGTTGTAGCGGCTTGAGGAGGTTACAGAGATAGGGAGGGTTGTAGGGCTGGAGGAGGTTACAGAGATAGGGAGGGTTGTAGGGGCTAGAGGAGGTTACAGAGATAGGGAGGGTTGTAGGGGCTGGAGGAGGTTACAGAGATAGGGAGGGTTGTAGGGGCTGGAGGAGGTTACAGAGATAGGGAGTGTTGTCGGGGCTGGAGGAGGTTACAGAGATAGGGAGGGTTGTAGGGGCTGGGGGAGGTTACAGAAATAGGGAGGGTTGTAGGGGCTGGAGGAGGTTACAGAGATAGGGAGGGTTGTAGGGGGCTGGGGGAGGTTACAGAGATGGGGAGGGTTGTAGGGGCTGGAGGAGGTTACAGAGATAGGGAGGGTTGTAGGGGCTGGAGGAGGTTACATAGATAGGGAGGGTTCTAGGGGCTGGAGGAGGTTACAGAGATAGGGAGGGTTGTAGGGGCTGTGGTAGGTTCCAGAGATAGGGAGGGTTGTAGGGGCTGTGGTAGGTTACAGAGATAGGGAGGATTTTAGGGGCTGGAGGAGGTTACAGAGATAGGGAGGGTTGTAGGGGGCTGGAGGAGGTTACAGAGATAGGGAGGGTTGTAGGGGCTGTGGGAGGTTACAGAGATAGGGAGGGTTGTAGGGGCTGGAGGAGGTTACAGAGATAGGGAGTGTTGTAGGGTGCTGGAGGAGGTTACAGAGAAAGGGAGGGTTGTAGGAGCTGGAGGAGGTTACAGAGATAGGGAGGGTTGTAGGGGCTGGAGGAGGTTACAGAGATAGGGTGGCTTGTAGGGGCTGGAGGAGGTTACAGAGATAGGGAGGGTTGTAGGGGCTGGAGGGGGTTACAGAGATAGGGAGGGTTGTAGGGGCTGTGGGAGGTTACAGGGATAGGGAGGGTTGTAGGAGCTGGAGGAGGTTACAGAGATAGGGAGGGTTGTAGGGGCTGGAGGAGGTTACAGAGATAGGGAGGGTTGTAGGGGCTGGAGGAGGTTACAGAGATAGGGAGGGTTGTAGGGGCTGGAGGAGGTTACAGAGATAGGGAGGGTTGAAGGGGCTGTGGGAGGTTACAGAGATGGGGAGAGATGGAGGGGCTGGAGGAGGTTACAGAGATAGGGAGGGTTGTAGGGGCTATGGGAGGTTACAGAGACAGGGAGGGTTGTAGGGGCTGGAGGAGGTTACAGAGATAGGGAGGGTTGTAGGGGCTGGAGGAGGTTACAGAGATAGGGAGGGTTGTAGTGGCTGGAGGAGGTTACAGAGATAGGGAGGGTTGTAGGGGCTGGAGGAGGTTACAGAGATAGGGAGTGTTGTAGGGGGCTGGAGGAGGTTACAGAGATAGGGAGGGTTGTAGGGGCTGGAGGAGGTTACAGAGATCGGGAGGGTTGTAGGGGCTGGAGGAGGTTACAGAGAAAGGGAGGGTTGTAGGGGCGGTAGGAGGTTACAGAGTTAGGGAGGGTTGTAGGGGTGGAGGAGGTTACAGAGATAGGGAGGGTTGTAGGGGCTGGAGGTGGTTAAAGAGATAGGGAGGGTTGTAGGGGCTGGAGGAGGTTACAGAGATAGGGAGGGTTGTCGGGGCTGGAGGAGGTTACAGAGATAGGGAGGGTTGTAGGGGCTGGGGGAGATTACAGAGATAGGGAGGGTTGTAGGGGCTGGAGGAGGTTACAGAGATAGGGAGGGTTGTAGTGTGCTGGAGGAGGTTACAGAGATAGGGAGGGTTGTAGGGGCTGGAGGAGGTTACAGAGATAGGGAGGGTTGTAGGGGCTGCAGGAGGTTACAGAGATAGGGAGGGTTGTAGGGGCTGGAGGAGGTTACAGAGATAGGGAGGGTTGTAGGGGCTGGAGGAGGTTACAGAGTTAGGGAGGGTTGTAGGGGTGGAGGAGGTTACAGAGATAGGGAGGGTTGTAGGGGCTGGAGGTGGTTAAAGAGATAGGGAGGGTTGTAGGAGCTGGAGGAGGTTACAGAGATAGGGAGGGTTGTAGGGGCTGGAGGAGGTTACAGAGATAGGGAGGGTTGTAGGGGGCTGGAGGAGGTTACAGAGATAGGGAGGGTTGTAGGGGCTGGAGGAGGTTACAGAGATAGGGAGGACTGTAGGGGCTGGAGGAGGTTACACAGTTAGGGAGAGTTGTAGGGGTGGAGGAGGTTGCAGAGATAGGGAGGGTTGTAGGGGCTGGAGGTGGTTAAAGAGATAGGGAGGGTTGTAGGGGCTGGAGGAGGTTACAGAGATAGGGAGGGTTGTCGGGGCTGGAGGAGGTTACAGAGATAGGGAGGGTTGTAGGGGCTGGGGGAGATTACAGAGACAGGGAGGGTTGTAGGGGCTGGAGGAGGTTACAGAGATAGGGAGGGTTGTAGTGTGCTGGAGGAGGTTACAGAGATAGGGAGGGTTGTAGGGGCTGGAGGAGGTTACAGAGATAGGGAGGGTTGTAGGGGCTGCAGGAGGTTACAGAGATAGGGAGGGTTGTAGAGGCTGGAGGAGGTTACAGAGATAGGGAGGGTTGTAGGGGCTGGAGGAGGTTACAGAGTTAGGGAGGGTTGTAGGGGTGGAGGAGGTTACAGAGACAGGGAGGGTTCTAGGGCTGGAGGAGGTTACAGAGATAGGGAGGGTTGTAGGGGTGGAGGAGGTTACAGAGACAGGGAGGGTTCTAGGGCTGGAGGAGGTTACAGAGATAGGGAGGGTTGTCGGGGCTGGAGGAGGTTACACAGATAGGGAGGGTTGTAGGGGCTGGAGGAGGTTACAGAGATCGGGAGGGTTGCAGGGGCTGGCGGAGGTTACAGAGATGGGGAGGGCTGTAGGGGCTGGAGGAGGTTACAGTGATAGGGATGGTTGTAGGGGCTGGAGGAGGTTACAGAGATAGGGAGGGTTGTTGGGGGCTGGAGGAGGTTACAGAGATAGGGAGGGTTGTAGGGGCTGCAGGAGGTTACAGAATAGGGAGGGTTGTGGGGGCTGGGGAGGTTACAGAGATAGGGAGGGTTGTAGGGGCTGGAGGAGGTTACAGAGATAGGGAGGGTTGTAGGGGCTGCAGGAGGTTACAGAGATAGGGAGGGTTGTAGGGGCTGGAGGAGGTTACAGAGACAGGGAGGGTTGTAGGGGCTGGAGGAGGTTACAGAGATAGGGAGGGTTGTAGGGGCTGGAGGAGGTTACAGAGATAGGGAGGGTTGTAGTGGCTGGAGGAGGTTACAGAGATAGGGAGGGTTGTAGGGGCTGGAGGAGGTTACAGAGATAGGGAGTGTTGTAGGGGGCTGGAGGAGGTTACAGAGATAGGGAGGGTTGTAGGGGCTGGAGGAGGTTACAGAGATCGGGAGGGTTGTAGGGGCTGGAGGAGGTTACAGAGAAAGGGAGGGTTGTAGGGGCGGTAGGAGGTTACAGAGTTAGGGAGGGTTGAAGGGGTGGAGGAGGTTACAGAGATAGGGAGGGTTGTAGGGGCTGGAGGTGGTTAAAGAGATAGGGAGGGTTGTAGGGGCTGGAGGAGGTTACAGAGATAGGGAGGGTTGTCGGGGCTGGAGGAGGTTACAGAGATAGGGAGGGTTGTAGGGGCTGGGGGAGATTACAGAGATAGGGAGGGTTGTAGGGGCTGGAGGAGGTTACAGAGATAGGGAGGGTTGTAGTGTGCTGGAGGAGGTTACAGAGATAGGGAGGGTTGTAGGGGCTGGAGGAGGTTACAGAGATAGGGAGGGTTGTAGGGGCTGCAGGAGGTTACAGAGATAGGGAGGGTTGTAGGGGCTGGAGGAGGTTACAGAGATAGGGAGGGTTGTAGGGGCTGGAGGAGGTTACAGAGTTAGGGAGGGTTGTAGGGCTGGAGGAGGTTACAGAGATAGGGAGGGTTGTAGTGGCTGGAGGTGGTTAAAGAGATAGGGAGGGTTGTAGGAGCTGGAGGAGGTTACAGAGATAGGGAGGGTTGTAGGGGCTGGAGGAGGTTACAGAGATAGGGAGGGTTGTAGGGGCTGGAGGAGGTTACAGAGATAGGGAGGGTTGTAGGGGCTGGAGGAGGTTACAGAGATAGGGAGGATTGTAGGGGCTGGAGGAGGTTACACAGTTAGGGAGAGTTGTAGGGGTGGAGGAGGTTGCAGAGATAGGGAGGGTTGTAGGGGCTGGAGGTGGTTAAAGAGATAGGGAGGGTTGTAGGGGCTGGAGGAGGTTACAGAGATAGGGAGGGTTGTCGGGGCTGGAGGAGGTTACAGAGATAGGGAGGGTTGTAGGGGCTGGGGAGATTACAGAGACAGGGAGGGTTGTAGGGGCTGGAGGAGGTTACAGAGATAGGGAGGGTTGTAGTGTGCTGGAGGAGGTTACAGAGATAGGGAGGGTTGTAGGGGCTGGAGGAGGTTACAGAGATAGGGAGGGTTGTAGGGGCTGCAGGAGGTTACAGAGATAGGGAGGGTTGTAGAGGCTGGAGGAGGTTACAGAGATAGGGAGGGTTGTAGGGGCTGGAGGAGGTTACAGAGTTAGGGAGAGTTGTAGGGGTGGAGGAGGTTACAGAGACAGGGAGGGTTCTAGGGCTGGAGGAGGTTACAGAGATAGGGAGGGTTGTAGGGGTGGAGGAGGTTACAGAGACAGGGAGGGTTCTAGGGCTGGAGGAGGTTACAGAGATAGGGAGGGTTGTCGGGGCTGGAGGAGGTTACACAGATAGGGAGGGTTGTAGGGGCTGGAGGAGGTTACAGAGATCGGGAGGGTTGCAGGGGCTGGCGGAGGTTACAGAGATGGGGAGGGCTGTAGGGGCTGGAGGAGGTTACAGTGATAGGGATGGTTGTAGGGGCTGGAGGAGGTTACAGAGATAGGGAGGGTTGTTGGGGGCTGGAGGAGGTTACAGAGATAGGGAGGGTTGTAGGGGCTGCAGGAGGTTACAGAAATAGGGAGGGTTGTGGGGGCTGGGGGAGGTTACAGAGATAGGGAGGGTTGTAGGGGCTGGAGGAGGTTACAGAGATAGGGAGGGTTGTAGGGGCTGCAGGAGGTTACAGAGATAGGGAGGGTTGTCGGGGCTGGAGGAGGTTACAGAGATAGGGAGGGTTGTAGGGGCTGGAGGAGGTTACAGAGTTAGGGAGGGTTGTAGGTGTGGAGGAGGTTACAGAGATAGGGAGGGTTGTAAGGGCTGGAGGTGGTTAAAGAGATAGGGAGGCTTGTAGGGGCTGGAGGAGGTTACAGAGATAGGGAGGGTTGTAGGGGGCTGGAGGAGGTTACAGAGATAGGGAGGGTTGTAGGGGCTGGAGGAGGTTACAGAGATAGGGATGGTCGTAGGGGTGGAGGAGGTTACAGAGATAGGGAGGGTTGTAGGGGCTGGAGGTGGTTAAAGAGATCGGGAGGGTTGTAGTGGCTGGAGGAGGTTACAGAGATAGGGAGGGTTGTAGTGGCTGGAGGAGGTTACAGAGATAGGGAGGGTTGTAGGGCTGGAGGAGGTTACAGAGATAGGGAGGGTTGTGGGGGCTAGAGGAGGTTACAGAGATAGGGAGGGTTGTAGGGGCTGGAGGAGGTTACAGAGATAGGGAGGGTTGTAGGGGCTGGAGGAGGTTACAGATACAGGGAGGGTTGTCGGGGCTGGAGGAGGTTACAGAGATAGGGAGGGTTGTAGTGGCTGGGGGAGGTTACAGAAATAGGGAGGGTTGTAGGGGCTGGAGGAGGTTACTGAGATAGGGAGGGTTGTCGGGGGCTGGGGGAGGTTACAGAGATGGGGAGGGTTGTAGGGGCTTGAGGAGGTTACAGAGATAGGGAGGGCTGTAGGGGCTGGAGGAGGTTACATAGATAGGGAGGGTTCTAGGGGCTGGAGGAGGTTACAGAGATAGGGAGGGTTGTAGGGGCTGTGGTAGGTTCCAGAGATAGGGAGGTTTGTAGGGGCTGTGGTAGGTTACAGAGATAGGGAGGATTTTAGGGGCTGGAGGAGGTTACAGAGATAGGGAGGGTTGTAGGGGGCTGGAGGAGGTTACAGAGATAGGGAGGGTTGTAGTGGCTGTGGGAGGTTACAGAGATAGGGAGGGTTGTAGGGGCTGGAGGAGGTTACAGAGATAGGGAGTGTTGTAGGGTGCTGGAGGAGGTTACAGAGATAGGGAGGGTTGTAGGAGCTGGAGGAGGTTACAGAGATAGGGAGGGTTGTAGGGGCTGGAGGAGGTTACAGAGATAGGGAGGGTTGTAGGGGCTGGAGGCGGTTACAGAGATAGGGAGGGTTCTAGGGGCTGGAGGAGGTTACAGAGATAGGGAGGGTTGTAGGGGCTGGAGGAGGTTACAGAGATAGGGTGGGTTGTAGGGGCTGCAGGAGGATACAGAGATAGGGAGGGTTGTAGGGGCTGGAGGAGGTTACAGAGATAGGGAGGGTTGTAGGGGCTGGAGGAGGTTACAGAGATAGGGAGGGTTGTAGGGGCTGGAGGAGGTTACAGAGATAGGGAGGTTTGTAGGGGGCTGTGGGAGGTTGCAGAGATAGGGAGGGTTGTAGGGGCTGGAGGAGGTTACAGAGATAGGGAGGATTGTAGGGGCTGGAGGAGGTTACAGAGATAGGGAGGGTTGTAGGGGACTGGAGGAGGTTACAGAGATAGGGAGGGTTGTAGTGGGCTGGAGGAGGTTACAGAGATAGGGAGTGTTGTAGGGGCTGGAGGAGGTTACAGAGATAGGGAGGGTTGTAGGGGGCTGTGGGAGGTTACAGAGATAGGGAGGGTTGTAGGAGCTGGAGGAGGTTACAGAGATAGGGAGGGTTGTAGGGGCTGGAGGAGGTTACAGAGATAGGGAGGGTTGTAGGGGGCTGGAGGAGGTTACAGAGATAGGGAGGGTTGTAGGGGGCTGAAGGAGGTTACAGAGATAGGGAGGGTTGTAGGAGCTGGAGGAGGTTACAGAGATAGGGAGGGTTGTAGGGGCTGGAGGAGGTTACAGAGATAGGGAGGGTTGTAGGGGGCTGGAGGAGGTTACAGAGATAGGGAGGGTTGTAGGGGCTGGAGGAGGTTACAGAGATAGGGAGGGTTGTAGGGGGCTGGAGGAGGTTACAGAGATAGGGAGGGTTGTAGGGGGCTGGAGGAGGTTACAGAGATAGGGAGGGGGGCGAGGAGGCCGTGGAGGGATTCGAAGACGAGGATGAGAATTTTAAAATCGATGCCTTGCCGGACCGGGAGACCAATCAGCGAGCGACAGCGGGGGGTGACGGGTGAACGGGACGCGATGCGAGTTGGGACACGGGGCAGTGGAGTTCTGGATGAGCTCAATGTTAGGAGGGTGAGGAGATACAGAAGGAGATAGCGCTCTCGAGAGCAGCTTGTCCAGTGACTGTGAGGATGGTGGATGGGTTAACAGTGATGCCAATGGAAAAACAACGTGTGTACAATCTTCGAGAACAATCCTTTGCTGAAATCAAGTTCCTTTTCACAAGATCTGCATCCTGCCCCGTTTCCTGTTGAACTGGCACCGCATTGTGTGTGCGAGGCCCAGATAAACCCATAATGCTGACAGGGTGGACAGGATAGATTATGTCGCCCTCGCACAGTTGAGTGAGGAGATACCAGCCATTCTCTGCACGAGGCAGCGTTTGAATACTTCTTGATTGGACCCGATGCAGTCGGGGCTCCCCCTCTGGCTGGGTTGGTTACTGCGTCCAGGCAAGTGTGGGACCAAAATCGAGAGCCCGAACTTTAATGGGGTCAGCTGTGGCTCAGTGGGTTTAGCCCTCTCGCTCTCACCTCTGACTCAGACGGTCGTGGATTCGAGTCCCCGCTCCAGTAGACCTGAGCCCCATAATCCAGGCCGACAATCCCCAGCGCCAGTACTGAGGGAGCGCCGCACTGTCGGAGGGGCAGTACTGAGGGAGCGCTGCACTGTCGGAGGGGCGGTACTGAGGGAGCGCCGCACTGTCGGAGGGGGCAGTACTGAGGGAGCGCCGCACTGTCGGAGGGGCAGTACTGAGGGAGCGCCGCACTGTCGGAGGGGCAGTACTGAGGGAGCGCTGCACTGTCGGAGGGGCAGTACTGAGGGAGCGCCGCACTGTCGGAGGGGCAGTACTGAGGGAGCGCTGCACTGTCGGAGGGGCAGTACTGAGGGAGCGCCGCACTGTCGGAGGGGCAGTACTGAGGGAGCGCCGCACTGTCGGAGGGGCAGTACTGAGGGAGCGCCGCACTGTAGGAGGGGCAGTACTGAGGGAGCGCCGCACTGTCGGAGGGGCAGTACTGAGGGAGCGCCGCACTGTCGGAGGGGCAGTACTGAGGGAGCGCCGCACTGTCGGAGGGGCAGTACTGAGGGAGCGCCGCACTGTCGGAGGGGCAGTACTGAGGGAGCGCCGCACTGTCGGAGGGGCAGTACTGAGGGAGCGCCGCACTGTCGGAGGGGCAGTACTGAGGGAGCGCCGCACTGTCGGAGGGGCAGTACTGAGGGAGCGCCGCACTGTCAGAGGTGCCGTTTTTCAAATGAGACGATAAACCGAGGCTCCATCTGTCCTCTCGGGTGGACGTAAAAGATCCCATGACCACTATTGGAAGAAGAGCAAGGGGGGAGTTCTCCCCGCTGTCCTGGGGCCAATATTTATCCCTCAACCAACATCTAAAAACAGCTGATCTGGTCATTATCACATTGCTGTTTGTGGGAGCTTGCTGTGCGCAAATTGGCTGCCGCGTTTCCTACATTACAACCGTGACCGCACTTCAAAAAAAGTCCTTCATTGGCTGTGAAGCGCTTTGGGACGTCCTGAGGTGGTGAAAGGCGCTGGAGAAATGCGAGTCTGTCTTTCCAATGGCCCAACCAGCCTCTTCTTCTTCCAGACTGAAAGGGTTAAATCACGAGGACAGGTTGGCACAGACTAGGGTTGTATTCCCTGGAGTTTAGAAGATTAAGGGGCGATCCAATCGAGGTGTTTGAGATGATTAAAGGATTCGATAGGGTAGAGAGAGAGAAACTATTTCCTCTGGTGGGGGGAGTCCAGAACAAGGGGGCAGAACCTTAAAATTAGAGCCAGGCCGTTCAGGGGTGATGTCAGGAAGCACTTCTTCACACAAAGGGTGGTGGAAATCTGGAACTCTCTCCCCCAAAAAGCTGTTGAGGCCGGGGGTCAATTGAAAATTTCAAGACTGAGATGGATAGATTTTTGTTGGGTAAGAGTATTAAGGGTTACGGAACCAAGGCGGGTAGATGGAGTTAAGATACAGATCAGCCATGATCTGATTGAATGGCGGAACAGGCTCGAGGGGCTGAATGGGCCTCCTCTTGTTCCTCTGTAACAGGCTTGAGGGGCAGAATGGGCCTCCTCCTGTTCCTGTTTAACAGGCTCGAGGGGCT
Source organism: Squalus acanthias (assembly GCA_030390025.1). NCBI lineage: Eukaryota > Metazoa > Chordata > Chondrichthyes > Squaliformes > Squalidae > Squalus > Squalus acanthias. The sequence goes on along the minus strand of JASTWF010000306.1, from coordinate 509,709 downwards.
GAATGGACCTCCTCCTGTTCCTGTGTAACAGGCTCGAGGGGCTGAATGGGCCTTCTCCTGTTCCTGTGTAACAGGCTCGAGGGGCTGAATGGGCCTCCTCCTGTTCCTGTGTAACAGGCTCGAGGGGCTGAATGGGCCTCCTCCTGTTCCTGTGTAACAGGCTCAAGGGGCTGAATGGGCCTCCTCCTGTTCCTGTGTAACAGGTTCGAGGGGCTGAATGGGCCTCCTCCTGTTCCTGTGTAACAGGCTCGAGGGGCTGAATGGGCCTCCTCCTGTTCCTGTGTAACAGGCTCGAGGGGCTGAATGGGCCTCCTCCTGTTCCTGTGTAACAGGCTCGAGGGGCTGAATGGGCCTCCTCCTGTTCCCGTGGAACAGGCTCGAGGGGCTGAATGGGCCTCCTCCTGTTCCTCTGTAACAGGCTCGAGGGGCTGAATGGCCTCCTCCTGTTCCTGTGTAACAGGCTCGAGAGGCTGAATGGGCTCCTCCTGTTCCAGTGTAACAGGCTCGAGGGGCTGAATTGCCTCCTCCTGTTCCTCTGTTCCTCTGAATGGTGGAACAGGCTCGAGGGGCTGAATGGCCTCCTCCTGTTCCTGTGTAACAGGCTCGAGGGGCTCAATGGGCCTCCTCCTGTTCCTCTGTTCCTCTGAATGGTGTAACAGGTTCGAGGGGGCTGAATGAGCCTCCTCCTGTTCCTGTGTAACAGGCTCGAGGGGGCTGAATGGGCCTCCTGCTGTTCCTATGGTAACAGGCTCGAGGGGCTGAATGGCCTCCTCCTGTTCCTGTGTAACAGGCTCGAGGGGCTCAATGGGCCTCCTCCTGTTCCTCTGTTCCTCTGAATGGTGTAACAGGCTCGAGGGGGCTGAATGAGCCTCCTCCTGTTCCTGTGTAACAGGCTCGAGGGGGCTGAATGGGCCTCCTCCTGTTCCTGTGGTAACAGGCTCGAGGGGCTGAATGGGCCTCCTCCTGTTCCTCTGTTCCTCTGAATGGTGTAACAGGCTCGAGGGGGCTGAATGAGCCTCCTCCTGTTCCTGTGTAACAGGCTCGAGGGGGCTGAATGGGCCTCCTCCTGTTCCTGTGGTAACAGGCTCGAGGGGCTCAATGGGCCTCCTCCTGTTCCTCTGTTCCTCTGAATGGTGGAACAGGCTCGAGGTGTCCGACCGGCCTCCTCCTGTTCCTATGTTTTCTTTGGTTCCTACGACTGACTCGGTCAGTATTCGCCCCATCTGTTGACTCTTGCGTTGAATTTTACCGCAGCTGTTCATGATTGACGAAGGTATGCTTGAGTGGCGGGTGGCACTGACCAAGGTGAAGAAGCTTTGCGTGGCCCTTGAGCTGCTGGTCTGTGTTGTCCACCCCTTTCCCACCGTCTTCCTCAGGACCTCCAACGCGCCCTTGTCCAACACGGGCATCCTCTTGTCCAACCTGATGTTCCTCCGCATCTACTTGGTTCAGCGGGTTATCTTTACGCACAGCAAGGTCCTGAACCCGTCCTATCAGACCATCGGGGCCCTCGGCAAGATCAGCCTGAAGTTCCACTTTGTCTTGAAGATTCTCATGAACAGTTGCCCAGGCAAGATTCTCCTCATCTTCATCTGCTTCATCTGGTTCATTGCCTCCTGGATGCTGACCCTTTGTGAGAGGTAAGCGACTTCACGGGACACTGTGGTGGCCGGTTTGTTCGAGCGGTCTCCTACGGATAATGAGGGACAAGGCAAGGACCCCTCTGGTCCATCCAGCTTGTAGTGTTGGCCGTGGCTCACTTGGTAGCACTCTTGCCTCTGAGTCGGAAGGTTGTGGGTTGAAGTCCCACTCCAGAGTCCTGAGCGGACACTCCCAGTGCAGTACTGAGGGAGCGCCGCACTGTCGGAGGGGCAGTACTGAGGGAGCGCCGCACTGTCGGAGGGGCAGTACTGAGGGAGCGCCGCACTGTCGGAGGGTCAGTACTGAGGGAGCGCCGCACTGTCAGAGGGGCAGTACTGAGGGAGCGCCGCAATGTCGGAGGGGCAGTACTGAGGGAGCGCCGCACGGTCGGAGGGGCAGTACTGAGGGAGCGCCGCACTGTCGGAGGGGCAGTACTGAGGGAGCGCAGCACTGTCGGAGGGGCGGTACTGAGGGAGCGCCGCACTGTCGGAGGGGCAGTACTGAGGGAGCGCCGCACTGTCGGAGGGACAGTACTGAGGGAGCGGCGCACTATCGGAGGGGCAGTACTGAGGGAACGCCGCACTGTCGGAGGGGCAGTATTGAGGGAGCGCCGCACTGTCGGAGGGGCAGTACTGAGGGAGCGCTGCACTGTCGGAGGGGCAGTACTGAGGGAGCGCCGCACTGTCGGAGGGACAGTACTGAGGGAGCACCGCACTGTCGGAGGGGCAGTACTGAGGGAGCGCCGCACTGTCGGAGGGACAGTACTGAGGGAGCGCCGCACTGTCGGAGGGGCAGTACTGAGGGAGCGCCGCACTGTCGGAGGGGCAGTACTGAGGGAGCGCCGCACTGTCGGAGGGGCAGTACTGAGGGAGCGCCGCACTGTCGGAGGGGCAGTACTGAGGGAGCGCCGCACTGTCGGAGGGGCAGTACTGAGGGAGCGCCGCACTGTCGGAGGTGCCATCTTTCGGATGAGATGTTAAACCGAGGCCCCGTCTGCCCTCTCAGGTGGACATAAAAGATCCCATGACCACTATTGGAAGAAGAGCAGGGGGGGAGTTCTCCCCAGTGTCCTGGGGCCAATATTTATCCCTCAACCAACATCACTAAAAAAACAGATGATGTGGTCATTATCACATTGCTGTTTGTGGGAGCTTGCTGTGCGCATATTGGCTGCCGTGTTTCACACATTACAACAGTGACTACACTTCAAAAGTACTTCATTGGCTGTGAAGCGCTTTGGGACGTCCTGAGGTGGTGAAAGGCGCTGGAGAGAGGCGAGTCTTTCTTGCTTTTTCTAACACAACCGTGATACCCTTGTGCGTTCGTAATATGCTGACTCCGCACCCCATCCCAAACCCTCGTGATCTCCCGGGAGAGGCGAGTAAACCAGATTAAAAACTCCCGGGCCAATTCGGCGGGGGCGGTGGGGGGAGAAAAATCTGGGAAGTTCCTCCCCGAAAGGTGATGGAAACTAGTCCGGGAGATCACTCCGGCCCTGATCATTCCCCATTGTACCTACCCTTCTGTAAGAGGTGATCTCCGCCCCAGCCAGTAACAGGGCCCGCTCTCGCTCGAAGGAATCCAGCGCGTCCGCGTCCATCGCACAAGATGGCAGCCTGTTCCAGAGGTCCCCTACTCTCTGGGGAAAGCACCACCTCCTGACATCTAACCTAAATCTGGCCTCGTACAACTGGAGATCGTCAGCCCCCTGGTCCTCCCCAACCTATTTAATTGGAGCAAACTGACCACAATCTATTCCCTTCATCATCTCATCAACCTCAATCAGATCCCCGCTAAGTCTACGCTTCTCTAAAGTGTGGAGTCCCGACTCTTTGAGCCTATCTTGATAACTCAGCTGCTTCAAACTGGGAATGCCTCTGGCGGCCCTCCCTCTGCCCTCTTTCCAAAGTGAGCGACGATCGTGGTCTCCTCGCAATGTACCGAGTCCTTGCGTTGCCCAAGTTTGAACAACTTTCCCCTCGTATTCGTGTCTCGTGGCCCGAAGGTGCCCACAGCTGCAGGGGTGCCTCGTCCAAATCGTGAGTCCGAACAGTGTCTGGGGGAGGGGCTATTCGGCCATGCAGAGCATCACGGTTGCGCTCAGTAATGACCTCACCCGACATCCAGACACACACTTTCCACTGTGAGCAATGGATTGAGACGTCCTGAGGTCGAGAAAGGCGCTGTGTAAATGCAAGTCTGTTTTTTATCTTTCTCTCTTTCTCTCTTTCCCTCTCTCTTTCTTTCTCTCTTGCTCTCTTTCTTTCTTTGCTTCTTTCCCTCTTTCGATCTTTCTCTCTTTCTCTTTCTCTCTTTCCCTCTCTGTCTCTCTCTCTTTCATTCACTCTTTCCCTCTTTCGATCTTTCTCTCTTTCTCTTTCTCTCTTTCCCTCTCTGTCTCTCTCTCTTTCATTCACTCTTTCTTTCTCTCTTTCCCTCTTTCTTTCTTTCCCTCTATCTTTCTCTCTCTCTCTTTCCCTTTCTTTCTCTCTTTCCCTTTCTTTCGTTCCCTCTTTCTTTCTCTTTCCCTTTCAATTTTTCCCTCTTTTTCTCTTTCTTTCCCTCTTTCTTTCTTTTTCTCTCCTTCTCTCTTTCTTTCTCTCTTTCGATCTTTCTCTCTTTCTCTTTCTCTCTTTCCCTCTCTGTCTCTCTCTCTCTCTCTCTTTCATTCACTCTTTCCCTCTTTCTCTCTCTCTTTCTCTCTCTCTCTTTTTCTCTTTTTTTCTCTCCTTTTTATTTTTCTTTCTCGCCTTTATATCTTTCTTTCTCTCCTTCTTTCTCCCTTTCTTCCTTCTCCACATTTAATGATCACGCAATGAAACAGTCTGAACGCGGGGCGTTGTTTTGTAGCTAACTGTGTCTGTGATGCTCGGAATCAGTGTGTCCCGATGGAGTCTGACCCTTGTCCAATCTCACACTCTACAGGCAAAGTTACCAGAACGGCACCAACGACATCTTCACCTCAATGTGGCTGATTCCCATCACCTTCCTCACCATTGGATACGGCGACATGGTACCTGCTACTGCCTGTGGCAAATCCATCTGCCTCCTAACAGGAGCTATGGTGAGAGCATTCTCCTTCATTAATGTGTGAGAAACATGGGCAAACAATGAGTTAATAGCTGGCATCATACATAGAATAACAGATACCTGGGAGTGAGTTACAGGCTGGAATCTAATCAAGGGGTTCGGGGGGGTTTATATATAGAATAACAGATACCCGGGAGTGAGTTACATGCTGGAATCTAATCGAGGGGTTCGGGGGTTTATATATAGAATAACAGATACCCGGGAGTGAGTTACAGGCTGGAATCTAATCAAGGGGTTCGGGGGGGTTTATATATAGAATAACAGATACCCGGGAGTGAGTTAGAGGCTGTAATCTAATCGAGGGGTTCAGTGGGGTTTATATATAGAATAACAGATACCCAGGAGTGAGTTACAGGCTGGAATCTAATCGAGGGGTTCGGGGGGTTTATATATAGAATAACAGATACCCGGGAGTGAGTTACAGATGGAATCTAATCGAGGGGTTCGGGGGGTTTATATATAGATTAACAGATACCCGGGAGTGAGTTACAGGCTGGAATCTAATCGAGGGGTTCAGTGGGGTTTATATATAGAATAACAGATACCTGGGAGTGAGTTACAGGCTGGAATCTAATCGAGGGGTTCGGGGGGTTTATATATAGAATAACAGATACCCGGGAGTGAATTACAGGCTGGAATCTAATCGAGTGGTTCGGGGGGTTTATATATAGAATAACAGATACCTGGAGTGAGTTACAGGCTGGAATCTAATCGAGGGGTTTCGGGGGTTTATATATAGAATAACAGATACCCGGGAGTGAGTTACAGGCTGGAATCTAATCGAGGTGTTCGGGGGGTTTATATATAGAATAACAGATACCCGGGAGTGAGTTACAGGCTGGAATCTAATCGGGGAGTTCGGGGGGTTTATATATAGATTAACAGATACCTGGGAGTGAGTTACAGGCTGGAATCTAATCGAGGGGTTCGGGGGGGTTTATATATAGAATAACAGATACCCGGGAGTGACTTACAGACTGGAATCTAATCGAGGGGTTCGGGGGGTTTATATATAGAATAACAGATACCCGGGAGTGAGTTACAGGCTGGAATCTAATCGAGGGGTTCGGGGGTTTATATATAGAATAACAGATACCCGGAGTGAGTTACAGGCTGGAATCTAATCGAGGGGTTCGGGGGGTTTATAAATAGAATAACAGATACCTGGGAGTGAGTTACAGGCTGGAATCTAATCGAGGCGTTCGGGGGGTTTATAAATAGAATAACAGATACCTGAGAGTGAGTTACAGGCTGGAATCTAATCGAGGGGTTCGGGGGGGTTTATATATAGAATAACAGATACCCGGGAGTGAATTACAGGCTGGAATCTATTCGAGTGGTTCGGGGGGTTTATATATAGAATAACAGATACCTGGGAGTGAGTTACAGGCTGGAATCTAATCGAGGGGTTTCGGGGTTTATATATAGAATAACAGATACCCGGGAGTGAGTTACAGGCTGGAATCTAATCGAGGGGTTCGGGGGGTTTATATATAGAATAACAGATACCCGGGAGTGAGTTACAGGCTGGAATCTAATCGGGGAGTTCGGGGGGTTTATATATAGATTAACAGATACCTGGGAGTGAGTTACAGGCTGGAATCTAATCGAGGGGTTCGGGGGGTTTATATATAGAATAACAGATACCCGGGAGTGAGTTACAGGCTGGAATCTAATCGAGGGGTTCGGGGGGGTTTATATATAGAATAACAGATACCCGGGAGTGAGTTACAGGCTGGAATCTAATCGGGGAGTTCGGGGGGTTTATATATAGAATAACAGATACCCGGGAGTGAGTTACAGGCTGGAATCTAATCGAGGGGTTCGGGGGGTTTATATATAGAATAACAGATACCGGGAGTGAGTTACAGGCTGGAATCTAATCGAGGGGTTCGGGGGGGTTTATATATAGAATAACAGATACCTGAGAGTGAGTTACAGGCTGGAATCTAATCGAGGGGTTCGGGGGGGTTTATATATAGAATAACAGATACCCGGGAGTGAGTTACAGGCTGGAATCTAATCGAGGGGTTCGGGGGGGTTATATATAGAATAACAGATACCCGGGAGTGAGTTACAGGCTGGAATCTAATCGAGGGGTTCGGGGGGATTATATATAGAATAACAGATACCCGGGAGTGAGTTACAAGCTGGAATCTAATCGAGGGGTTCGGGGGTTTATATATAGGATAACAGATACCCGGGAGTGAGTTACAGGCTGGAATCTAATCGGGGAGTTCGGGGGGTTTATATATAGATTAACAGATACCTGGGAGTGAGTTACAGGCTGGAATCTAATCGAGGGGTTCGGAGGTTTAAATATAGAATAACTGATACCCGGGAGTGAGTTACAGGCTGGAATCTAATCGAGGGGTTCGGGGGGGGTTTATATATAGAATAACAGATACCCGGGAGTGACTTACAGACTGGAATCTAATCGAGGGGTTCGGGGGGTTTATATATAGAATAACAGATACCCGGGAGTGAGTTACAGGCTGGAATCTAATCGGGGAGTTCGGGGGGTTTATATATAGAATAACAGATACCCGGGAGTGAGTTACAGGCTGGAATTTAATCGAGGGGTTCGGGGGGTTTATATATAGAATAACAGATACCCGGGAGTGAGTTACCGGCTGGAATCTAATCGAGGGGTTCGGGGGGGTTTATATATAGAATAACAGATACCCGAGAGTGAGTTACAGGCTGGAATCTAATCGAGGGGTTCGGGGGGGGTTTATATATAGAATAACAGATACCCGGGAGTGACTTACAGACTGGAATCTAATCGAGGGGTTCGGGGGGGTTATATATAGAATAACAGATACCCGGGAGTGAGTTACAGGCTGGAATCTAATCGAGGGGTTCGGGGGGTTTATATATAGAATAACAGATACCCGGGAGTGAGTTACAAGCTGGAATCTAAGCGAGGGGTTCGGGGGTTTATATATAGGATAACAGATACCCGGGAGTGAGTTACAGGCTGGAATCTAATCGGGGAGTTCGGGGGGTTTATATATAGATTAACAGATATACCGGGAGTGAGTTACAGGCTGGAATCTAATCGAGGGGTTCGGGGGTTTATATATAGGATAACAGATACCCAGGAGTGAGTTACAGGCTGGAATCTAATCGAGGGATTCGGGGGGTTTAGAAATAGAATAACAGATACCCGGGAGTGAGTTACAGGCTGGAATCTAATCGAGGGATTCGGGGGGTTTATATATAGAATAACAGATACCCGGGAGTGAGTTACAGGCTGGAATCTAATCGAGGGGTTCGGGGGGTTTATATATAGAATAACAGATACCCGGGAGTGAATTACAGGCTGGAATCTATTCGAGTGGTTCGGGGGGTTTATATATAGAATAACAGATACCTGGGAGTGAGTTACAGGCTGGAATCTAATCGAGGGGTTTCGGGGTTTATATATAGAATAACAGATACCCGGGAGTGAGTTACAGGCTGGAATCTAATCGAGGGGTTCGGGGGGTTTATATATAGAATAACAGATACCCGGGAGTGAATTACAGGCTGGAATCTAATCGGGGAGTTCGGGGGGTTTATATATAGATTAACAGATACCTGGGAGTGAGTTACAGGCTGGAATCTAATCGAGGGGTTCGGGGGTTTAAATATAGAATAACAGATACCCGGGAGTGAGTTACAGGCTGGAATCTAATCGAGGGGTTCGGGGGGGGGTTTATACATAGAATAACAGATACCCGGGAGTGACTTACAGACTGGAATCTAATCGAGGGGTTCGGGGGGTTTATATATAGAATAACAGATACCCGGGAGTGAGTTACAGGCTGGAATCTAATCGGGGAGTTCGGGGGGTTTATATATAGAATAACAGATACCCGGGAGTGAGTTACAGGCTGGAATTTAATCGAGGGGTTCGGGGGGTTTATATATAGAATAACAGATACCTGGGAGTGAGTTACAGGCTGGAATCTAATCGAGGCGTTCGGGGGGGTTTAGAAATAGAATAACAGATACCTGAGAGTGAGTTACAGGCTGGAATCTAATCGAGGGGTTCGGGGGGGGTTTATATATAGAATAACAGATACCCGGGAGTGACTTACAGACTGGAATCTAATCGAGGGGTTCGGGGGGGTTATATATAGAATAACAGATACCCGGGAGTGAGTTACAGGCTGGAATCTAATCGAGGGGTTCGGGGGGATTATATATAGAATAACAGATACCCGGGAGTGAGTTACAAGCTGGAATCTAATCGAGGGGTTCGGGGGTTTATATATAGGATAACAGATACCCGGGAGTGAGTTACAGGCTGGAATCTAATCGGGGAGTTCGGGGGGTTTATATATAGATTAACAGATACCTGGGAGTGAGTTACAGGCTGGAATCTAATCGAGGGGTTCGGAGGTTTAAATATAGAATAACTGATACCCGGGAGTGAGTTACAGGCTGGAATCTAATCGAGGGGTTCAGTGGGGTTTATATATAGAATAACAGATACCTGAGAGTGAGTTACAGGCTGGAATCTAATCGAGGGGTTCGGGGGGGTTTATATATAGAATAACAGATACCCGGGAGTGACTTACAGACTGGAATCTAATCGAGGGGTTCGGGGGGTTTATATATAGAATAACAGATACCCGGGAGTGAGTTACAGGCTGGAATCTAATCCGGGAGTTCGGGGGGTTTATATATAGAATAACAGATACCCGGGAGTGAGTTACAGGCTGGAATTTAATCGAGGGGTTCGGGGGGTTTATATATAGAATAACAGATACCCGGGAGTGAGTTACCGGCTGGAATCTAATCGAGGGGTTCGGGGGGGTTTATATATAGAATAACAGATACCCGAGAGTGAGTTACAGGCTGGAATCTAATCGAGGGGTTCGGGGGGGGTTTATATATAGAATAACAGATACCCGGGAGTGACTTACAGACTGGAATCTAATCGAGGGGTTCGGGGGGGTTATATATAGAATAACAGATACCCGGGAGTGAGTTACAGGCTGGAATCTAATCGAGGGGTTCGGGGGGTTTATATATAGAATAACAGATACCCGGGAGTGAGTTACAAGCTGGAATCTAAGCGAGGGGTTCGGGGGTTTATATATAGGATAACAGATACCCGGGAGTGAGTTACAGGCTGGAATCTAATCGGGGAGTTCGGGGGGTTTATATATAGATTAACAGATATACCGGGAGTGAGTTACAGGCTGGAATCTAATCGAGGGGTTCGGGGGTTTATATATAGGATAACAGATACCCAGGAGTGAGTTACAGGCTGGAATCTAATCGAGGGATTCGGGGGGTTTAGAAATAGAATAACAGATACCCGGGAGTGAGTTACAGGCTGGAATCTAATCGAGGGATTCGGGGGGTTTATATATAGAATAACAGATACCCGGGAGTGAGTTACAGGCTGGAATCTAATCGAGGGGTTCGGGGGGTTTATATATAGAATAACAGATACCCGGGAGTGAATTACAGGCTGGAATCTATTCGAGTGGTTCGGGGGGTTTATATATAGAATAACAGATACCTGGGAGTGAGTTACAGGCTGGAATCTAATCGAGGGGTTTCGGGGTTTATATATAGAATAACAGATACCCGGGAGTGAGTTACAGGCTGGAATCTAATCGAGGGGTTCGGGGGGTTTATATATAGAATAACAGATACCCGGGAGTGAATTACAGGCTGGAATCTAATCGGGGAGTTCGGGGGGTTTATATATAGATTAACAGATACCTGGGAGTGAGTTACAGGCTGGAATCTAATCGAGGGGTTCGGGGGTTTAAATATAGAATAACAGATACCCGGGAGTGAGTTACAGGCTGGAATCTAATCGAGGGGTTCGGGGGGGGGTTTATACATAGAATAACAGATACCCGGGAGTGACTTACAGACTGGAATCTAATCGAGGGGTTCGGGGGGTTTAAATATAGAATAACAGATACCCGGGAGTGAGTTACAGGCTGGAATCTAATCGGGGAGTTCGGGGGGTTTATATATAGAATAACAGATACCCGGGAGTGAGTTACAGGCTGGAATTTAATCGAGGGGTTCGGGGGGTTTATATATAGAATAACAGATACCTGGGAGTGAGTTACAGGCTGGAATCTAATCGAGGCGTTCGGGGGGGTTTAGAAATAGAATAACAGATACCTGAGAGTGAGTTACAGGCTGGAATCTAATCGAGGGGTTCGGGGGGGGTTTATATATAGAATAACAGATACCCGGGAGTGACTTACAGACTGGAATCTAATCGAGGGGTTCGGGGGGGTTATATATAGAATAACAGATACCCGGGAGTGAGTTACAGGCTGGAATCTAATCGAGGGGTTCGGGGGGATTATATATAGAATAACAGATACCCGGGAGTGAGTTACAAGCTGGAATCTAATCGAGGGGTTCGGGGGTTTATATATAGGATAACAGATACCCGGGAGTGAGTTACAGGCTGGAATCTAATCGGGGAGTTCGGGGGGTTTATATATAGATTAACAGATACCTGGGAGTGAGTTACAGGCTGGAATCTAATCGAGGGGTTCGGAGGTTTAAATATAGAATAACTGATACCCGGGAGTGAGTTACAGGCTGGAATCTAATCGAGGGGTTCGGGGGGGGTTTATATATAGAATAACAGATACCCGGGAGTGACTTACAGACTGGAATCTAATCGAGGGGTTCGGGGGGTTTATATATAGAATAACAGATACCCGGGAGTGAGTTACAGGCTGGAATCTAATCCGGGAGTTCGGGGGGTTTATATATAGAATAACAGATACCCGGGAGTGAGTTACAGGCTGGAATTTAATCGAGGGGTTCGGGGGGTTTATATATAGAATAACAGATACCCGGGAGTGAGTTACCGGCTGGAATCTAATCGAGGGGTTCGGGGGGGTTTATATATAGAATAACAGATACCCGAGAGTGAGTTACAGGCTGGAATCTAATCGAGGGGTTCGGGGGGGGTTTATATATAGAATAACAGATACCCGGGAGTGACTTACAGACTGGAATCTAATCGAGGGGTTCGGGGGGGTTATATATAGAATAACAGATACCCGGGAGTGAGTTACAGGCTGGAATCTAATCGAGGGGTTCGGGGGGTTTATATATAGAATAACAGATACCCGGGAGTGAGTTACAAGCTGGAATCTAAGCGAGGGGTTCGGGGGTTTATATATAGGATAACAGATACCCGGGAGTGAGTTACAGGCTGGAATCTAATCGGGGAGTTCGGGGGGTTTATATATAGATTAACAGATATACCGGGAGTGAGTTACAGGCTGGAATCTAATCGAGGGGTTCGGGGGTTTATATATAGGATAACAGATACCCAGGAGTGAGTTACAGGCTGGAATCTAATCGAGGGATTCGGGGGGTTTAGAAATAGAATAACAGATACCCGGGAGTGAGTTACAGGCTGGAATCTAATCGAGGGATTCGGGGGGTTTATATATAGAATAACAGATACCCGGGAGTGAGTTACAGGCTGGAATCTAATCGGGGAGTTCGGGGGGTTTATATATAGAATAACAGATACCCAGGAGTGAGTTACAGGCTGGAATCTAATCGAGGGGTTCGGGGGGGTTTATATATAGAATAACAGATACCCGGGAGTGAGTTACAGGCTGGAATCTAATCGGGGAGTTCGGGGGGTTTATATATAGAATAACAGATACCCGGGAGTGAGTTACAGGCTGGAATCTAATCGGGGAGCTCGGGGGGTTTATATATAGAATAACAGATACCCGGGAGTGAGTTACAGGCTGGAATCTAATCGAGGGATCCGGGGGGTATATATATAGATTAACAGATACCCGGGAGTGAGTAACAGGCTGGTATCGAATCGAGCACTGTCGGAGGTGCAGCAATGAGGGAGAGCCGCACTGTCGGAGGGGCAGTACTAAGGGAGCGCCGCACTGTCGGAGGGGCAGTACTGAGGGAGCGCCGCACTGTCGGAGGGGCAGTAGTGAGGGAGCGCCGCGCTGTCAGAGGGGCAGTACTGAGGGAGCGTTACACTGTCGGAGGGGCAGTACTGAGGGAGCGCCGCGTTGTCGGAGGGGCAGTACTGAGGGAGCGCCGCACTGTCGGAGGGGCAGTACTGAGGGAGCGCCGCACTGTCGGAGGGGCGGTACTGAGGGAACGCCGCACTGTCGGAGGGGCACTACTGAGGGAGCGCCGCACTTTCGGAGGGGCAGTACTGAGGGAGCACCGCACTGTCGGAGGGGCAGTACTGAGGGAGAGCCGCACTGTCGGAGGGGCGGTACTAAGGGAGCGCCGCACTGTCGGAGGGGCAGTACTGAGGGAGTGCTGCACTGTCGGAGGGGCAGTACTGAGGGAGCGCCGCACTGTCGGAGGGGCAGTACTGAGGGAGCTCCGCACTGTCGGAGGGGCAGTACTGAGGGAGCGCCGCACTGTCGGAGGGGCAGTACTGAGGGAGCGCCGCACTGTCGGAGGGGCAGTACTGAGGGAGCGCCGCACTGTCGGAGGGGCAGTACTGAGGGAGCGCCGCACTGTCGGAGGGGCAGTACTGAGGGAGCGCCGCACTGTCGGAGGGGCAGTACTGAGGGAGCGCCGCACTGTCGGAGGGGCAGTACTGAGGGAGCGCCGCACTGTCGGAGGGGCAGTACTGAGGGAGCGCCGCACTGTCGGAGGGGCAGTACTGAGGGAGCGCCGCACTGTCGGAGGGGCAGTACTGAGGGAGCGCCGCACTGTCGGAGGGGCAGTACTGAGGGAGCGCCGCACTGTCGGAGGGGCAGTACTGAGGGAGCGCCGCACTGTCGGAGGGGCGGTACTGAGGGAGTGCTGCACTGTCGGAGGTGCCGACTTTCGGATGAGACGTTAAACCGAGGCCCCGTCTGCCCTCTCAGGTGGACATAAAAGATCCCATGGCCACTATTTCAAAGAAGAGCAGGGGGAGTTCTCCCTAGTGTCCTGGGCCAATATTTATCCCTCAACCAACACCAAAAAACAGGGAATCTGGTCATTATCACATTGCTCTTTGTGGAAGCTTGCTGTGCGCAAATTGGCTGCCACATTTCCCAACATTACAACACTTCAAAAAGTCCTTCAGTGGCTGTGAAGCGCTTTGGGATGTCCTGAGGTTCTAAAGGCGCTGGAGAGATGCCAGTCTTTCTCTTTCAGTTGATTCTGTTTGGCGGGGCACGTGTCAATGAAGTGTAACCCGGCTCTGTATTTTCTTCTCGAAGGGAGTTAGTTGCACTGCGTTAATGATCGCGGTGATCGCCAAGAAACTGGAGATGAGCAAGGACGAGAAACATGTCCATCATTTCATGCAGGACATCCATCTCATGAAGGAGGTGAGGAGTGGGACAAAGGGTGGACTGGGGGGTGGCGCACTAGGTTAGAATATTACCCTTGCACTCGCAGGATCGAGATTAAGGACAGTGCAGGAATGTGAAGTGTGTCAATGGAGGGACTAGAGGGATGGGCTTCGATGGGAGAGTTAGGGTACTGGAGGGATGGGCTTCGATGGGAGAGTTAGGGTACTGGAGGGATGGGCTTCGATGGGAGAGTTAGGGTACTGGAGGGATGGGCTTCGATGGGAGAGTTAGGGTACTGGAGGGATGGGCTTCGATGGGAGAGTTAGGGTACTGGAGGGATGGGCTTCGATGGGAGAGTTAGGGTACTGGAGGGATGGGCTTCGATGGGAGATTTAGGGTACTGGAGGGATGGGCTTCGATCGGAGAGTTAGGGTACTGGAGGGATGGGCTTCGATGGGAGAGTTGGGGTACTGGAGGAATGGGCTTCGATGGGAGAGTTAGGGTACTGGAGGGATGGGCTTCGATGGGAGATTTAGGGTACTGGAGGGATGGGCTTCGATCGGAGAGTTAGGGTACTGGAGGGATGGGCTTCGATGGGAGAGTTGGGGTACTGGAGGGATGAGCTTCGATGGGAGAGTTAGGGTACTGGAGGGATGGGCTTCGATGGGAGAGTTAGGGTACTGGAGGGATGGGCTTCGATGGGAGAGTTAGGGTACTGGAGGGATGGGCTTCGATGGGAGAGTTAGGGTACTGGAGAGATGGGCTTCGATGAGAGAGTTAGGGTGAGACTCCATCTTTGAAAAGGATCCTGATGATTAAACTCCCTCTTTAGAGTCCCAATGATGAGACTCGCCATTTAGGGTACGTGACGATGAGACTCCCTTTTCAACACTGGGCTATTTAATTGTTGTCAGGTCCAGAAGATTGCCGCTGATCTGATTGGAGTGGCGTGGCTACTGTACAAACACAGAAAGAAGAAAGATCTGTCGAGGATCAGGAAGTATCGCCGCGATGTGTTCTCCACAGTTTGTAGGTAAGTACAGGCATTTCTTCTTCAGTGACGCATGTCCGTTAAAACGCCCCTCTGTGGCCCATTGACTGTGTGGGTGAAGGCAACATTACCCACTACGGTACTGAGCCATTCAGGCCACAAAGGTCCCAGGTTCCATCGCTGGCCTGGCCTGAGTTCGCTGGTCACAGGCAAGGACAAGGGCAGATAGGACAAGGGCAGCAGGCGCATGGGAACACCGCCACCTCCAAGTTCCCTCTCCAAGACACACAAAACCATCCCGACTTGGAAATATATCGGCCGTTCCTTCATCTGGGTCAAAATCCCGGATCTCCCTCCCTAACAGCACTGTGGGTGTACCTTCACCACACGGACTGCAGCGGTTCAAGAAGGCAGCTCACCACCACCTTCTCAAGGGCAACTAGGGATGGGCAATAAATGCCGGCCTTGCCAGCGAAGCCCACATCCCGAGAATGAATAAATTAAATAAAAGGTAGTATTTCTCCCAGTACCCTAACACTCCCATCGAAGCCCATCCCTCTAGTACCCTAACTCTCCCATCGAAGCCCATCCCTCCAGTACCCTAACTCTCCCATCGAAGCCCATCCATCCAGTACCCTAACTCTCCCATCGAAGCCCATCCCTCCAGTACCCTAACTCTCCCATCGAAGCCCATCCCTCCAGTACCCTAACTCTCCCATCGAAGCCCATCCCTCCAGTACCCTAACTCTCCCATCGAAGCCCATCCCTCCAGTACCCTAACACTCCCATCGAAGCCCATCCCTCCAGTACCCTAACTCTCCCATCGAAGCCCATCCCTCCAGTACCCTAACTCTCCCATCGAAGCCAATCCCTCCAGTACCCTAACTCTCCCATCGAAGCCCATCCCTCCAGTACCCTAACTCTCCCATCGAAGCCCATCCCTCCAGTACCCTAACTCTCCATTGAAGCCCATCCCTCCAGTACCCTAACTCTCCCATCGAAGCCCATCCCTCCAGTACCCTAACTCTCCCATCGAAGCCCATCCCTCCAGTACCCTAACTCTCCCATCGAAGCCCATCCCTCCAGTACCCTAACTCTCCATTGAAGCCCATCCCTCCAGTACCCTAACTCTCTCATCGAATCCCATCTCTCTCATACAGTGACTCTCCCATTAATCCGTCATTAAGTCTACAATTGGACCCAAGTGGCTACACTTCAATTGCGAGTCTGGGCAGTGAGTTTCGGGAGGCCATTGGACCGTGGGGCATGACAGTCAGGTCTGATCCTGCGCACATTGGGGGTGACTGTATAATGAACGGGGGCAGAAACCCTGGCTGAGTTTTCCTCGGCCATAGCCCAAGGGCTCTCTGGACAATGGCAACTCCCCGACTGCTGCGGTCACCCAACTCTTGCTCAGAGTACAAGACCAATTGCAGCAGTGAGTGCGAATCCAGATGAGAGAGAGAAAGAGAGAAAAGGAGAAAGAAAGAAGGAATGAATGAATTGTATTTCTGTAGCACCTTTCACGACCACAGGATGTCCCAAAGCGCTTTACAGCAAATGAAGTACTTTTTTTGAAGTGTAGTCATTGTTGTAATGTAGGAAATGCGGCAGCCAATTTGCGCACTGCAACTCCCACAAAGCGTGATAAATGACCAGATCATCTGTTATTTAGTGATGTTGGTCGAGGGATAAATTGACCCAGGACACCGAGGATAACTGCCCTGCTCTTCTTCGAAATAGTGGCCGGGGGATCTTTTACGTCCATCTGAGAGAGCAGTTTAATGTCTCATCCGAAAGACGGCACCTCCGACAGTGCGGCACTCCCTCGGTACTGGCATTGGGAATGTGAGCCTAGATGTTGTGCTCACGTCTCTGGAGTGGGACTTGAACCCACAACCTTCTGGCTCAGAGGCGAGAGTGCCACCCACTGAGCCACGGCGAACGATTTGTGACGCAGTCGGGATTAACGTGGGCTAACCTTTTCCTCATCTCATCATCAGGTTCCGCAGAGCAAAGCTGAGGCAGAGGAAACTCCGGGATCAAGTCTGTGACATGATGGAGCTCTCCAAGGTAACGCCAGTTCCTTTGGGAAGTCCCTCCAGGGCACAAACTCCTCACGAGCGACGTGCCACCATCGTACACATGCCCTGTCCTGTCTCCAGGTGTCTAGTCCTTCTGCCCAGTTCATCTTGTTGGCCAGGGGCCTTACTCAGTGAGAGTCTGGTGGAGCTGCAGTACTGGGCGCTCCACAGCAGGGCTGGTCGGGACTCCTGCTCAGTTATTGACCCTTGAGGTCCTTCTCTTCACTTTTCCTCCTTGGGAGTTGGACAGTGAGGTTAAATGGGCCTTAGAGGAGGCGTAAATAAAGGCAGTGTCTTTCTGTACAATACCCTTTCTGTGGAATTCCATACAATGGGAGTGAATGGGAAGGTGTTTGGTCCATAGGGATTGTGTACAATGGGTGTGAATGGGAAAGGGTTTGATTCATTGAGATTCTGTATAATGGGAGTGAATGGGGGGAGGGGTTTGATTCATTGGGATTCTGTACAATAGGAGTGAGTGGGAAGGGGTTTGGGTCCATTGGGATTCTATACAATGGGAGTGAATGGGAAGGGGTTTGATCCATTGGGATTCTGTACAATGGGAGTGAATGGGAAGGGGTTGGGTCCATTGGGATTGTGTACAATGGGAGTGAATGGGAAGGGGTTTGGGTCCATTGGGATTGTGTACAGTGGGAGTGAATGGGAAGGGGTTTGGGTCCATTGGGATTGTGTACAGTGGGGGCGAGTGGGAAGGGGTTTGGGTCCATTGGGATTGTGTACAATGGGAGTGAATGGGAAGGGGTTTGGGTCCATTGGGTTTGTGTACAGTGGGGGCGAGTGGGAAGGGGTTTGGGTCCATTGGGATTGTGTACAGTGGGAGTGAATGGGAAGGGGTTGGGTCCATTGGGTCTGTGTACAGTGGGAGTGAATGGGAAGGGGTTTGGGTCCATTGGGTTTGTGTACAGTGGGAGTGAATTGGAAGGGGTTTGGGTCCATTGGGTTTGTGTACAATGGGAGTGAATGGGAAGGGGTTTGGGTCCATTGGGTTTGTGTACAATGGGAGTGAGTGGGAAGGGGTTTGGGTCCATTGGGTTTGTGTACAATGGGAGTGAATGGGAAGGGGTTGGGTCCATTGGGTTTGTGTACAGTGGGGGCGAGTGGGAAGGGGTTTGGGTCCATTGGGATTGTGTACAATGGGAGTGAATGGGAAGGGGTTTGGGTCCATTGGGTTTGTGTACAGTGGGGGCGAGTGGGAAGGGGTTTGGGTCCATTGGGATTGTGTACAGTGGGAGTGAATGGGAAGGGGTTGGGTCCATTGGGTTTGTGTACAGTGGGGGCGAGTGGGAAGGGGTTTGGGTCCATTGGGATTGTGTACAGTGGGAGTGAATGGGAAGGGGTTGGGTCCATTGGGTTTGTGTACAGTGGGAGTGAATGGGAAGGGGTTGGGTCCATTGGGTTTGTGTACAGTGGGAGTGAATGGGAAGGGGTTTGGGTCCATTGGGATTGTGTACAGTGGGAGTGAATGGGAAGGGGTTGGGTCCATTGGGTTTGTGTACAGTGGGAGTGAATGGGAAGGGGTTTGGGTCCATTGGGTTTGTGTACAGTGGGAGCGAGTGGGAAGGGGTTTGGGTCCATTGGGATTCTATACAATGGGAGTGAATGGGAAGGGGTTTGGGTCCATTGGGATTCTATATAATGGGAGTGAGTGGGAAGGGGTTTGGTCCATTAGGATTGTGTACAGTGGGAGTGAATGGAAAGGGGTTGGGTCCATTAGGATTGTGTACAATGGGAGTGAGTGGGAAGGGGTTTGGTCCATTGGGTTTGTGTACAGTGGGAGCGAGTGGGAAGGGGTTTGGGTCCATTGGGATTCTTTGAGGGATGAGCTATGTGTTGAGGTTCAGGAAGGGGGGGGGGGGGAGGAATGCCATGCTTCATCTGATGTGAAGATTGATGGAAGCCTGGAATTTACGGTGCTGTTCTTACCTTGAAGATGCAGGTCCTCCTGAGCGATATGAACTCCAAGCTGGCCGACTCCTACACCGAGCTGGAAACGAGCCTGGGGACCTTGGCAACCAAAGTGGATGGTCTGGCCGTGGCTTTCGAGGAGCTGCGCAGTCTCATCTGCGAGGCCTTCAAGCAGCAACTGAAGCAGTGAACGCTGCCGCAGTCGAAGTGCCCGATCACTGGCCAGCGCCAACGAGCAAAGCTTGAGTGCTTGGACTGGCTGGCCAATGACCAGAAGAACACTTACGAACAATGAGGGGGCAGGAGAAAGACCCTCGGGTCCATCCAGCTTGTCCCACACAATTGTGGCACCTTTGCGTATCACGGTATATAGACTCTGCGTCCCACCCAGAACCGTGTGATCTCCTGGGAGAGGCGAAAAACCAAGAGTATAAAACCAGGCAAATTTTGGGGGAATAAATCTGGGAAATTCTTCTCTGACCACCGCCCCCCCCCATGGCAATCAAAACGAGTCCAGGAGATCACTCTGGCCCTGATAATATCTACCTTCTGTAAGAGGTGATCTCCGTCCCAGCCCAGAACAGGTCCAGCTCTCGCCTGAAGGAACTTGTCCGACCTCTAAGGCTAAGCGTTGGGGTTTGCTGGGTTTTTATCTCTGCTTTCTGCATTCCTCGGCCTTCAATATTTCCGCCTCTTCTCCTGACATCACCGGCACTCCTCGGGCTCTGGTTCCATGGCTCTGGTCGTCCTCGGGCACCAATCGGCCATTCTTCATCCGCAACAACGAGTAGGACATTCGACCATGGGGTGCACGGCCCTGCACTCGTGACACCCACAGGCCTTCTGGCGAGAGTAATGGGGCTGGTGCTCAGAAGCGGGAACCCTGGCTGAGTTTTGCCTCTCCTTCCAGTCACTGTCCCTATCCCGAACCCGATCTCGATCACTGTCCCACCAGATCGGAGATGAAATGCACCAGGCCCTAGCTGAGATCAGAACAGGAAACTGAATGACCAGACGGTTCACCTTGGAACCGATCGACGGTGGCGAATGCCTTCACAAGGATATTGTTTGATCGCATAGGATTATATCGAACGGACAGCACAGAAAGAGGCCATTCGGTCCCACAGGCTCTGTGCCGGTGTTTCTGCTCCACACCAGCCTCCTCCCACCCCTCTTCATCTCACCCCATCACCATATCCTTCTATTCCTTTCTCCCTCGTGTGTTTATCCAGCTTCCCCTGAAATGTATCTCTGCTCTTCGCCTCAACCACTCCCTGTGGTAGCGAGTTCCACATTCTCACCACTCTCTGGGTAAAGAAGTTTCTCCTGAATTCCCTATTGGATTTATCAGTGACTATCTTATATTGATGGCCCCTAGTTCTGGTCTCCCCCACAAGTGGAAACATCTTCTCTACGTCTACCCTATCGAACCCTTCATAATTTTAAAGACCTCTATCAGGTCACCCCTCAGCCTTCTCTTTTCTAGAGAAAAGAGCCCCAGCCTGTTCAATCTTTCCTGATAGTTAGAACCTCTCAGTTCTAGTATCATTCTAGTAAATCTTTTTGCACCTTCTCCAGTGCCTCTATATCCTTTTAACATAAACTTGTGCTCACCCAAAACTTTACTTGCTCCAACACCCATTCATCCATCGCCCCGGTCGCTCGCTGACCTACATCGGCTCCCTGTCTGACAACGCCTCCATTTTAACATTCTCATCCTCGTGTTCAAATCCTCTCCACGGCCTCCTCGCTCCCCCCCCCCCCACCCTATCTCTGTAACCTCCTCCAGCCTGCAACACCCCGAGATCTCTGCGCTCCTCCAATTCTGGCCTCTTGCACATCCCCCGATTTCCATCACTCCACCATTGGCGGCCGTGCCTTCAGCCGCCTGGGCCCCGAGCTCTGGAATTCCCTCCCTAAACCTCTCCGCCTCTCTCTCCTCCTTTAAGACGCTGCTTAAAACCGACCTCTTTGACCAAGCTTCTGGTCGCCTGTCCTAATATCTCCTTATGTGGCTCGGTGTCAAAAGTGTTTTGATTGATAATTCCCTTGTGAAGCGCCCTGGGACGTTTTACTATGTTAAAGGCGCCATATAAATACAAGTTGTTGTTGTTATAATATATATCGGTTAAATAATATTTATATAACTATTATCGAACATTTATATAATTATTATTTTTATATGATATCCTTTTCTATCAACTGCCCTGGTTGTGTATGACATGCTAATCGACTCATCCCACTCTCTGGAATTCTCCCCCAACCCTCTCTCCCACCACTGCAGGACATCGCTGCAGGAGTTCCTCAGGGCAGTGTCCTAGGCCCAAACATCTCCAGCTGCTTCATCAATGACCTTCCCTCCATCATAAGGTCAGAAGTGGGGATGTTCGCTGACGACTGCACAGTGTTCAGCGCCATTCACAACTCCTCAGATAATGAAGCAGTCCATGCCCGCATGCAGCAAGACCTGGACGACGTTCAGGCTTGGGCTGATAAGTGGCAGGTAACATTTGCGCCACACAAGTGCCAGGCAATGACTATCTCCAACAAGCGAGAGTCTAACCACCTCCCCTTGATATTCAGCGGCATTACCATCGCCGAATCCCCCGCCATCGACATCCTGGGGGGTCACCATTGACCAGAAACTTAACTAGACCAGCCACATAAATACTGTGGCAACAAGAGCAGGTCAGAGGTGTAAGGGGTTCGCGTGGCTCTGTGCTTAGCCTGGGTGCTAGTGCGGGGTTAGGCCTTGTTGCCTGTTCTGGTCTCCAGCCAGCCTGGTGACACTAGACACCTGTGAGTGGTTCGACCCACTCGCCCTTACGGTTCTGACACTGGACTTAGGTGCGAGAGCAATAATGCAGAGAAAACTCAGGTAGACCCGGTTGAATAGTGCGAAATGGAAAATCTTTATTGCATATTATTCAAGATTACGAAATACATGTCATAAGCACAGATTAATGACAGTACAAACTTACATACATTTATGCAGCTAGGTTTAGGGAAACGAGGAGCGCATGACACATCGTAAAAGGGGACACACATTATAATTATCCTTAAAACATAAACCCTCCCCTATCAATACCTGTCCTAATCTAGATCTGTAGGATCGAGACTCATGCTCACCACTCGTGATAACTTGGAGAATTCCGAAACGCTGCTCGGATGTTTTCACCACAGCACCTGACTATTCACGTGTTGATCAGGGGTCTCTGTACCCCACTTGTTTACTCGCTTTGCTCCAGCTAGCGGGCTGGACCGTCTGCTGTCATGAAGATCTGTGTTGACCTCGGAACTCTGATAAAACTCAAAGAAGAGTCTTCCTATGCTCGACACCAGTTAGCCGGTAAAATTCAAAGAAGAGTCTTTCTGGACTGTCACCAGTCGTCGGTAGAACTCGAAGAAAAGTCTTCCAGGGCCAGTTGTGGAGTATCCGATAGAATTCGAAGAAGTAGTTAATCGGTTTTCGGGCGCGGTCGGGGTTTACTGACCGCGGCGGCACGTGTAGTCGTCTTCTTCTCTTCTCATCTCATCTCTCATCTCCTCTCGGGCCTTCGGTTCCAACACCGTTTACCGACTTCTCGGGATGGTGCGCCCGCTTACCGGCCTTCGCAGACCAGCTCTCCACAGATCTTCGCGGCAAGCCACGAGGTTGACTCCCGGAAAATCAGCGGATCAGAGAATAAGAGTCAAGAGTTCTCTAGCGAGTCAAAGGAATAAGAGAGCAAGATGGACGTTTGGACACTACAGTTATAGTACTGTAATTCCTTATCTCCCGCCCAATCTTAATGTTCATCTTTTGTCATGTTTTGGCGCTCAAACTTCTTGTATGGGGTGGTACTCGTCGTTAATGGGTTTCGGTGATACTTGTAACTGTCTGAGTACCCGTTAATATTTCTCCCCTTGTGGAACCGGCTAAGAGTCTCCCTGGAGGGGTTTTGGGGGCCTCCGAATTCTTGCTGTGAGTACCCGCGAACGGCTCTCTCATCGTAGAGCCGTGGGGAATTTGCGTATCAATGTCTTTGGATGGGCCCCTTGATTGCCCAGTACAATAGCTCTCATTTGTGCATGGAACAACCGATTCCAGCACTTATATTCCTTGCTTGGGTGTTAAAATGCAAAACGATCTCGTCTTGTCTTATCTCAATATGCTGAGTCCTGTCCGATCTTGCTGAAATGTTTATTGAAACGCCATCTTGTCTGCCTACTGAAAGTCTAGAACCTTCTGCCACGAGGCGTGGCGGCCATTTTACAGGCTGCTTGTGTCCGTTTTGAAACCTGACAGCATTCTGCTGAAATAAAGCTGTTTTTACGAAACTATATGTCTCTATCTCGTTATTTCGAAATCGCGATAATTTGCGAATTCTACAGAGGCTGGGTATTCTGCAGCGAGTGTCTCACCTCCTGACTCCCCAAAGCCTTTCCACCATCTACAAGGCACAAGTTAGGAGTGTGATGGAATACTCTCCACTTGCCTGGATGAGTGCAGCTCCAACAACACTCGAGAAGCTCAACACCATCCAGGACAAAGCAGCCCGCTTGATTGGCACCCCATCCACCACCTTACACATTCACTCCCTCCACCACCAGCGTACCGTGGCTGCAGTGTGTACCATCTACAAGATGCACTGCAGCAACTCGCCAAGGCTTCTTCGGCAGCACCTCCCAAACCCGCGATCTCTTCCACCTAGAAGGACAAGGGCAGCAGGCGCATGGGAACACCACCACCTCCAAGTTCCCCTCCATGTCACACACCATCCTGACTTGGAAATATATCGGCCGTTCCTTCATCGTTGCTGGGTCAAAATCCTGGAACTCCCTCCCTAACAGCACTGTGGGAGCACCTTCACCACACGGACTGCAGCGGTTCAAGAAAGCGGCTCACCACCACCTTCTCAAGGGGCAACTAGGGATGGGCAATAAATACTGATCTCACCAGCGACGCCCAGATCCCATAAACGAATAAAAAAAATAACCCTCCTCGCTTCCAAAAGACTCTTTCAAAACCCTTTACATTGACTGGGCCTTCCGAATATTTTGTTAAACTCTCTCAGATGTGTTGTTGTTGGTTACTGAGGAAGACTGTCCATGTTGTTGTTGTGATATTGTAGATTCTGTGCGTACATTTTCCCAACTTGGGACCTCTTTGAATGGAATTTCAATTTTTTTTGGAATGAAATAACAGAACAAAAAGACCGTGGGAAAAAGCTCTTCTCTTCAACACACCGAGTGCGCGTCCTGCTTTCACTGAGGATCCAGCATTCAATCGGGTTAAACATAAGAATATAAGAAATAGGAGCAGGAGTTGACCATTCGGCCCCTCGAGCCTGCTCCGCCATTCAATAAGATCATGGCTGATCTTCTACCTCATCTCCACTTTCCCGCCCCGATCTCCATATCCCTTGATTCCCTAAATATCCAAAAATCTATCGATCTCAGCCTTGAATACACTCAACGACTGAGCCTCCACAGCCCTCTGGGGTAGAGAATTCCAAAGATTCACCGCCCTCTGAGTGAAGAAATTCCTCCTCATCTCAGTCCTAAATGGCCGACCCCTTATCCTGAGACTGTGACCCCTGGTTCTAGACTCCCCAGCCAGGGGAAACATCCTCCCAGCTTCTACCCTGTCAATCCCCTTAAGAATTTTATACATTTCAATGAGATCATCTCTCATTCTTCGAAACTCCAGAGAATACAGGCCTAGTCTACTCAATCTCTCCTCATATGACAATCCCCCCATCCCAGGAACCAGTCTGGTGAACCTTCGCTGCACTCCCTCTGTGGCAAGTATATCCTTCCTTGGGTAAGGAGACCAAAACTGTGCACAATACTCCAGGTGTGGTCTCACCGGGGCCCTACAGAATTGCACCAAGACTTCCTTACTCTTATACTCTAACCTCCTCGCAATAAAGGACTTCACTTTCCTCGTGGCAGGGCCAATGTGGAGTTCACATGTGTCTGCACAGCTGCCGTTGCCACGGAGATCCAAACCCCTCCATCTTCTCTTCTTGATTGCGGAGAAATGAGAGAAATTTTTTTCTCACAGCGGGTGGTGAGTCTTTGGAACTCTCTTCCTCAGAGGGCGGTGGAAGCAGAGTCTTTGAATATTTTTAAGGCGGAAGTAGATAGATTCTTGATAAGTAAGGGGGGTGAAAGGTTATCGGGGGTTAGGCGGGAATGTGGAGTAATCAGATCAGCCATGATCTTATTGAATGGCGGAGCAGGCTCGAGGTGCCTACTCCTGCTCCTAATTTGTATGTTCGTATCTAATTAAGATCAATTAGCTATCAATTTAACACAAAGTGCCCCTATGTAAAGGAGCGCCAATAATAGACCCGAATTTATATGAAAGGGTAAAGTAAAACTGATCAAATTGAATCCAAATCCAGGTGGCTGTGTCGACTCCAGTCCCTATGATGATGGAAGGCCTCGAGCGCACCAGCGGTCATGGCCTGCTCCCTCTCCAGGGACACCCGGGCACGGAAGTAGCCGCGGAAGAGAGGCAGGGCAGTCTGGGTGAACGACTCCCTCGACCGCCCGCTGCCCGGACCTGTTGATGGCCACCTTGGCCGGGCCCAGGAGCAGAGCCACGAGGTGGTCCTCCGACCTGCCCGCTCCCCCTCCTCCGCAGTGAACGGCCGAAGGTCAGTAGCCTGGCACTGAAGTGCAGCGACTGGATCTTAGCTACAAGGACAGGTTGGAGAAGCTGGATTTGTTTTCATTAGAGCAAAGGAGGTTGAGGGGTGATTTGATCGAGGTGGACAAGATTATGACGGGTTTGGGATAGGCTAGACGGGGAAAGGCTGTTCCCACTAGTTGATGGTACAAGGACTATGAGACACAGATTTAAGGTTTTGGGCAAGACATACAGGGGGGATGTGAGGAAAAACTTTTTTACGCAGCGAGTGGTGAGGACCTGGAACTCGCTGCCGACGGAAGTGGTGGAAGCGGAGACACTCAATGTTTTCAAGGGGAGACTGCATAGGCACTTGAGGGAAATAAACTTGCAGGGCTACGGGGATACATAGAAACATAGAACAGTACAGCACAGTACAGGCCCTTCGGCCCTCGATGTTGTGCCGAGCATTGTCCGAGACCAAGATCAAGCTATCACACTCCCTATCACTCTGGTGTGCTCCATGTGCTTATCCAATAACCGCTTGAAAGTTCCTAAAGTGTCCGACTCCACTATCACAGCAGGCAGTCCATTCCACACCCCAACCACTCTCTGAGTAAAGAATCTACCTCGGACATCCCTTCTATATCTCCCCCCATGCACCTTATAGTTATGCCCCCTTGTAACAGCTACCTCTACCCGAGGAAATAGTCTCTGAACATCCACTCTATCTATCCCCCTCATCATCTTATAAACCTCTATTAAGTCGCCTCTCATCCTCCTCCGCTCTAAAGAGAAAAGCCCCAACTCCCTCAATCTTTCCTCATAAGACCTCCCCCGCAAACCAGGCAGCATCCTGGTAAATCTCCTTTGCACTCTTTCCAATGCTTCCACGTCCTTCCTATAGTGAGGTGACCAGAACTGCACACAATATTCCAAATGTGGTCTCACCAAGGTCCTGTACAGTTGCAGCATAACCTCACGGTTCTTAAACTCAAACCCTCTGTTAATAAACGCCAACACACCATAGGCCTTCTTTACTGCTCTATCCACTTGAGTGGCAACCTTCAGAGATCTGTGGATATGAACCCCCAGATCCCTCTGCTCCTCCACGTTCCTCAGAACCCTGCAGTTGACCCTGTAATCCTTATTCAAATTTGCCCTACCAAAATGAATCACCTCGCACTTATCAGGGTTAAATTCCATCTGCCATTTTTCGGCCCAGCTCTGCATCCTATCAATGTCTCTTTGCAGCCTACAACAGCCCTCCACCTCATCCACTGCTCCACCAATCTTGGTGTCATCAGCAAATTTACTGATCCACCCTTCAGTCCCCTCCTCCAAGTCATTGATAAAAATCCCAAACAGCAGAGGACCCAGCACCGACCCCTGTGGCACACCGCTGGTAACTGGTCTCCAGTCCGAAAATGTTCCATCCACCACCACCCTCTGCCTTCTATGAGATAGCCAGTTACTTATCCAATCGGCCAAATTTCCCTCTATCCCACAACTCCTTACTTTCTTCATGAGCCGACCATGGGGAACCTTATCAAACGCCTTACTAAAATCCATGTATACGACATCAACTGCTCTACCTTCATCTACACACTTAGTTACCTCCTCAAAGAATTCAATCAAATTTGTTAGGCAAGACTTACCCTTCACGAATCTGTGTTGACTTTCCCTGATTAAGTTGCCCCTTTCCAAATGGTCATAAATCCTATCCCTCAGGACCTTTTCCATTATCTTACCAACCACCGAAGTAAGACTAACCGGCCTATAATTACCAGGGTCATTCCTATTTCCTTTCTTGAAGAGAGGAACAACATTCGCCACTCTCCAGTCCTCTGGCACCATTCACGTGGACAGTGAGGACCCAAAGATCAAAGCCAGAGGCTCTGCAATCTCCTCCCTTGCCTCCCAAAGAATCCTAGGATATATCCCATCTGGCCCAGGGGACTTATCGACCCTCAGGTTCTTCAAAATTGCTAAAACATCTTCCCTCAGAACATCTACCACCTCCAGCCTATCCACCTTTATCACACTCTCATCCTCAAGAACATGGCCCCTCTCCTCGGTGAACACTGACGAAAAGTATTCATTCATCACCTCTCCTATCTCTTCTGACTCCAGTTCCCACTACTGTCCTTGACCGGCCCTACCCTTACCCTGGTCATTCTTTTATTTCTCACATAAGAGTAAAAGGCCTTGGGGTTTTTCTTGATCCGACCCGCCAAGGACTTCTCATGCCCCCTCCTAGCTCTCCTAAGCTCTCTTTTTAGCTCATTCCTTGCTACCTTGTACCCCTCAATCGACCCAACTGAACCTTGTTTTCTCATCCTTACATACGCTTCCTTTTTCCTCTTGACTAGACATTCAACCTCTTTTGTGAACCATGGTTCTCTCACTCGGCCATTTCCTCCCTGCTGACAGGGACATACCTATCAAGGACACGCAGTAATTGCTCCATGAAAAAGCTCCACTTTTCGTTTGTGCCTTTCCCTGATAGTTTCTGTTCCCATCTTATACTCCCTAATTCTTGCCTAATCGCATCATAATTACCCCTCCCCCAATTATAAACCGTGCCCTGCCGTATGGCCCTATCCCTCTCCATTGCAATAGTGAAAGTTACCGAATTGTGGTCACTATCTCCAAAGTGTTCTCCCACATACAAATCAAACACTTGGCCCGGTTCATTACCCAGTACCAAATCCAACGTGGCCCCAGCTCTTGTCGGCCTATCCACATATTGTGTCAGGAAACCCTCCTGCACACACTGTGCAAAAACTATCCCATCCGAACTGTTTGACCTATAAAGGTTCCAATCAATATTTGGAAAGTTGAAGTCACCCATGACAACTACTCTGTGACCTCCACACCTATTCATAATCTGCTTTGCAATTTCTTCCTCCACATCTCTATTACTATTTGGGGGCCTGTAGAAAACTCCTAACAACGTGACCGCGCCTTTCCTATTTCTAACTTCAGCCCATATTACCTCAGACGGCAGATCCCCCTCGAACTGCCTTTCTGCCGCTGTTAAACTATCCTTGATTAACAATGCTACTCCTCCACCTTTCTTACCACCTTCTCTACTCTTACTGAAACATCTATACCCCGGAACTTCCAACAACCATTCCTGTCCCTGTTCTAACCATGTCTCCGTAATGGCCACCACATCGTAGTCCCAAGTACCAATCCACGCTCCAAGTTCTCCTACCTTATTCCGGATGCTCCTTGCATTGAAGTAGACACACTTCAAGCCATCTTCCTGTCTGCCGGTACATTCCTGCGACCTTGATACCCTCCTCAGTACCTCCCTACACTCACCACTGGCTCCTGGACTACAGCCCTTTTTCCCATCCCCCTGACAAATTAGTTTAAACCCCCCCGAAGAGCCGTAGCAAATTTCCCTCCCAGGATATTGGTGCCCCTCTGGTTCAGGTGCAAACCGTCCTGTTTGTACAGGTCCCACCTTCCCCAGAATGTGCTCCAATTATCCACATAACAGAAACCCTCCCCGCTACACCATCCCTGCAGCCACGTGTTTATCTGCACTCTCTCCCTGTTAGAGCGGGGGAATGGGACTGACTGGATTGCTCGACAGAGAGCCGGCACGGGCTCGATGGCCCCAATGGCCTCCTTCTGTGCCGTAATGACTCTATGACTCTGAGAACTTGAGGAGCAGACCCTTCAAGTAGTGCAAGAAGACTCCTTATTCACCTTTTCCTCTGGTTTTTAGCTCAGTTTAACAAAGAGAGACTCGCATTTCTACAGCACCTTTCCCGGCCTCAGGACGTCCCAAAGCGCTTCACAGCCAATGAATTACTTTTTTTGAAGTGTGGTCACTGTTGTAATGTGGGAAATGCGGCAGCCAATTTGCGCACAGCAAGCTCCCACAAACAGCAATGTGATAATGACCAGATAATCTGTTTTTTAGTGATGTTGGTTGAGGGATAAATATTGGCCCCAGAACTCCCCCCCTGCTCTTCTTCCAATAGTGGCTGTGCGATCTTTTAAATCCACCTGAGAGGGCAGACAGGGGCTTCGGTTTAATGTCTCATCTGAAAGACGGTGCCTTTGACTGTACGGCGCTCCCTCAGTACTGCCCCTCCGACAGTGCGGTGCTCCATCAGTACTGCCCCTCTGACAGTGCGGCGCTCCCTCAGTACTGCCCCTCCGACAGTGCGGTGCTCCCTCAGTACTGCCCCTCCGACAGTGCGGTGCTCCCTCAGTACTGCCCCTCCGACAGTGCGGCGCTCCCTCAGTACTGCCCCTCCGACAGTGCGGCGCTCCCTCAGTACTGCCCCTCCGACAGTGCGGCGCTCCCTCAGTACTGACCCTCTGACAGTGCGGCGCTCCCTCAGTACTGACCCTCTGACAGTGCGGCACTCCCTCAGTACTGCCCCTCCGACAGTGCGGCGCTCCCTCAGTACTCACCCTCTGACAGTGCGGCGCTCCCTCAGTACTCACCCTCTGACAGTGCAGCGCTCCCTCTGTACTGCCCCTCCGACAGTGCGGCGCTCCCTCAGTACTGACCCTCCGACAGTGCAGCGCTCCCTCAGTACTGCACCTCCGACAGTGCGGCACTCCCTCAGTACTGCCCCTCCGACAGTGCGGCGCTCCCTCAGTACTCACCCTCCGACAGTGCAGCGCTCTCTCAGTACTGCCCCTCCGACAGTGCGGCGCTCCCTCAGTACTGACCCTCTGACAGTGCGGCGCTCCCTCAATACTGCCCATTCGACAGTGCAGCGCTCCCTTAGTACTGACCCTCCGACAGTGCAGCGCTCCCTCAGTACAGCCCCTCCGACAGTGCGGCGCTCCCTCAGTACTGCCCCTCCGACAGTGCGGCGCTCCCTCAGTATATCCCCTCTGACAGTGCGGCGCTCCCTCAGTACTGCCCCTCCGACAGTGCGGCGCTCCCTCAGTACTGATCCTCCGACAGTGCGGCGCTCCCTCAGTACTCACCCTCTGACTGTATGGCGCTCCCTCAGTACTGCCCCTCCGACAATGCGGCTCTCCCTCAGTACTGCCCCTCTGACAGTGCGGCCCTCTCTCAATACTCACCCTCCGACAGTGCAGCGCTCCCTCAGTACTCACCCTCCGACAGTGCAGCACTCCCTCAGTACTGCCCCTCCGACAGTGCGGCGCTCCCTCAGTACTCACCCTCCGACAGTGCAGCGCTCCCTCAGTACTGCCCCTCCAACAGTGCGGCGCTCCCTCAGTACTGCCCCTCCGACAGTGCGGCGCTCCCTCAGTGCGGCGCTCCCTCAGTACTGCCCCTCCGACAGTGCAGCGCTCCCTCAGTACTCACCCTCCGACAGTGCAGCGCTCCCTCAGTATTGCCCCTCCGACAGTGCAGCACTCCCTCAGTACTGCCCCACCGACAGTGCGGCGCTCCTTCAGTGCTGCCTCTTCGACAGTGCGGTGCTCGCTCAGTACTGCCCCTCTGACAGTGCGGCGCTCCCTCAGTACTGCCCCTTCGACAGTGCGGCACTCGCTCAGGACTGCCCCTCCGACAGTGCAGCGCTCCCTCAGTACTGTCCCTCCGACAGTGCTGCGCTGCCCGACCGACAGCCTAGTTTATTCGCACTCAAGTCTCTGGAGTGGGGACTCGAAGCCACAAAGGCAGCCAGATGCAATCTCCCTTCATCCTAATTTCCAATTTCTTTCATTCATATCAAAAGAACACCCTGCAAGCCAGTTGACTTGAGACCATGTGGGGTTTCTGGCTGACCCTGGGTGTGTGTGTGTGTGTGTGGTGGACTGTGACTGACCCTGGGTGTGTATGTGGGAGGACTGTGACTGACCCTGGGTGTGTGTGGTGGGGACTCTGGCTGGCCCTCGGTGTGTCTGGCTTACTCTGGGTGTGTGGGGAAGTGGGGTAGGAACCAGGTGAATGCGGCGGAACCACAGTTGGGGGACGCGGCGCTCCAGCCGGACGGGGTTGAGCCGGATGCCGCTTGGCCGGGCCGGGTCCGCCGCTGAAAGGCGTCCGGACTTCCGATCGCTCAGAGCCGCCAAACCGGTGGGGAAGGTAAGTGAGGCTGGTTATACTAGTTACACAACGCTCTGCTAGTTATACTAGTCCTGGGATTCCACACTCAAGGTAGTTATACCCGCTCTGGGACACCTCCCTGAGATTTGTGGCTATTGGGGTTTGTAGGTCGGCGGATGCTTGTAAATCTCCTGTAATTCACTGGTTGTAAACTCAGCCTCTTCACAGCAGAAACCTCACAGCACAGGAGGAGGCCACTCGGCCCATCCTGCCTGTGCCGGCTCTTTGAACGAGCTCTCCAATTAGTCCCACTCCCCCCTCGCTCTTTCCCCACTGCCCTGCAAATTTTTCTCCTTTTCAAGTATTTATCCAATTCCCCATATTTTTGAAAGTTACTGTTGAATCAGCGCGCTCCAGATCACAACAACTCGCTGTGTTAAAATGTTTTTCATCATCTCTCCCTCTGGTTCTTTTGCCAATTATCTTCAATCTGTGTCCTCTGGTTACCGACTCTCCTGCCACTGGAAACAGTTTCTCCTTATTTACTCTTACCAAAACCCTCTCATGATTTTGAACGCCTCTATTAAATCTCCTCCTTAACCTTCTCTGCTCTAAGGAGAACAACCCCAGCTTCTCCCGTCTCTCCACGTAATTGAAGTCCCTCATCCCTGGTGCCGTTCTGGTCAATCTGCTCTTAACCTTCTCTGCTCTAAGGAGAACAACCCCAGCTTCTCCCGTCTCTCCACATCACTGAAGTCCCTCATCCTTGGTACCATTCTGTTAAATCTCCGCACCCTCTCCAAGGCCTTGACAACACGGTGGCATAGTGGTTAGCACTGGTGCCTCACAGCGCCAGGGACCCGGGTTCGAATCTGACCTCGGGTGACTGTCTGTGTGGAGTTTGCACATTCTCCCCGTGTCTGCGTGGGTTTCCTCCGGGTGCTCCGGTTTCCTCCCACAGTCCAAAAATGTGCGGGTTAGGTTGATTTGGCTATGATAAATTGACCCTTAGTGTTAGGGGGATTAAATATGTGGGGTTATGGGGATAGGATGGGATATGTTAGGGGGAATTAAATACGTGGGGTTACGGGGATAGGGGATATGTGTCAGTGCAGGCTCGATGGGGATTCTGTGTGAGGGGGCAGGGACAGGGTGCTGGATTTGGATGATCAGCCATGATCGTATTGAATGGTGGAGCAGGCTCGACGGGCCGAATGGCCTACTCCTGCTCCTAGATTCTATGTTTCTATGTTTATCCTTTCGAGGTAAGGACGGCAGGTTTCCTTCCCTAAAGGGAGATTAGTGAACCGCCTTATATATGTAATATTTATACGTGTAATATCTAAAGATGTAATATTAGTCAACCTCCAGTTTCTCCCTATCGACTCTATCAAAACCCCTCATGATTTTGAACACCTCTATTAAATCTCCTTAACCATCTCCGCTCTAAGGAGAACAATCCCAGCTTCTCCAGTCTCTCCACATCACTGAAGTCCCTCATCCCTGGGACCATTCTGGTCAATCTCCTCCGCATCCTCTCCAAGGCCTTGACATCCTTCCTGAAGTGTGTGGGACCCAGAATTGGACTCAATACTCCAGCTGAGGCCGAACCAGTGTTTTGTGAAGGTGTATAGTAATGTACTTGTTTAAAATCCAATGGATTGAAAGATCCAGTTATTAACTTCTGAATTTTCTTTTGGAAAAGAAAGGCTTTTGGGGGGGTACGAGGGGTCCCAATCCTCCAATTCTGGCCTCTTGCGCATCCCCCGATTTCCATCGCTCCACCATTGGCGGCCGTGCCTTCAGCCGCCTGGGCCCCGAGCTCTGGAATTCCCTCCCTAAACCTCTCCGCCTCTCTCTCCTCCTTTTAAGATGCTGCTTAAAACCTACCTCTTTGACACAGCTTTTGGTCGCCTGTCCTAATATCTCCTTATGTGGCTCGGTGTCAAATTTTGTTTGATAATCGCTCCTGTGCAGCGCCTTGGGACGTTTTACTATGTTAAAGGCACTATATAAATGCAAGATGATGTTGTAGTCCCATCTCATTCTTATGAGCAAGTGTGATGAGACCCGCTTGTGTTTGGCGGTTTAAATGCAGAAAATGGCCATCCACAGTCCTCGTTTGATGGGTGGGTGGGGGGGCGGGGGAGCGGGTGAGGGACAATAGGTGATAGGATTGTTTGAGTCCTATAAACCTTGGGTAAGAAGACACTTAAATTGTCCCATTTAGAAGGAGAGACTTGCATTTCTCCAGCGCCTTTCACCACCTCAGGACGTCCCAAAGCGCTTCACAGTCAATGAAGCACTTTCGATGTGTGGTCACTGTTGTAATGTCGGAAACGCGGCAGCCAATTTGCGCACAGCAAGCTCCCACAAACAGCAATGAGATAATGACCAGATCATCTGTTTTTTTAAGTGATGTCGGTCGAGGGATTAAAAATTTAACACAGAAACATAAAAAAATAGGAGCAGGAGTCGGCCATTCGGCCCTTCGAGCCTGCTCCGCCATTCAATATGATCATGGCTGATCCTCTATCTCAATACCATATTCCCGCTCTCTCCCCACACCCCTTGATGCCTTTTGTGTCTAGAAATCTATCTATCTCCTTCTTAAATATATTCAATGACTTGGCCTCCACAGCCTTCTGTGGTAGAGAATTCCACAGGTTCACCACCCTCTGAGTGAAGAAATTCCTCCTCATCTCAGTCCTAAATGTCCTACCCCGTATCCTGAGACTGTGACCCCTCGTTCTAGACCCTCCCAGACAGGGGAAACATCCTCCCTGCATCCAGTCTGTCTAGCCCTGTCAGAATTTTATACGTTTCAATAAGATCCCCTCTCATTCTCCTAAACTCTAGTGAATACAGGCCTAGTCGACCCAATCTCTCCTCATACGACAGTCCTGCCATCCCAGGAATCAGTCTGGTGAACCTTCGCTGCACTCCCTCTAATGGCAAGTATATCCTTTCTTCGGTAAGGAGACCAAAACTGCACACAGCACTCCAGGTGTGGTCTCACCAAGGCCCTGTACAACTGTAGTAAGACATCCTTGCTCCTGTACTCATCCTCTTTTTTTAAAATTCGTTTATGGGATGTGGGCGTCGCTGGCAAGGCCGGCATTTATTGCCCATCCCTAGTTGCCCCTTGAGAAGGTGGTGGTGGGCCTCCTTCTTGAACCGCTGCAGTCCGTGTGGTGAAGGTGCTCCCACAGTGCTGTTCGGGAGGGAGTTCCAGGATTTTGACTCTTGCAATGAAGGCCAACATACCAATCATTATTTTGACAATTGTAGACGGAGCGAGTCCAGTTAGGACCAGAAGGAGCAGCGAGTGGCTTAGCAAACCCGGAACCAAACTGCGAGGGAAGTCTTAGAACTGGGGGGGAAGAAGCGTTTCCGCTTTGGACGCGATTGTCTGCGCTCGTTTTTTTGAGAAGTATTTTTCTGACGCCACTTCAGGAAGTGCCTCAACGGCTGTGAAGCACTTTGGGACGTCCGGTGAAAGACGCTGGAGAAACGCGAGTGTCTGTCCTTCTCTTCTCGAGTTTCCGCTCAAACTCATTGGCCCAGAAATTCGGCTCCCTGGCTTCCCGCGGGTGCAAGGATCCCGCGCGCACCTACCTACCGCGCCTGCCGTTGAC
Organism: Squalus acanthias; assembly: GCA_030390025.1. Lineage (NCBI taxonomy): Eukaryota > Metazoa > Chordata > Chondrichthyes > Squaliformes > Squalidae > Squalus > Squalus acanthias. The sequence goes on along the minus strand of JASTWF010000306.1, from coordinate 474,450 downwards.
CTCTGGGCCCACGGGGACTTCAGCTCCTGGGCCTCCTGCAGCTGCCAGCGCGCAGTGCGTGTGTATCCCAGGGGCGCAGTTAGTGCAATGCGTCCCCTGGGATCACGTGGGCCATGGAGAGCCAATGGCAGCAGACCATCTTTCATTCATAGATTTGACAGGAAGACCTGTCAAATCTGTGAATTGAAATCGGCCCCAAAACAACAGCTAAACTTCAAATACATTTTTAAAAAAACCATCACATTTTTAAAATAACTATAAGTTAAATAAATTAACTACTTTAAACAAAAATTTTAATTTTTGAAAAAATTAAAATACTTTTTAACAGTGCTAAAAGTAAACTTACCTTTCTTTAAAGTATCTAAAAAAGATAAACCTGTTGAAAATTTTTTAAATTATAATTAATTAACCACTTACCTTGTTGAAAACGGGTCCTGTGCCTCCTTTTTAAAAGCGCAGCTTCTTCAATACTTACCCTCCCGGAGAAACCTGAAAAAAAACTAAGTTTGCTGCGTGCGCGCAGCCTCTCCCGCGCACGCGGTTCACCTCTGAACCCCTCCCTTCACCAGACCGGAAGTTCCGGTTTCCCGTGCATGTGCAGTGCATGCGGGAAACCGGCACTTCAGGAGTCCTTACGGGTGAGTACACAGCGCGTACTCACCCGGCAAGTGCCGAATTTCTGGCCCATTGTCATAGCGCCGTACTCGAAATCTGCCATGAAGCAGCGTTTTAGATCGGGACTTCTTTTTAAAATTTGGCTTTAAAAATTATTCCTTGATATGTTTAAGAGTGGCAACTTGGGGCAGTTTGATTAATACGGCTGAAAGTGGGTCTATCGCCAAAAAAAAGCATTTTTAACAAGAGTGTCGAGTCCGCCACCTGTGAGCAACCTGATTTTAAATAACTGAATATACAGAACAATTCACTGGTTACAACGGGGTACAGTAGTCGGTTTCTTAGTAAATTTAAAAAAAAATTATATTCAGAAGCTTTTCAAAGGTGCTGATTAGTGTCTTTGTGCCCAAAAGAACCAGTTTAATTTTAAGAGCCTCCTCGAAGGCTCGGAAACTCGCAATGGTAACTCGCTCCCAGTCCCGTTCACCCATCACTCCCTGTTGCTCGCTGACCTACATTGGCTCCCGGTCCGGCAACGCCTCGATTTAAAAATTCTGAGCCTTGTTTTCAAATCCCTCCGTGGCCTCCTCAGCCCCCACCCTATCTCTCTAACCTCCTCCAGCCCCACAACCCTCCCAGATCTCTGCGCTCCTCCGATTCCAGCCTCTTGCGCATCCCCCCGATTTCCATCGCTCCACCATTGGCGGCCGTGCCTTCAGCCGCCTGGGCCCCGAGCTCTGGAATTCCCTCCCTAAACCTCTCCGCCTCTCTCTCTCCTCCTTTAAGACGCTCCTTAAAACCGACCTCTTTGACCCAGCTTTTGGTCGCCCGTCTTAATATCTCCTGATGTGGTTCGGGGTCAAATATTGTTTGATAATCGCTCCTGTGAAGCGCCCTGGCACATTATAATTTGGATGAGGGAACCAAATGTAATATTTCCAAGTTTGCTGACGACACGAAACTAGGTGGGATTGTGAGTTGGGAGGAGGATGCAAAGAGGCTTCAAGGCGATTTAGACAAGTTGAGTGAGCGGGCAAATACCTGGCAGATGCAGTATAACGTGGCTAAATGTGAAGTTATCCACTTCGGCAGGAAAAACAGAAAGGCAGAGTATTATTTAAATGGTGATAGATTGGGAAATGCTGATGGACAAAGGGACCTGGGTGTCCTTGTACACCAGTCACTGAAAGCAAACATGCAGGTGCAGCAAGCAGTTAGGAAGGCAAATGGTATGTTGGCCTTCATTCCAAGAGGATTTGAGTACAGGAGCAAGGATGTCTTACTACAGTTATACAGGGCCTTGGTGAGACCACACCTGGAGTAGTGTGTGCAGTTTTGGTCTCCTTACCTAAGAAAGGAAATGCTTGCCATTAGAGGGAGTGCAGCGAAGGTTCACCAGACTGATTCCTGGGATGGCAGGATTGTCGTATGAGGCGAGATTGGGTCGACTAGGCCTGCATTCACTAGAGTTTAGAAGAATGAGAGGGGAATTGCGCTGAAATATCAGAGCAGCTAGCGGACACTCCAGCCCTGCGTGTTGGAGGTAGGCGTTCAGCCCTCGTCCGTACAGGACCAGCCTCCTGCCAGTTGATGGAGCTGATGCGTCTACGAGAGATGTGAGCCTTTCACCAGCGTTAAAAGTCTCCCCAGTTTCTGTTTGTACCGTACTGCGCTTTGAGACGTCCGGTGGTCGTGAAAGGCGCTATATAAATGCAAGTCTTTCTTTCGTTACAGAGCGTATAGTCTCCCTGCCCCCCTTCCCCGTCATAGGAACAGGAGGAGGTCCATTCAGCCCCTCGAGACTGTTACACAGGAACAGGAGGAGGCCCATTCAGCCCCTCGAGCCTGTTACACAGGAACAGGAGGAGGCCCATTCAGCCCCTCGAGCCTGTTACACAGGAACAGGAGGAGGCCCATTCAGCCCCTCAAGCCTGTTACCATAGGAACAGGAGGAGGCCGATTCAGCCCCTCAAGCCTGTTACCATAGGAACAGGAGGAGGCCTATTCAGCCCCTCGAGCCTGTTACACAGGAACAGGAGGAGGCCTATTCAGCCCCTCAAGCCTGTTACCATAGGAACAGGAGGAGGCCTATTCAGCCCCTCAAGCCTGTTACCATAGGAACAGGAGGAGGCCTATTCAGCCCCTCGAGCCTGTTACACAGGAACAGGAGGAGGCCTATTCAGCCCCTCAAGCCTGTTACCATAGGAACAGGAGGAGGCCCATTCAGCCCCTCAAGCCTGCTTCGCCATTCAATGAGATCATGGCTGATCTGTGACCTAACTCCATCCACCCGCCTTTGGCCCATCTCCCTTAATACCTTTGGTTAACAAAAATCTATCAATCTCCGATTTAAAATGAACAATTGACCCAACATCAATTGCCATTTGTGGAAGAGAGTTCCAAACTTCTACCACCCTTTGTGTGTAGAAGTGTTTCCTAACTTCACTCCTGAAAGGTCTGGCTCTAATTTTTAGACTCTGCCCCCTAGTCCTAGAATCCCCAACCAGTGGAAATAGTTTCTCTCTATCTACCCCATCAGTTCCCTTTAATATCTTGAAACCTCAATTCATCCCTTAACCTTCTAAATTCCAGGGAATACAACCCTAGTTTGTGTAATCTCTCCTGGTAATTTAACCCTTGAAGTCCGGGTATCATTCTGGTAAACCTACGCTGCACTCCCTCCAAGGCCAATATATCCTTCCTAAGGTGTGGTGCCCAGAACTGCTCACAGTGCTCCAGGTGTGGTCTAACCAGGGCTTTGTGTAGCTGCATCATATCTTCTACCCCCTTGTATTGTAGTCCTCTCGATATAAAGGCCAGTGTTCCATTAGTCTTTTTGATTATTTTCTGTAACTGTTCATGACATTTTAATGATCGATGTACCTGGATCCTCCAGGTCTCTTTGGACCTCCACTGTTTCGAGCCTTTCACCATTTAGAAAGTACCCTGTTCTATCCTTTTTAGGTCCAAAGTGGATGACCTCACATTTGCCTACATTGAAATCCATTTGCCACAGTTTTGCCCATTCACTTAATGTGTCGATATCCCTTTGTAATTTTATGCTTTCATCGACAATGCCGCCCGTCTCTGTGTCAGGACTGGGGTACAGTAGCGTAGTGCAGTGGTTATGTTACTGGACTAGCTATCTGGACCCTTGTGTCAATAATCAATAAAGTCAATGAGTGTCAGCCGTGGCTCAGTGGGTAGCACACTCGCCTCTGAGTCTGAAGGTTGTGGATTCAAGTCCCACTCCAGGGACTTGAGCACATAAAGCTAGGCTGACGCTCCCAGTGCAGTACTGAGGGATCGCCGCACTGTCGGAGGGGCAGTACTGAGGGAGCGCCGCACTGTGGGAGGGGCCGTACTGAGGCAGCGCCGCACTGTCTGAGGGGCGGTACTGAGGGAGCGCCGCACTGTCGGAGGGGCAGTACTGAGGGAGCGCCGCACTGTCGGAGGGGCCGTACTGAGGCAGCGCCGCACTGTCTGAGGGGCGGTACTGAGGGAGCGCCGCACTGTCGGAGGGGCAGTACTGAGGCAGCGCCGCACTGTCGGAGGGGCCGTACTGAGGGAGCGCCGCACTGTCGGAGGGGCAGCACTGAGGGAGCGCCGCACTGTCAGAGGGTCAGTACTGAGGGAGTGCCGCACTGTCGGAGGGGCAGTACTGAGGGAGCGCCGCACTGTCAGAGGGTCAGTACTGAGGGAGTGCCGCACTGTCGGAGGGGCAGTACTGAGGGAGCTCCGCACTGTCGGAGGGGCAGTACTGAGGGAGCGCCGCACTGTCGGAGGGGCAGTACTGAGGGAGCGCCGCACTGTCGGAGGGGCAGTACTGAGGGAGCGCCGCACTGTCGGAGGGGCAGTACTGAGGGAGCGCCGCACTGTCAGAGGGTCAGTACTGAGGGAGCGTCGCACTGTCGGAGGGCCAGTACTGAGGGAGCGCCGCACTGTCGGAGGGGCAGTACTGAGGGAGCGCCGCACTGTCGGAGGGGCAGTACTGAGGGAGCGCCGCACTGTCCGGGGGCATTACTGAGGGAGAGCCGCACTGTCGGAGGGGCAGTACTGAGGGAGCGCCGCACTGTCGGAGGGGCAGTACTGAGGGAGCGCTGCACTGTCAAGATGCCGTCTTTCAGATGAGACGTTAAACCGAGGCCCCGTCTGCCCTCTCAGGTGGACGTAAAAGATCCCATGGCACTATTTGGAAGAAGAGCAGGGGGAGTTCCCTCGGTGTCCTGGGGCCAATATCTATCCCTCAACCAACATCACAAAAACAGATGATCTGGTCATTATCACATTGCTGTTTGTGGGAGCTTGCTGTGCGCATATTGGCTGCCGCGTTTCCCACATTACAACAGTGACCACACTCCAAAGTACTTCATTGGCTGTAAAGCGCTTTGAGACGTCCGGTGGTCGTGAAAGGCGCTGGAGAAATGCAAGTCTTTTCAAATCCCACCTTGACGGTTTTATTAAGCAATTCTGGAATTAAAAAGCCAGTCTCGGTGATCATGAAACTGTCGTTAAAAACCCCAAACACTTCAAATAGGGAAGGAAACCTGCCGTCCTTACCCGGTCTGGGGCCTATATGTGACTCCAGTCCCAGACACGAACCTGGTTGAGTCTTGTCTGCCCCTCTGATGAGGCAGAGCAAGATGTGTCGAAACCGCCACGCACAGCGGTTCAAGGCGGCGGCTCACCATCACCTTCCTCTCGGCAACTCGGGATGGGCAATAAATGCCGGCCTTGCCAGAGACGCCCACATCCCAAGAATGAATTTTTAAAAAACTCAATTGTCTATAACTACCCCACCTTCGAGCACTCGCCTTATTCAGACACAGTAACTCAGAGACCATGAACATCAAAAAACATTAGTGCCATGATTGGATGCATCGTGATATCTCACTTACCACACAAAGCTCGATTTAATTCCCTGAGGGTTTCTGAGTGGTCAGTTTTTGGGATAACCCAACATACTAAATCAAAACAGTGAGGCTCTTCAATGTGACATCAGGATTACTGTTCTAGAGGGCTTCGATGGGAGAGTTAGGGTACTGGAGGGATGGGCTTCGATGGGAGAGTTAGGGTACTGGAGGGATGGGCTTCGATGGGAGAGTTAGGGTACTGGAGGGATGGGCTTCGATGGGAGAGTTAGGGTACTGGAGGGATGGGCTTCGATGGGAGAGTTAGGGTACTGGAGGGATGGGCTTCGATGGGAGAGTTAGGGTACTGGAGGGATGGGTTTCGATGGGAGAGTTAGGGTATTGGAGGGATGGGCTTCGATGGGAGAGTTAGGATACTGGAGGAATGGGCTTCGATGGGAGAGTTAGGGTACTAGAGGGATGGGCTTCGATGGGAGAGTTAGGGTACTAGAGGGATGGGCTTCGATGCGAGAGTTAGGGTATTGGAGGGATGGGCTTCGATGGGAGAGTTAGGATACTGGAAGAATGGGCTTCGATGGGAGAGTTAGGATACTGGAAGAATGGGCTTCGATGGGAGAGTTAGGGTACTGGAGGGATGGGCTTCGATGGGAGAGTTAGGGTATTGGAGGGATGGGCTTCGATGGGAGAGTTAGGGTATTGGAGGGATGGGCTTCGATGGGAGAGTTAGGATACTGGAGGAATGGGCTTCGATGGGAGAGTTAGGGTACTAGAGGGATGGGCTTCGATGGGAGAGTTAGGGTACTAGAGGGATGGGCTTCGATGCGAGAGTTAGGGTATTGGAGGGATGGGCTTCGATGGGAGAGTTAGGATACTGGAAGAATGGGCTTCGATGGGAGAGTTAGGATACTGGAAGAATGGGCTTCGATGGGAGAGTTAGTGTACTGGAGGGATGGGTTTCGATTGGAGAGTTAGGGTACTGGAGGGATGGGCTTCGATGGGAGAGTTAGGGTACTGGAGGGATGGGCTTTGATGGGAGAGTTAGTACAAGAGTGAGGGACTGAGTGGCCTTTTGTCTTTGCTGCCTGTTCGTTAATTGTTCTGTTTTTGTTTAATTCTAGTGGACATCCCATCGTGTTTCTTGTAGTGAGTTGGAGGATTCGGTACAAGTTTGGGAGAAATAGAGGTACTGTCATATTGACACAGTCTATATTCTTAATTCAAAGTTGCTTGATTGAAATGATTTGGTAATTCTAATTTTTTTTAACCTTTAATTCATGCTTTCCTACATTATCAATGTTGCTCAATTCAGATTACTGGGTAATTCCATGTTTTTTTTTAGCATAGATACGACTTTGAACCATGAACCGTGGACTGTAATTCTTGCAACTTCCACATTGGGACTCGTTGGTTAATGGACACCAGCATATATCATGTAATTTAGGACCGAGATGAGGAGACATTTCTTCACCCAGAGGGTGGTGAATCTTTGGTATTCACTACCCCAGAGGGCTGTGGAGGCTCAGTCGTTGAGTATATTCAAGACTGAGATTTTTTTAAATTTGTTTATGGGATGTGGGCATTTATTGCCCATCCCTAATTCCCCTTGAGAAGGTGGTGGTGAGCCACCTTCTTGAACCGCTGCAGTCCGTGTGGTGAAGGTGCTCCCACAGTGCTGTTAGGGAGGGAGTTCCAGGATTTTGACCCAGCGACGATGAAGGATCGTCCGATATATTTCCAAGTCAGGATGGTGTGTGACTTGGAGGGGAACTTGGAGGTGGCGGTGTTCCCATGCGCCTGCTGCACTTGTCCTTCTAGGTGGTGGAGGTCACGGGTTTGGGAGGTGCTGCCGAAGAAGCCTTGGCGAGTTGCTGCAGTGCATCTTGTAGATGGTCCACACTGCAGCCACGGTGCGCCGGTGGTGGAGGGAGTGAATGTTTAAGGTGGTGGATGGGGTGCCAATCAAGTGGGCTGCTTTGTCCTGGATGGAGTCGAGCTTCTTGAGTGTTGTTGGAGCTGCACTCATCCAGGCAAGTGGAGAGCATTCCATCACACTCCTGACTTGTGCCTTGTAGATGGTGGAAAGCCTTTGGGGAGTCAGGAGGTGAGACACTCGCCGCAGAATACCCAGCCTCTGACCTGCTCTTGTTGCCACAGTATTTATGTGGCTGGTCCAGTTAAGTTTCTGGTCAATGGTGACCCCCATGATGTTGATGGTGGGGGATTCGGCGATGATAATGCCGTTGAATGTCAAGGGGCGGTGGTGAGACTCTCGCTTGTTGGAGATAGGTGTCGAGCATCTTGAGTGTTGCTGGATCGATAGATCGATAGATCTTTGGACCCTAAGGGAATCAAGGGATATGGGGATAGTGCAGGAAAGTGGAGATGAGGTCGAAGATCAGCCATGATCTGATTGAATGGCGGAGCAGGCTCGAGGGGCCGAATGGTCAACTCCTGCTCCTATTTCTTAATTCTTTGTCCCATTTTATACGAGGGCAGAAATGATCGACCAGGCGCCGCAAAATGAATTAATTCTGCTATTGAGACCGTAATGTTTAGTTGTTAACCAATCGAAGCTTTTGGTTGTTGGGAGTTGAATTGTTATTTTGGAACACGCCGGGTCTGTAACCTGTGCTTGCTCTGCAGGATGGGAGTGAGGAACCAGTAGGAGCAAGGATGCAGAAGACACCGATCATCCTCGCCAAGCCCCCAGCCGAGAGGGTAGGAAGCGCGGCCTTGCTTGCGCGCATGGGGGGGCTGAATATAGCGACGGAGTCGCCTCGCTCCATTCCTGGGGCGAGGGCGGGGGGCGAGTCTCACGCAAAGCACTGCTCAGACTCCACCTGGGGAAACCGCGTTCACACCGACACTGCGGCGCTCCCTCAGTACTGCCCCTCCGACAGTGCGGCGCTCCCTCAGTACTGCCCCTCCGACAGTGCGGCGCTCCCTCAGTACTGCCCCTCCGACAGTGCGGCGCTCCCTCAGTACTGCCCCTCCGACAGTGCAGCGCTCCCTCAGTACTGCCCCTCCGACAGTGCGGCTCTCCCTCAGTACCGCCCCTCCGACAGTGCTGCGCTCCCTCAGTACTGCCCCTCCGACAGTTGGCGCTCCCTCAGTACTGCCCCTCCGACAGTGCGGCGCTCCCTCAGTACTGCCCCTCCGACAGTGCGGCGCTCCCTCAGTACTGCCCCTCCGACAGTGCGGCGCTCCCTCAGTACTGCCCCTCCGACAGTGCGGCGCTCCCTCAGTACTGCCCCTCCGACAGTGCGGCGCTCCCTCAGTACCGCTCCTCCGACAGTGCGGCGCTCCCTCAGTACTGCCCCTCCGACAGTGCGGCGCTCCCTCAGTACTGCCCCTCCGACAGTGCGGCTCTCCCTCAGTACTGCCCCTCCGACAGTGTGGCGCTCCCTCAGTACTGCCCCTCCGACAGTGCGACGCTCCCTCAGTACTGCCCCTCCGACAGTGCGGCGCTCCCTCAGTACTGCCCCTCCGACAGTGCGGCGCTCCCTCAGTACTGCCCCTCCGACAGTGCGGTGCTCCCTCAGTACTGCCCCTCCGACAGTGCGGCGCTCCCTCAGTACTGCCCCTCCGACAGTGCGGCGCTCCCTCAGTACAGCCCCTCCGACAGTGCGGCGCTCCCTCAGTACCGCTCCTCCGACAGTGCGGCGCTCCCTCAGTACTGCCGCTCCGACAGTGCGGAGCTCCCTCAGTACAGCCCCTCCGACAATGCGGCTCTCCCTCGGTACTGCCCCTCCGACAGTGTGGCGCTCCCTCAGTACTGCCCCTACGACAGTGCGGCGCTCCCTCAGTACCGGCACTGGGAGGATACGGGCTCGCGTCCCATTCCGCGCTCTCTTTGACGCCGGCTCTTTCTCTTCCCCCCCCGCGGCAGACCAGCAAGGCGACGCCCGCGCCGGCCCTGTCCGCTGGCAGCCCTGCCGAGAAGCCCATCGTGCTGATGAAAGCCCGCGAGGAGGGCAAGCCCTCGGCAACCGGGGACGGCACATCGCAGGCGCCCGCGGCCAAGGCGGAGAAGGAGTTCCAGCGGCCCACCCAGCCCGTCTACCAGATCCAGAACCGTGGCATGGGCCCCTCCGCCCCCGGCGGCAACATGGACCGTAAGTAGAGCGGGCAGTGCCAGCGCAGGGCAGGAGGACGCTCGGGAGTTACGCTAAACCCGCACCACACTCTGGTTACATAGAAACAGCCATTCGCCCCAACTGGTCCGTGCCGGTGTTTCTGCTCCACCCGAGCCCACTCCCGCCCCTCGTCATCTCACCCCGTCAACATATCCCTCTATTAAATGGTGAGAGATTGTGAAATGTTGGTGTTCAGAGGGACCTGGGTGTCCTTGTACACGAATCACTGAAAGTTAACATGCAGGTACAGCAAGTAATTGGGAAAGCAAATGGTATGTTGCCGTTATTAAGTAAAGACGTCTTACTGCAGTTATATTGGGCCCTGGTGAGACCACACCTGGAGTATTGTGCACAGTTTTGGTCTCCTTACCTAAGGAAGGATATACTTGCCATAGAGGGAGTGCAACGAAGGTTCACCAGACTGATTCCTGGGATGGGGGGATTGTCCTATGAGGAGAGATTGAGTAGAATGGGCCTATATTCTGTAGAGTTTAGAAGAATGAGAGGTGATCTCAGTGAAACATACAAAATTCTTACAGGGATTGACAGGGTAGATGCAGGGAGGATGTTTCCCCTGACTGGGGAGTCTAGAACCAGGGGTCACAGTCTCAGGATAAGGGCTCGGCCATTTAGGACTGAGATGAGAAGGATTTTCTTCACTCAGAGGGCGGTGAATCTTTGGAATTCTCTACCCCAGAGGGCTGTGGAGGCTCAGTCGTTGAGTATATTCAAGGCTGAGATCAATAGATTTTTGGATCCTAAGGGAATCAAGGGATATGGGGATCGGTCGGGAAAGTGGAGTTGAGATTGAGTTACAGCGCTCCCTCAGTACTGCTCCTCCGACAGTGCGGCGCTCCCTCAGTACTGCCCCTCCGACAGTGCGGTGCTCCCTCAGTACTGCCCCTCCGACAGTGCGGTGCTCCCTCAGTACTGCCCCTCCGACAGTGCGGCGCTCCCTCAGTACTGCCCCTCCGACAGTGCGGCGCTCCCTCGGTACTGCCCCTCCGACAGTGCGGCGCTCCCTCAGTACCGCCCCTCCGACAGTGCGGCGCTCCCTCAGTACTGCCCCTCCGACAGTGCGGCGCTCCCTCAGTACTGCCCCTCCGACAGTGCGGCGGAGTCCCTCAGTACTGCCCCTCCGACAGTGCGGCACTCCCTCAGTACTGCCCCTCCGACAGTGCGGCGCTCCCTCAGTACTGCCCCTCCGACAGTGCGGCACTCCCTCAGTACTGTCCCTCCAACAGTGCAGCACTCCCTCAGTACCGCCCCTCCGACAGTGCGGCGCTCCCTCAGTACCGCCTCTCCGACAGTGCGGCGCTCCCTCAGTAGATGTTGTTACTGGGGGAGATGGAAGGCCAGCTCACTGCGGCTCGCCAGCACTCGTGTCCCTCACCTCAGCGAGCGACCAGGAATCCGCTCGTGCGGCACTAAAGCCTTGTTGTCTTGATTCACAGCGGTGATCGGCCAAGCCAAGCTTCACCCACCTGAGAGGATGAAGCACGGCATTAAGCTGGTGGATGATCAGATGAACTGGTGCGATAGTGCCATGGAGGTAAGCGCAACAGGCCTCGCCTGAAACAGCAACGTCTTGTATTTATATAGCGCCTTTAACATAGTAAAACGTCCCAAGGTGCTTCACAGGAGCGTAAATCAGACAAAAATTGACACCGAGCCACATCAGGAGATCAGAGGGACCTTGGTGTGCATGTCCACAGATCCCTGAAGGCAGCAGGACGGGTAGATAAGGTGGTTAAGAAGGCATATGGGATACTTACCTTCATTAGCCGAGGCATAGAATATAAGAGCAGGGAGGTTATGATGGAGCTGTACAAAACGCTAGTTAGGCCACAGCTGGAATACTGTGTGCAGTTCTGGTCGCCACACTATAGGAAGGATGTGATTGCATTGGAGAGGGTGCAGAGGAGATTCACCAGGATGTTACCTGGGCTGGAGCGTTTCAGCTATGAGGAGAGACTGGACAGGCTGGGGTTGTTTTCCTTAGAGCAGAGAAGGCTGAGGGGGGACCTGATTGAGGTGTACAAAATTATGAGGGGCATAGATAGGGTAGATAGAAAGGAACTTTTCCCCTTAGTAGAGGGGTCAATAACCAGGGGGCATAGTTTCAAGGTAAGGGGCAGGAGGTTTAGAGGGGATTTGAGGACAAACTTTTTCACCCAGAGGTTGGTTGGAATCTGGAACTCACTGCCTGAAAGGGTGGTAGAGGCAGGAACCCTCAACATTCAAGAAGCATTTGGATGAGCACTTGAAACACCACAGCATACAAGGCTACGGACCAAGTGCTGGAAAATGGGATTAGAATAGACAGGGCTTGATGGCCGGCGCGGACACGATGGGCCGAAGGGCCTCTTTCTGTGCTGTATAACTCTATGACTCTATGAGATATTAGGACAGGCGACCAAAAGCTTTGTCAAAGAGGTCGGTTTTAAGGAGCGTCTTAAAGGAGGAGAGAGAGAGGCGGAGAGGTTTAGGGAGGGAATTCCAGAGCTCGGGTCCCAGGCGGCTGAAGGCACGGCCGCCAATGGTGGAGCGATGGAAATCGGGGGATGCGCGAGAGGCCAGAATTGGAGGAGCGCAGAGATCTCGGGGTTGTAGGGGCTGGAGGAGGTTACAGAGATAGGGAGGGGGGCGAGGAGGCCACGGAGGGATTTGAACACGAGGATGAGAATTTTAAAATCGAGGCGTTGCCGGACCGGGAGCCAATGTAGGTCAGCGAGCGACAGGGGGGTGCTGGGTGAACGGGACTGGGTGCGAGTTAGGACACGGGGCAGCAGAGTTCTGGATGAGCTCGAGTTTATGTAGGGTGGAAGGTGGGAGGCCGGCCAGGACAGCGTCGGAATAGTCAAGGCCGGAGGTAACTGAACACGATGAAGAATTCAAACCCAGAATATTCTATCTGCAGGACAGAACGGCTGAGGGTCGTGACGGCTAAGTTCAGGGCAGGCTCCAGGACTCGTTCCTTTCCACACAAGGACCCATTTGCTGGTTCCATTTACAGGGCTTGGGCTCCGGGTCCCGATCAAGAAAAAAAAGAACTTGCATTTATATAGCGCCTTTCGGAGTGTCCCAAAGCGCTTTACAGACAATGAAGTACTTTTTTTTGAAGTGTGGTCACTTGTTGTAATGTGGGAAACGCGGCAGCCAATTTGCGCACAGCAAGCTCCCATAACAGCAATGTGATGATGACCAGAGAGTCTGTTTTTTAGTGATGTTGGTTGAGGGATAAATATTGGCCCCAGGACACCGGGGAGAACTCCCCCCCCCCCTGCTCTTCTTCCAATAGTGGCCCTGGGATCTTTTATGTCCACCTCAAAGGGCAGACGGGGCCCTCGGTTTAACGTCCGATCCAAAAGCTGCCCTCAGTGTTCCACTGGGGGTGTCGGTCTGGATTACGGTGCTGAAGTCTCTGGAGTGGGTCTCGAACCCACGGCCTTCTGACTCGGGGGCGGGAGTCGCACCCGCTGAGCTGCGGCTGACACCTCCACGGAGTAGCCGGTAAACTCGTGCTTTCCTGTGTTGGCGCCCGTGGTCGGGGGGGGGAGTCCAGAACAAGGCGGGGGGCATGACCTTAAAATCAGAGCCAGGCCGTTCAGGAACAAAATCAGGGAGCACTTCTTCACACAAAGGGTGGTGGAAATCTGGAACTCTCTCCCACAAAAATCTATTGTGGCTGGGGGTCAATTGGAAATTTCAAGACTGAGATTGATCGATTTTTGTTGGGTAAGGGTGTTAAGGGTTACGGAACCGAGGCGGGTAGATGGAGTTAAGATACAGATCAGCTGTGATCTCATCGAATAGTGGAACAGGCTCGAGGGGCTGAATGGGCCTCCTCCTGTTCCTATGTAACAGGCTCGAGGGGCTGAATGGGCCTCCTACTGTTCCTGTGTAACAGGCTCGAGGGGCTGAATGGGCCTCCTCCTGTTCCTGTGTAACAGGCTCGAGGGGCTGAATGGGCCTCCTCCTGTTCCTGTGTAACAGGCTCGAGGGACTGAATGGGCCTCCTCCTGTTCCTGTGTAACAGGCTCGAGGGGTTGAATGGGCCTCCTCCTGTTCCTGTGCTTGACTTGCCTGTGTCTTGAGTTGCAGTATCTGCTGGACCAGACAGACGTGCTTGTGATCGGGATCATCGGTCTGCAAGGAACGGGCAAATCCACATTAATGTCGCTGCTCTCCGCCAACACGCCAGAGGAGGACCAGAGGTAACGATGAGGAGGGGCTTGTAGGCACAAACCGGGAGACCAGGGAGTTGCAGCCTCCACCCTCAGTACCGCCCCTCCGACAGTGCAGCGCTCCCTCAGTACTTCCCCTCCCGACAGTGCGGCGCTCCCTCAGTACTGCCCCTCCGACAGTGCGGCGCTCCCTCAATACTGCCCCTCCCACAGTGCGGCGCTCCCTCAGTACTGCCTCTCCAACAGTGCGGCGCTCCCTCAGTACTTCCCCTCCGACAGTGCAGCGCTCCTTCAATACTGCCCCTCCCACAGTGCAGCGCTCCCTCAGTACTGCCCCTCCCACAGTGCAGCGCTCCCTCAGTACTGCCCCTCCGACAGTGCGGCGCTCCCTCAGTACTGCCCCTCCCACAGTGCTGCGCTCCCTCAGTACTGCCTCTCCAACAGTGCGGCGCTCCCTCAGTACTGCCCCTCTGACAGTGCGGCGCTCCCTCAGTACTGCCCCTCCGACAGTGCAGCGCTCCCTCAATACTGCCCCTCCCACAGTGCAGCGCTCCCTCAATACTGCCCCTCCGAAAGTGCGGCGATCTCTCAGTACTACCCCTCCAACAGTGCGGCGCTCCCTCAGTACTGCCCCTCCAACAGTGCGGCGCTCCCTCAGTACTGCCCCTCCGACAGTGTGGCGCTCCCTCAGTACTGCCCCTCCGACAGTGCGGCGCTCTCTCAGTACTACCCCTCCGACAGTGCGACGCTCCCTCAGTACTGCCCCTCCGACAGTGCGGCGCTCCCTCAGTACTGCCCCTCCGACAGTGTGGCGCTCCCTCAGTACTGCCCCTCCGACAGTGCGGCACTCCCTCAGTACTGCCCCTCCGACAGTGCGGCGCTCCCTCAGTACTGCCCCTCCCCAAGTGCGGCGCTCCCTCAGCACTGCCCCTCCGACAGTGCGGCGCTCCCTCGGTACTGCCCCTCCGACAGGGCAACACTCCCTCAGTACTTCCCCTCCGACATTGCAGCACTCCCTCAGTGCTGCCCCTCCGACAGTGCGGCGCTCCCTCAGTACTGCCCCCTCGACAGTGCGGCGCTCCCTCAGTACTGCCCCTCCAACAGTGCGGCGCTCCCTCAGTACTGTCCCTCTGACAGTGCGGCGCTCCCTCAGTACTGCTCCTCCGACAGTGCGGCGCTCCCTCAGTACCGCCCCTCCGACAGTGCAGCGCTCCCTCAATACTGCCCCTCCCACAGTGCGGCGCTCCCTCAGTACTGCCCCTCCGACAGTGCAGCGCTCCCTCAATACTGCCCCTCCCACAGTGCAGCGCTCCCTCAGTACTGCCTCTCCAACAGTGCGGTGCTCCCTCAATACTTCCCCTCCGACAGTGCAGCGCTCCCTCAATACTGCCCCTCCCACAGTGCAGCGCTCCCTCAGTACTGCCCCTCCCACAGTGCAGCGCTCCCTCAGTACTGCCCCTCTGACAGTGCAGCGCTCCCTCAGTACCGCCCCTCCGACAGTGCAGCGCTCCCTCAATACTGCCCCTCCCACAGTGCGGCGCTCCCTCAGTACTGCCCCTCCGACAGTGCAGCGCTCCCTCAGTACTGCCCCTCCCACAGTGCAGCGCTCCCTCAGTACCGCCCCTCCGACAGTGCAGCGCTCCCTCAATACTGCCCCACCCACAGTGCAGCGCTCCCTCAGTACTGCCTCTCCAACAGTGCGGTGCTCCCTCAATACTTCCCCTCCGACAGTGCAGCGCTCCCTCAATACTGCCCCTCCCACAGTGCAGCGCTCCCTCAGTACTGCCCCTCCCACAGTGCAGCGCTCCCTCAGTACTGCCCCTCCCACAGTGCGGCGCTCCCTCAGTACTGCCCCTCTGACAATGCGGCGCTCCCTCAATACTGCCCCTCCCACAGTGCGGCGCTCCCTCAGTACTGCCCCTCCGACAGTGCGGCGCTCCTTCAGTACTGCCCCCTCGACAGTGCGGCGCTCCCTCAGTACTGTCCCTCCGACAGTGCGGCGCTCCCTCAGTACTGTCCCTCCGACAGTGCGGCGCTCCCTCAGTACTGCTCCTCCGACAGTGCGGCGCTCCCTCAGTACTGCCCCTCCGACAGTGCGGCGCTCCCTCAGTACTGCCCCTCCGACAGTGCGGCACTCCCTCAGTACTGCCCCTCCGACAGTGCGGCACTCCCTCAGTACTGCCCCTCCCCAAGTACGGCGCTCCCTCAGCACTGCCCCTCCGACAGTGCGGAGCTCCCTCAGTACTGCCCCTCCGACAGGGCAGCACTCCCTCAGTACTTCCCCTCCGACATTGCAGCACTCCCTCAGTACTGCCCCTCCGACAGTGAGGCGCTCCCTCACTACTGCCCCTCCCACAGTGCGGCGCTCCCTCAGTACTGCTCCTCCGACAGTGCGGCGATCCCTCAGTACTGCCCCTCCGACAGTGCGGCGCTCCCTCAGTACTGCCCCCTCGACAGTGTGGTGCTCCCTCAGTACTGCCCCTCCGACAGCGCAGCGCTCCCTCAGTACTGCCCCTCCGACAGTGCGGCGCTCCCTCAGTACTGCCCCTCCGACAGTGCGGCGCTCCCTCAGTACTGCCCCTCCGACAGTGCGGCGCTCCCTCAGTACTGCCCCTCCGACAGTGCGGCGCTCCCTCAGTACTGCCCCTCCCACAGTGCGGCGCTCCCTCAGTACCGCCCCTCTGACAGTGCGGCACCCCCTCAGTACTGCCCCTCCGACAGTGCGGTGCTCCCTCAGTACTGCCCCTCCCACAGTGCGGCGCTCCCTCAGTACTGCCCCTCCGACAGTGCAGCACCCCCTCAGTACTGCCCCTCCGACAGTGAGGCGCTCCCTCAGTACTGACCCTCCGACAGCACGGCGCCCCCTCAGTACCGCCCCTCCGACAGTGCGTCGCTCCCTCAGTACTGCCCCTCCGACAGTGCGGCACCCCCTCAGTACTGCCCCTCCGACAGTGCGGCGCTCCCTCAGTACTGCCCCTCCGACAGTGAGGCGCTCCCTCAGTACTGGCACCGGGGTGTGTTGGCCTGGATTATGGGGCTGTAATCTGGAGCGGGGCTCGAACCCAAGACCTTTTCACTCGGAGGCGAGAGAGGGTGTGCTAGCCCCTGAACCACAGAGTAAGAGCGAATCGGGACGGTCACACTTCGCCTGTTCAGTGTGCCGCACAGCGTGTGGTCAGTTTACAGGCAAAGCCCACATGTTTATGACGTCAATCAGAATCGAATTTCGGCGCAAACCCTCTGCTCAATTTTATGGAGGAAATACGGAAAAGAAATGAAAAGAAAACAGACAGCAAGCTCATTTCCTTTTCAGTTGAGAAGGGGTCCATTTGAAGGAGATCCAGAGTCCACATTGGCGCTCAGTCACTGGGCACGTCTGCCTGCGGGAGGTTTGGGCCAGTTTAGCAGATTTCCTCTCCAGACTGGAAGGAGCAGGCAGTGGGGAGCCAGCACTGTGCCCTGCCGATGCTGGCACTCCCTGTGTTGCTTCATTCTAACACTGCAGCCATTGTTCGACTTAATCCAGCGTGGAATCCAGCTGTGGCCAGACCTGGGATGTGGCCCTGACCTCAGTTGTTTTTTGCTTGGAAAATTTGTTAACGCGTCACGTGGCTTCCCGTGTGTGTGTGTGTGTGTGTGTGTGTGTGTGTATAGGATGTGGGCGTCGCTGGCAAGGCCAGCATTTATTGCCCATCCCTAATCGCCCTTGAGAAGGTGGTGGTGAGCCACCTTCTTGAATCGCTGCAGTCCGTGTGGTGAAGGTGCTCCCACAGTGCTGTTAGGGAGGGAGTTCCAGGATTTTGACCCAGTGACGATGAAGGAACGGCCGATATATTTCCAAGTCAGGATGGTGTGTGACTTGGCGGGGAACTTGGAGGTGGTGGTGTTCCCATGCGTCTACTGCCCTTGTCCTTCTAGGTGGAAGAGGTGGCGGGTTTGGGAGGTGCTGCCGAAGAAGCCTTGGCGAGTTGCTGCAGTGCATCTTGCAGATGGTGCACACTGCAGCCACGGTGCGCCGGTGGTGGAGGGAGTGAATATTTGCGCCCGAGTGTGTGTGAGTGCGCGGGTATACGTGAGTGCGTGCGTCTGTCGCGCAACCTCCCGTGGCGTGGTGGAACTCGGCGTTCCGGGAAAGACCTCGTCCGTCATTTTTGTGTTTGACGGCCTGGCGTCGAATTTTGTTTCTGCAGGTCCTACGTCTTCAGAACCCAGACGCAGGAAATCAAAGAGCGAGGTGGGAACCAGACCAATGGCATCGACTTCTTCATCACCCAGGAGAGAATCATTTTCTTGGACACTCAGGTGAGGGACCCCGCTGGTCTCGTGTTGTAGAATCGGGAGGCCCAGTCTCGACAGCGAGCGGACCGCAGCGCAAGGTCCGGCCATCCTTCCCCCCCGTGTTGAAACGGTGACGCCTTGCTGAGTCATGTCCCTTAGTTTTCCAAAGCTCAGTCGCTTTGCTCCGCCGGAGTTGATCAGTTGTCCCCATCCCGACACCTTCAGGAGAGCGGGGAAAGAGAATCTAACCTTGTACCTGTCGCCCTTCCTCCCGCAGCCCATCCTGAGTCCTGCCGTACTGGATCATCTGATAAACAACGACCGCAAGCTCCCGCCAGAATACACTCTGC